>JAQQAF010000005.1:20295877-20745233 GCA_029747655.1 Ensete ventricosum
ATACATATATATATTTGTATATATATATATATATATATATACATATATATATTTGTATATATATATATATATATATATATATATATATATACATATATATATTTGTATATATATATATATATATATTTGTACATATATATATTTTGTATATATATATATATATTTATATATATATATATATATATATATATATTTGTATATATATATTTGTATATATATATTTGTATATATATATATATATATATATATATATATTTGTATATATATATATATATATTTATATATATATATATATATATTTGTATATATATATTTATATATATATATATATATTTGTATATATATATATATATATATAAGAGTTTGGTAAACCTTTTATTGGAGATGCATGAAAAAGATCATTACTGAATTTGTGGCCTGGTGTGACATTGTCGACGGAACAAAGGAGAGTAGCAAGCCCAAGAAAATTACAGTCTCCACCCATTCCGAACTCAGCTTGGACCAATATTTCTATGGAATCACTGAGGGGCTACCAATATCTCAAGGGAAAGTTTTACAACCAATGAAGAATGATCACACGACAGCCCAAGCAAAAATAAAATAGCCGCCAGACAAATGCAGAACCGAAAAGAAGTATGCTGGAGAGACGATAGCAAGTCTAGGAAAATTACAGCCCCACCCACTTTGGACTCAGTTTGGACTGATATTTCCATAGACTTCATCAAGGGGCTGCCATCATTTCAAGGAAAGACTATTGAAGAACAACCTTTCGGTCGCCCAAGCAAGAATGAAATAGTAGGCTAAAATTGTTGACAAACGTAGGAGCAAAAGTAAGTTTGCTATTGAAGATCGGGTCTTCCTTCGCCTTTAGCTCTGCCAGCAAAAATTCATGAAGTCTTGAGCCTCAAGGAAGTTGTCTCCCCATTTCTTCGGACCCTACAAAATTGTGGAGCTCATTGGAGCCATAGCTTACAGACTGGATCTACCTATATATTTTAAAATTCTTCCAATCTTTCATGTGTCATGCATTAAACTAAGGCTTGGAGAGGATGAATCAGCTCGAAGCAACCTACCTGACATCTCAGTTGATGGAGAGGTCAAAGTTCAGCTAGATACTATTCTGGACCGCAAGATCGTGACGCGTCGCTTGTTAGGAACCTTAGCGGGAGCATCACATACGCAGTGGAAATCAAAACAAAACATATTTCCCACATAGATCAAATCATTGTACAAAAGTTTGGGTCACGAGAAAGCCACAAAAATTGAAAAAACCATGTTATGCAATAGATTAATTACCTAGGGAGATCTTATATCCTTGTTTTTCAGATCCAGATGGCGAGGAAGGAGGTGAAGCATCCTCCTTTGTAGCGGTATCCACACGATGGATCTCTACAACGAAACTCCTCCAATCTGATCTCACAACTCTTATGGAGAGGGAGGGAGGGAGGAGAATAAGAGGGGGTGGCTAAAGCTGTAGCTCATCAATCATGAACATCCCTCCTATTTATAGAGAGCCACCAAAAACTCTAGGGGTCCTGCATTAGTGAGTATTGGATCTCCATCCAATTACCTACTAACCTTGCATTATTAGATCTCTATCCAATAATCTCCTTTAGTTTCTAATTGTGCCTCATGTAAGGAGCACATCAGTGTAGGGTATCATCTAATGAGAATAGAGGCTAATTGGATCTCTATCTAATTCTCTATTCACTGAAGCATCACCATATGTGTTGATCCTTTAGGCCTGATACAGAGCTGACGGTGAGTCACTCCTATCAGAACTCCTTCTGATATAATGAATTATTATCCCCATAATAATTCACTCAACTTATTGGCTATGTGTTGAGAAACCTCAGCGGGTACATCACATGCGCAGCGGAAATAAAAACAAAAATCGGTTTCCCACGCAGATCAAATCATCGCGCAAAAGGTTGGGGTCACGAGAAAAACACAAAAATCGATAAAACCGCGATGTGTGAGAGATTGATTTTACCTAGGGAGATCGTATATCCTTGTATTCCAGATCCGGATGGAGAAGATGAAGGAGATCAAGCGTCCTCCTCTCTAGCGATATCCACACGATGGATCTCTGTAGTGAAACTCCTCCAATCTGATCTTGCAACTCTTGCTCAGAGGGAGGGAGGAGAATAGGAGGTGGTGGCTAAAGCTGCAGCCTATCAACCATGAGTCTCCCCTCCTATTTATAGAGAGCCACCAAGAAACCCTAGGGCTCCTGCCCTAGTGGGTATTAGATCTCCATCCAATAACCCACTAACCTTACATTATTGGATCTCTATTCAATAATCTCCTTAGGCCTCTAATTGGGTCTTAAGCAAGGAGCTCATTAGTATAGGGTCTCATCTAATGAGAATAAGGGCTAATTGGATCTTTATTCAATCTTCTATTCGTTGAAGCATCACCATATGTGTGTGACCCTCTAGGCCCGATACCGAGCTGGCCGTGAGTCACTCCCATCAGAACTCCTTATGATATAGTGAATTATTATCCTCATAATAATTCACTCGACTCATCGACTATAGATGTACTAGGCCACTACGTCATAGTCCCCAAACGATACAGGGGGATCGAATCCGTCGGACCTATCTGTCCACAGTTACCATGTATCTATAATCCCTCATCCAAATAATATCCCAGAGACCGTATATTGGATATGGTACTATCAGGTCACATACAGAATCAGTTTGTCTTACTCTATTCGGATTCTATCGGAGAACTCCTTCTCTCTCAATCCGAATTACCCTGGCCAGGGATTTGTCTGAGCAAGCACATATGAGATATTCCTCTCGTGATACCGAGAGTGGATGATCCTCTATAGAGACTCAATTGCCTTCGTAAGGTTGACTACCAATCCTGATAACTAGTTGCACCAGATCTAGAACTTTCTAAACCTGTAAGTCCGGCGTCAAAGAAAGGAGTATTTATACAAGGCATCTTTGGTGTCTCCAGTCTAAGTACCAGATACACAACTGGAACTATGGAATCACTATCTGACATTAGGTATCATTAACCATACAACATTCCATAAGCGGATCAATCAATGAACTCATTCTCTAATGAGCACCTGTACTATATCCTTAGTGTCTCCATACAAGTGGCTATAAGACCAGCCGCCTCCATCATATAGACAGGTATATAGTACACCGGTATGTCTAGTTATCTCGATGTCCCTCTCGAGTAATATATGACCGAGATTATTTAGGATCTGTGTTTAAAGGGGAATCGATCTTATTATCGTGATCTCATCACGATCCGATTCCCATTGCACAGAACCAAGGACATCACAATATATATGCTACATATAATATAATGTGAGAATATGCCAATATTAATCATAAAGAAAAAGATCACACAGCGTGTCACACGTGCCATCACTCACGTGATTGGTTTACAGGGCACTTGTAACCAGCACTATGGACGTACTAGGCCACTATACCATAGTCCCCAAACGATACAGGGGGATCAAATCCATCAAACCTATTTGTCTATAGTTACAATGTATCTATAATCTCTCATCCAACTAATATCCCAGAGACTGTATATTGGATATGGTACTGTCAGGTCACATACGGAATCCGTTTGAGACTCGCTCTAATCGGATTCCCTCGGAGAACTCCTTCTCTCTCACTCCGAGTGACTATGGCCAAGGATTTGTTTGAGCAAGTACATATGGGATATTCCTCTCGTGATATCGAGAGTGGATGATTATTTATTGACACTCAATTGTCTTCGTTAGGTTCGCTACCAATCCCGATAATCGGTTGTACCAGATCTATAACTTTCCAAACATGTAAGTCCGATGTCATAGAAAGGAGTACTCAAATAAGACATCATTGGTGTCTTAAGTCTAAGGACCAGATACACAACTAGAACTATGAAATCGCTGTCTGACATTAGGTATCATTAACTATACAATGTTTCATAAGCAGATTAATTAGTGAACTCATTCTCCAATGAGCACCTATACTATATCCTCAGTGTCTCCACACAAGTGGCTACAAGACCAGTTGCCTCCATCATATGGACGAGTATATAGTACATTGGTTTGTCCGGTTATCTCGATGTCCCTCTTTAGACCAGCCGTCTCTATCATATAGACTCAGGATCCATGTTTAAAAGTGAATCGATCTCATTATCGCGATCTTATCATGATCTGATTCCCATTGCATAGAACCAAAGACATCATAATATATATATGCAACAAAGAATATAATGTAAGAATATGTCAATAATAATCATAAGCAAAAAGATCGTACAGCATGACACATGTGCCATCACTCACGTGATTGGCTTGTAGGGCACTTGTAACAAATAATTTCTCACTTGACCTAAAACCAATCACCCATATGTCTAATCCCAATTAGACCCCTGTGACGCTCAAATACAATATGAGCCAATGGCTTCATCAGTGGATTTACAATGTTATCTTCAGATGAAACTCTTTCCAATGCTATATCTTTATAGGCTATAATCTCTCTAATCAGATAGAACCTTCTCAGGATATGCTTAGACTTCTGATGAGACCTGGGTTCCTTCGCTTGAGCAATTGCCCCGTTGTTGTCATAGTATATGGGAATCGACTCCATACTACTTGGTACGGCTCCCAAATCTTTGATGAACTTCTTCATCCACACCCCTTGCTTTGCTGCTTCTGCTGAATAATGTATTTCGCCTCGGTGGTCGAGTCAATAGTAGTATCTTGCTTAAAACTCTTTCAGCTTATTGCTCATCCATTTAGGGTAAAAACATAACCTGAGTTTGACTTGCTATCATAAATGTCAGACTAAAAACTCGAGTTCGTGTAGCCCTCAACTTTGAGGCCACCTCCTCCATATATTAGTAAAATATCCTTAGTCCTTCTCAAGTACTTAAGGATATACTTTACTGTCTTGCAGTGTTCTAAACCTAGATCCACCTGATACTTGCTCGTGACACTCAGAGTATGTACTATATCAGGCTTGGTACATAGCATAACATACATGATAGACCCTATCACTGAGGCATATGATATCCTATCTATCTCTGACCTTTCTTCAGGAGTCTTTGGGGACATACTCCTAGAAAGTGATATTTCATGTCTCATCAGTATGAGACCTTTCTTGGAATTCTCCATGCTAAACCTTTTGACAATGGAGTCCATGTACTTGGACTATGACAAGCTAAGGATCCTCTTTGATCTATCTGTTAGGAAACCTCAACGGGTGCATCACATGCGCAGCGAAAATCAAAACAAAAACTGGTTTCCCACGTAGATCAAATCATCGTGCAAATGATTGGGGTCGCAAGAAAAATATAAAAACAAAAAAATCGTGATATGTGAGAGATTGTTTTTACCTAGGGAGATCGTATATCCCTGTATTCCAGATCAGGATGGAGAAGATGGAGGTCAAGCGTCCTCCTCTCTAGCGGTATCCACATGATGGATCTCTACAGCGAGACTCCTTTAATCTGAACTCGCAACACTTACGCAGAAGGGGGAGGAGAATAGGAGGGGGAGGCTAAGGATCTCCATCCAATTACCCACTAATTTTATATTATTATATTGGATCTCTATCCAATAATCTCCTTAGGCCTATAATTGAGCCTTAATCAAAGAGCCCATCAGCATAGGGTCTCATATAATGAGAATAGGGTCTAATTGGATCTCCATCCAATCCTCTATTCGCTGAAGCATCCACCATATGTGTGTGACCCTCTAGGCACGATACCGAGCTGGCCGTGAGTCACTCCCATCAGAACTCCTTCTGATATAGTGAACTATTATCCACATAATAATTCACTCGACTCATCGACTATGGACGTATTAGGCCACTACGCTATAGTCCCCAAATGGTACAAGGGGATCAAATCCATCATACATGTCTGTCCACAGTTACCGTGTATTTATAATCCCTCATCCAACTAATATCCCAGAGACTGTATATTGGACATGGTACTGTCAGGTCACAAACGGAATCCGTCAAAGTCTCGCTCTAATCGGATTCTCCCGGAGAACTCTCTCTCTCAATCCGAATGACCCTGGCCAGGGATTTGTCTGAGCAAACACATATGAGATATTCCTCTCGTGATACCGAGAGTGGATGATCCTCTATAGAGACTCAATTGCCTTCGTAAGGTTGACTACCAATCCTGATAACTAGTTGCACCAGATCTGGAACTTTCTAAACCTGTAAGTCCAGCGTCAAAGAAAAGAGTACTCATACAATATATCCTTGGTATCTCAAGTCTAAGGACCAGATACACAACTGGAACTATGGAATCACTATCTGACATTAGGTATAATTAACCATACAACATTCCATAAACGGATTAATCAGTGAACTCATTCTCCAATGAGCACCTGTACTATATTCTTAGTGTCTCCACACAAGTGGCTATGAGACCAGCCACCTCCATCATATAGACGGGTACATAGTACATCGGTCTGTCCAGTTATCTCGATGTCCCTCTCGAGTAACCTATGATCGGGATTATTTAGGATATGTGTTTAAAGGTAAATCAATCTCATTATCGTGATCTTATCACGATCAGATTCCTGTTGTACAGAACCAAGGACATCACAGTATATATGCTACATATAATATAATATGAAAATATGCCAATATTAATCATAAGCAAAAAGATCACACAGCGTGTCACACGTGCCATCACTCATGTGATTGGCTTACAGGGCACTTGTAACCAGCAATTTCCCACTTGACCAAAAGCCAATCACCTATATGTCTAATCCGCATTAGACCCCTGTGACACTCAAATACAATCTGAGCCAACAGCTTCATCAGTGGATCTGCAATGTTATCTTTAGATGTAACTCCTTCCATTGTTATATCTTTTCAGGTCATGATCGCTCTAATCAGATGGAACCTCCTCAAAATAATTCTGATAAGACCTGGGTTTCCTTGTTAGAGTTATCGTCCTGTCGCTATTATAATATATAGGAATTGGCTCCACACTGTATGCTACAACTCCTAAATCTCTAATGAACTTCTTCATCCACACCCCTTCCTTTGCTGCTTCTGCTACAGTAATGTATTCCGCCTCTGTGGTCGAGTCAGCAGTAATATCTTGCTTGAAACTCTTCCAGCTTATTGCTCCTCCATTTAGGGTGAAAACATACCCTGAATTTGACTTGCTATTATCAATGTTGGACTGAAAACTCGAGTCCGTGTAGCCCTTAACCTTGAGGCTACCTCCTCCATATACTAGTAAAAGATCTTTAGTCATTCTCAAGTACTTAAGGATACACTTTACTGTCTTCTAGTGTTCTAAACCTGGATCTGCCTAATACCTGCTCATGACACTCAGAGCATGTGCTATATCAGGCCTGGTACATAGCATCACATACATGATAGACCCTATCACTGAGGCATAAGGTATCTTATCCATGTCTGCCCTTTCTTTAGGAGTCTTTGGGGACATACTCATAGAAAGTGATATTTTATGTCTTATCGATATGAGACCTCTCTTGGAATTCTCTATGCTAAACCTTTTGACAATGGAGTCTATTTACCTAGACTGGGATAAGCCAAGCATCCTTTTGGATCTATCTCTATAGATCCGGATCCCCAAAATATAGGATGCTTCTCCTAGGTCTTTCATGGAGAAGTTTTTGGATAGCCAAGCCTTTACTGTGGAGAACATTCCTACATCATTCCCAATGATTAGGATGTTATCCACATATAGCACCAAGAAGGTGATAGCTCTCCCACTTACCTTCCTGTACACACAAGGCTCATCTTCGTTATGAACAAAGTCATAAGATCTTATCACCTCATCAA
The DNA here is from genome assembly GCA_029747655.1 of Ensete ventricosum. Taxonomy (NCBI): domain Eukaryota; kingdom Viridiplantae; phylum Streptophyta; class Magnoliopsida; order Zingiberales; family Musaceae; genus Ensete; species Ensete ventricosum. Next base: position 20,303,674 of record JAQQAF010000005.1, read on the forward strand.
ATCCTATGTTCCAACTTCGGGAAGTTTGCTTTAATCCATAAATGGATCTAAGCAACCTACACACTTTATCTAGACTCTTTGGATACGAATCCCTCTGGCTGTATCATATATACCTCCTCCTCGAGGTTGCCATTGAGGAATACCATTTTGACATCCATATGCCAGATCTCATAGCCATAATGTGTTGCAATGACCAAAATAATTCTAATGGACTTAAGCATGGCTATAGGTGAAAAAGTTTCGTCATAGTCAACTCCTTGTCTTTACGATATCCTTTAGCTACCAGCCTTCCTTTATAGGTCTCTACCTTTCTATCCACTCCGATCTTCTTATTAAAGATCCATTTGCAGCCGATGGGTACAATACCCTCAGGTGCAACCACAAGGTTCGAAACCTTGTTAGAGAACATGAAATCCATCTCAGAATTCATGGCTTCTTGCCACTTCCCAGAGTCTATACTCATAATAGCCTCCTCGTAGGTCTGAGGATCAACATCCTGAGAGTCATCTCCACTGATATGTCCCACATATCTTTCAGGAGGGTGAAATACTCTAAAATTGGAATTTGTGTGTTAGGTACCTGAACAGACTCAGGCTCTGGAATGGTACTTGAGCTAGGTTCTCCAATCTCGTCCAATTCTATCTTGCTCCCATTTTTTCCACAAAAAATATGTTCATTCTCAAGGAACATAACTCTCTTGGCAACAACGACCTTTCGGTCCTCGAGGTGATAGAAATAATACCCACAAATTTCCTTTGGGTATCTCACGAATGTGCACCATTCTGTCCTTGATTTCAACTTATTGGGGTTGTATTTTCTAACGTGGGCAGGGTAGTCCCAAATCTTAACAATCTTAAGATCGGGCTTCTTTCCTTTCGATATCTTATATGGCGTAGACTACCGACTTTGATGGAACTCTGTTCAGAAGGTAAGCTGCGATCTCTATGGCGTACCCCTAGAATGAGACGGGTAGGTCAACGAAACTCATTATGGACAACACTATGTCTAACAGTGTGCGATTCCTCCTTTCTGATACACCGTTAAGATGAGGTGTATAAGGAGGTGTCTACTGGGATAGAATCTCATTGTCCCTGAGGAAATTGGTGAACTCCGTACTCAAGTACTCTCCTACTCGATCTGATCAAAGAGTCTTAATACTCTTTCCAATTTAGTTCTTTACCTTATTCTTATATTCCCTGAATTTCTCGAAGGCCTCAGATTTGTACTTTATTAAGTACACATGTCCATACCTAGAGAAATCATCAACGAATGTAATGAAGTATGAGTAACCACCTATAGCTTGAGTCAACATGGGACCACATACATCACTATGTATGAGTTCCAATAACTCGGTGGCTCTCTCTCCAGTTCCACTAAAAGGAGAGTTGGTCATCTTCCCATGAAGGCAAGGTTTGCAAGTTGCATATGACTCATAGTCAAATGGATCTAAGTATTCATCTTTCAATAACTTTTGAATCATTTCCTCATGTATATGACGTAGCCTACAATGTCATAGGTATGCATTATTTACCTCATCTCTTTTCCTCTTAGACATAATTATATTCATGATATGTGGAGAAGTGTCTAACATATATAAGCCATTTATAAGGGTCCCTCTAATGATGATCTCATCATCTATAATTATTGAACAACTATTATTCTCAAAAACTAATTTATATCTATTAATTGTCAAACAAGAGATGAAAATAATATTTTTGATAATGTAAGAGACAAAATAGCATGTATCTAATGCAATAATAGCTCCACTATGCAGATGTATGATGACCTCCCCATCAGCAATTGTAACAACTCTTGCTCCATTGCCCATCTTGAGGTCCATCTTGCCTCTGGCCAATCTCCTAGGTCTTGCCAGAACTTGCAATAAATTACAGATATGATAAGCACTCTCGTTATCCAATACCCATGTGTTATCATGAAAATTTGATAAGTAGAGACTGATCATGAATATACTTGAAGCTTCTCAAAGCTTCTGTTTCGCCTTATCTACAAGGTAGTCGTTATAGTTCCTCTTATAGTGCCCGTCTTGGCTGCAGGGGAAGCACAATCCTTTATCCTTTGCCAGGTTTTTCTTTGCAATATTTGCCTTACCTAATCTTTCTTTACCCTTGCCCTTCTTAAGGGTCTTGCTGGCCTTCCTTGTCTTTTTGGTCTCATCAATATAGAGAACTAGCTGCTCCTTCTTATGGCACTCTCAGCTTCCTTCAACATATTGAGGAGCTCAGGGAGAGTCACCTAAAACTTGCTCATGTTTAAATTAATAATGAACTACGAAAAGGAATTTGGTAGGGACTGAAGTATAGGATCAACATATAGGTTATCCTTTAGGACTATCTTTATACTTCACAAACCGAACAATCTTATCCTCGCTTGTCCTTTCCTCCAACATGGGCACAATCATATTAAGGACATATACAATTTTCTCTTTCGTGAGAACAATTATCAAATTATGAAGCCTTTAGACCAATGAGATGGTTGGCATCAAGTATGCCACGTAGGGGGTTTGCAAGCGACAAACAATATATAACATAAATTAAATAACATGCAGATTTTGTAGAAATAATTAAGATATAGACTTATTGTTAGGAAACCTCAGCGGATGCATCACATGCGCAGTGGAAATCAAAACAAAAATCGGTTTCCCACGCTGATCAAATCGTCGTGCAAAAGATTGGGGTCGTGAGAAAAACTGTAAAAATCGAAAAAAATCACGATGTGTGAGAGATTGATTTTACCTAGGGAGATCATATATCCCTGTATTCCAGATCCGGATGAAGAAGATGAAGGAGGTCAAGCGTCCTCCTCTCTAGTGGTCTCCACATGATGGATCTCTGCAGCGAAGCTCCTCCAATCTGATCTTGCAACTCTTGCTCAGAGGGAGGGAGGAGAATAGGAGGTGGTGGCTAAAGCTGCAGCCTATCAAGTAAGACTCTTCCCTCCTATTTATAGAGAGCCACCAAAACCCTAGGGCTCCTGCCTTAGTGGGTATTGGATCAACATCCAATAACCCACTAACCTTACATTATTGAATCTCTATTCAATAATCTCCTTAGGCCTCTAATTGGGCCTTAATCAAGGAGCCCATCAACATAGGGTCTCATTTAATGAGAATAGGGGCTAATTGGATCTTCATCCAATCCTTTATTCGCTGAAGCATCCACCATATGTGTGTGACCCTCTAGGCCCGATACCGAGCTGGCCGTGAGTCACTCCCATCAGAACTCCTTCTGATATAGTGAATTATTATCCCCATAATAATTCACTCAACTCATTAACTATGGACGTACTATACCACTACGCCATAGTCCCCAGATAGTATGGGGGGATCAAATCCATCGGATCTAGCTGTCCATAGTTGCCTTGTATCTATAATCCCTCATCTAAATAATATCCTAGATACCGTATATTGGATATGGTACTATCAGGTCACATACGGAATCAGTTTGTCTTACTCTAATCGGATTCTACCGGAGAACTCCTTCTCTCTCAATCCGAATGACCTTGGCCAGAGATTTATCTAAGCAAGCATATATGAGATATTTCTCTCGTGATACCGAGAGTGGATGATCCTCTATTGACACTCAATTGCCTTCGTAAGGTTGGCTACTAATCCCGATAACCAGTTGTACCAATTGTACCAGATTTGGAACTTTCTAAACCTGTAAGTCTGGCGTCAAAGAAAGGAGTACTCATACAAGGTATCCTTGGTGTCTCAAGTCTAAGGACCAGATACACAACTAGGACTATGGAATTGCTGTCTGACATTAGGTATCATTAACCATACAACATTCTATAAGCGGATCAATCAGTAAACTCATTCTCCAATGAGCACCTGTACTATATCCTTAGTGTCTCCACACAAGTGGCTATAAGACCAGCCACCTCCATCATATGGACGAGTATATAGTACACTGATATATCCGGTTATCTTAATGTCCCTCTTGAGTAACCTATGACCGTGATTATTTAAGATCTGTGTTTAAAGGTGAATCAATCTCATTATCGTGATCTCATCACGATCTGATTCTCATTGCACAGAACTAAGGACATCACAATATATATGTAACAAATAATATAATGTGAGAATATCCAATATTAATCATAAGCAAAAAGATCACACAACGTGTCACACGTGCCATCACTTATATGATTGGCTTATAGGGTATGTGTAACTAGCACTTCTATCTTAATATACTCCCACTATTTTCCTAGCAAATCACGTGACAACCTTGACACGTGAGACGAAAGTCTCCGGTAGACTCCTAGTGGGGATCGGGATCCAATTGACATCTTAGTGCAACCTCGAGGGACTCGACCAATTACACTAAGCCCAAAAGGTAGACAACTCTTGCCAAGCACAACTCATTATGATTCCCATCATGTTTGGCCTCCGAATCATCATGGTCTCAACTGCTTGACCAACCATGAAATTCAGTTAAGTCATCACCATCGTTACAAGATGAGTCTGATTCGATGGATATGCTCTCGACTGCTCGACCAAGTCATACCATGTCCTTAGGTCACTGGTGACATATATATGTCATAGGCAAGAACTCGATCACATAGATAGGTGAGCCTTGAGTGACTCGACCAACTCAACCTATGTCGGGATTCAATTTCTTCCTATAACGATGGAAGGCCACGTGGGTCAATCTTATTGCCTCATGCTTACCGACTTAATATTATCATAGGAGGGGTTTTTGTTTTGTATTGGTCTCCTAATATGTCGTGTCACACACATATATATTTAATATATATCTACATCGCATGCAAATATATATATACATATATCTAGTAGGTTATAACACATCACATATGCAAGCCACACCGGATGATCATGAGCTGTCACCTAATATGATTAAGCCCGAGCCAATAGGCCTAATCACTCACAATAGGATCTATGTGTGCATTGGTGCATCTCCTTGCCCTGTGATTATTGATCTCATCATCATCGGTTCCATCAGATCGTCGCATCACCATACAACTTGATCTCCCGCCACGACATCGTGGGTCCCGCTGTCACTTCCACGCTCCTACTACGTCTCTCCATGTAATTACAAATAATCATAAGCACGTAGGCTCGACAATAAACGAGAAAAACAGAGGCTCACAGGCCCCAATAATAATAATAATAATCATAATTACACACATCACAACACATGACTCATGATCATCCATTCACATCATGCATCATATTATATATATGATTACTAGATATATATAATAATTAATTAAACTATTTAATTAATTATTTTTCTGGAAATCAGGATATGCTCGAAATTTCCAGAATTGTCAAGGGCATTTTTATAAATCAGGATGAGAGGACAGTTCTCAGAATTTTCAAAATTATTGAGTGTATTTCGGGAATTATGTACACGAGGACAGTCCTCAGAATTTCTCGAATTCATAGGGGCAAGATCATCCTTTTCTCAAAAGGATGCCCTAACCCCTCTTGCCCCCTATGCATCACCGTCGCCGCTGCTGTCCCTGCACAGGTGGCGGCTGCCCTTGCCCGCCGGCATCCGCCTTGCCAAGGGGCGGCTGGCGGTAGGGCTGGCTACAGGCGACAGCCCCTTGCGGGTGTCCTGCAGCCGACCCCCCTTTACGGGCACCGCACTATAAGTGGTTGTGCCCGCGGGCGGTTGCCGCCCTTGCGGTCTTACCGCAGCTGATTGCCACCTTGTAGGGGGCCTTGGCCGTGGGTGGCCGGCCCTGCATGGGGGCTGGCCGTGGGTGGCCGCCCCTCCTCCTTGCTGCCTTCGCTGCGAAAACGCAGCACGAATGCATAGAATGATTCTACACGATTCAATCTCATCATTCGCAGTTTAAAACCAATCTTTCACATGAAAACATTGGATCTGATACCACTGTTAGGAAACCTCAGCAGGTGCCTCACATGCACAGCAAAAATCAAAACAAAAACTGGTTTCCCACCAAATCATCGTACAAAAGATTGGGGTCGCGAGAAAAATGCAAAAATAAAAAAACTACGATATGTGAGAGATTGATTTTACCAAGGGAGATCGTATATCCCTATATTTCAGATCCAGATGGAGAAGATGAAGGAAGTCAAGCGTCCTCCTCTCTAGTAGTATCCACATGATGGATCTCTATAGCGAGACTCCTCAAATCTAAACTGACAACTCTTGCACAAAAGGGGGAGGAGAATAGGAGGGGGAGGCTAAGGCTACACCCTATCAACCATGAGTCTCCCCTCCTATTTATAGAGAGCCACAAAAATAAAAAACCCTAGAGCTCCTTTCTTAGTAGGTATTGGATCTCCATCCAATTACCTACTAATCTTGCATTATTAGATCTCTATCCAATAATCTCCTTAGGCCTCTAATTGGGCCTTGATCAAGGAGCCCATCAGCATAGAGTCTCATCTAATGAGAATATGGGCTAATTGGATCTCCATCCAACCCTCTATTCGCTGAAGCATCCACCATAAGTGTGTGACCCTTTAGGCCCGATACCGAGCTAGCTATGAGTAATTCCCATCAGAACTCATTCTGATATAGTGAATTGTTATCCACATAATAATTCACTCGACTCATCGACTATGGATGTACTAGGCCACTACACCATAGTCGTCAAATGGTACAAGGGGATCGAATCCATCAGACCTGTCTGTCCACAGCTACTGTGTATCTATAATCCCTCATCCAACTAATATCCCAGAGACCGTATATTGGACATCATACTGTCATGTCACATACAGAATCTGTCATAGTCTTGCTCTAATCGGATTCTCCCGGAGAACTCTCTCTCTCAATCCGATTGACCATGGTCAAGGATTTGTCTGAGCAAGCACATATGAGATATTCCTCTCATGATACTAAGAGTCGATGATCCTCTATTGACACTCAATTGCCTTCATAAGGTTGGCTACCAATCCCGATAACCAATTGTACCAGATTTGGAACTTTCCAAACCTGTAAGTCTAGCGTCAAAGAAAAGAGTACTCATACAAGGCATTCTTGGTGTCTCAAGTCTAAGGACCAGATATATAATTGGGACTATAGAATCGTTGTCTGACATTAGGTATCATTAACCATATAGCATTCCATAAGCGGATCAATTAGTGAACTCATTCTCCACTGAGCACCTGTACTATATCCTTAGTGTCTCCATACAAGTGGCTATGAGATCAGCCGCCTCTATCATATGGATGAGTATATAGTACATCGATCTGTCCAGTTATCTCGATGTCCCTCTCGAGTAACCTATGATCGGGATTATTTAGGATCTATGTTTAAATGTGAATCAATCTCATTATCTTGATCTCATCACGATCAGATTTCTATTATACAAAACCAAGGACATCATTATATATATGCTACAGATAATATAATATGAGAATATGTCAACATTAATCATAAACAAAAATATCACATAGCGTATCACACGTGCCATCACTCACGTGATTGGCTTACAAGGCACTTGTAACCAACATTATCTCTATAGATTCGGATCCCCAAAATATAGGATGCTTCTCCTAAGTCTTTCATAAAGAAGTTTCTGGGTAGCCAAGCCTTTACTGTAGAGAGTATTCCTACATCATTCCTAATGATTAGGATGTCATCCACATATTGCACCAAGAAGGTGATAGCGCTCCCACTTATCTTCCTGTACACTCAAGGCTCATCTTCATTCTTAACGAAGTCATAAGATCTGATCGCCTCATCAAATCTTATGTTCTGACTTCAGAAAGCTTGCTTCAATCCATAAATCGATCCAAGCAACCTACACACTTTATATGGACTCTCTAGATACGAATCCCTCTAGTTATATCATATATACCATCTCCTCGAGGTTGTCATTGAGGAATATCATTTTCACATCTATCTGCCAGATCTCATAGTCATAGTGTACTGCAATGACCAAAAGAATTATGATGTATTTATGCATGGCTACAAGTGAAAAGGTTTCTTTATTGCCAACTCCTTTTCTTTGACGATATCCTTTAGCTACCAGCCTTGTCTTATAGGTCTCCAGCTTTTCAGCTACTCCGATCTTCTTCTTGAAGATCCACTTTTACCCGAGGGGTATGATACCCTCAGGTGCATCCACAAGGTCTCAAACATTGTTAGTGTACATGAAATCCATCTTAGAATTCATGTCTTCTTGCCACTTTTCAGAGTCTATACTCATAATACACTCTTCATAGGTCCGAGGATCAACTTCCTAAGAGTCCTCTCTACTGATATGTCCTATTTATCTTTCAAGAGGGTGAGATACTCTGCTAGACCTGCACAAAGTTGAAACTTGTGTACTAGGTACCTGAACAGGCTCGGGCTCTGGAATGGTGCTTGAGCTAGGTTCTCCAACCTCGCTTAACTCTATCTCACTCCCACTATTTCTACCAAGAATATGTTCCTTCTCAAGGAACACACTTCTCTTGGCAACAAAGACCTTTCAGTCCTCGGGATGATAGAAATAATATCCATAAGTTTCCTTGGGGTATCCCACGAACTTGCACCATTCTGTCCTTGATTCCAACTTGTCGGGATTGTGTCTTTTAATGTGGGCAGGACAGCCCCAAATCTTAACCATCTTAAGATCAGACTTCTTTCCTTTCCATATCTCATATGGTGTAGACACTATCGACTTTGATGGAACTATGTTCAGAAGGTAAGCTGCGGTCTCTAGAGTGTGTCCCCAGAATGAGACGGATAGGTTAGCGAAACTTATCATGAACTGCACCATGTCTAATAGCATGCAATACCTCCTTTTTGATACACCATTAAGCTAAGGTGTATAAGGAGGTGTCCACTGAAATAGAATTCTATTGTCTTTGAGGAAATGGGTGAACTCTGTACTCAAATACTCTCATCCTCGATCAAATCGAAGAGTCTTAATACTTTTTTCAATCTGGATCTCTACTTCATTCTTATATTTCCTAAATTTCTCAAAGACCTCAGACTTGTACTTAATTAAGTACATGTGTCTATACCTTGAGAAATCATCAGTGAATGTAATGAAGTATGAGTAACCACCTATTAGCCTGAGTTGACATGGGACCATATATCACTATGTACGAGTTCCAATAACTCAGTGGCTCTCTCTAGTTCCACTAAAAAGAAAGTTGGTCATCTTCTCACGAAGGCAAGGTTCACAAGTTGCAAATAACTCGTAGTCAAATGGATCTAAGTATCCATCTTTCAGCAATTTTTGAATCATTCCCTCATGTATATGTCCTAACCTACAATACCATAGGTATGCGTTGTTCACCTCATCTCTTTTCCTCTTAGACGTATTTATATTCATGATGTGCAGATAAGCGTCTAACACATATAAGCCATTTATTAGGGTCTCTCTAGTGATGATCTCATCATGCATAATTATTGAACAACTATTATTCATAAAAACTAATTTATATCAACTAATTATCAAACAAGAGATGAAAATAATATTTTTGATAATAGAGGAAAAAAGATAGCATGCATCTAATGCAATAATAGCTCCACCAGGCAGATGCAGGGTGACCTCCCAACAGTAATTGTAATAACTCTTGCTCTATTGCCCAACTTGAGGTCCATTTCACCTCTAGCCAATTTCCTAGGTCTTGCCATAACCTACAACGAATTGCAGATATGATAAGCACTCTCAATATCCAATACCCATGTGTTATCATGAAAATCTTACAAGTGGAGACTGATCATAAATATACCCGAAGCTTCTCCAAGCTTATATTTCGCCTTCTATGCATGGTAGTCCGTATAGTTCCTTTTCCAATACCCGTCTTGGTCATAGTGGAAGTACTATCCTTTTTCCTTTACCGGATCTTTCTTAGCAACATTTATCTTACTCGATCTTTCTTTGCCCTTGCCCTTCTTAAGGGTCTTACCGACCTTCCTTTTCTTCTTGGTCTCACCAATATAGAGAACTGGCTTCTCTTTCTTGATGATAGTCTCAGCTTTCCTCAACATATTGAGGAGTTCAGGGAGAGTCACCTTAGACTTGCTCATGTTATAATTCATGATGAAGTGAGAAAAAGAATCTAGTAGGGACTAAAGTATAAGATCAATACACAAGTTATCCTCTAGGACTATTCCTAGACTTGTGAGTTTCTCGATCCACTTTATCATCTTTAGGACATGGTTCTCAACCGATGTCCCTTCTGTCATCAAAGATTGGAAAAGTCTCTTTGATATCTCATATCTTTGAGTTCTTCCCTATTTCTTAAACAGCTAGCAGAGATGAAGAAGGATAGAATCTGCATTTATATCTCATATTGCCTTTATAACTCAGGAGTCATGGAGGCCAATATATAATATTTTACCAATGTGGAATCAACTATATACTTCATATAGCGAGCGATCTCATCCTCGCTTGCCCCTTCTTCCGGTGTGGGCACAATTGTATCAAGTACATACGCAATTTTCTCTACCATGAGAATAATTCTCAAATTATGGAGCTAATCCATATAGTTTGGACCAGTGAGGCAGTTGGCATCAAGTATGCCACGAAGGGGGTTTGTGAGCGACATGTTTTTGATAAACAAAATATAACACAAATAAAGAACATACAGATTTTGTAGAGAAACTAATTAAGATATGTACTTCTATCTTAATGTACTCCCACTATTTTCCTAGTGAATCATGTGACACTCTCGACACGTGAGACGAAAGTCTCCGGTAGACTCTAGTGGGGATCAGGATCCAATTGGTGTATTAATGCAACCTTGAGAGACTCGACCAATTACACTAAGCCCAAAAGGTAGGCAACTCTTACCAATCACAATTCCTTGTGATTCCCGTCATGTTCGACCTCCGAATCATCATGGTCTCAAGGGACTCGACCAACCATGATGTTTAGTTAAGTCATCACCATCGTTACAAGATAAGTTTGATTTGATGATATGCCATTGAGGGACTCGACCAAGCATACCATGTCCTCAGCTCACCGGTGATATCTCTATATTGTAGGCACGATCTTGATCACGTAGATAGGTGAGCCTCGATGGACTCGACCAATTCAACCTATGTCATGATTCAATTTCTTCCTATAACAATGGAAGGCCACGTGGGTCAATCTTTTTGCCTTACGGTTACCGACTTAATATTATCGTAGGAGGGGTTTTGTATCAGTCTCTTAATATGTCGTGTCACAAACATACATATTTAATATATATCTACATCGTATGAATATATATATATATATATATATACCAGATGATCATGAGCCATCACCTAATATGATTTAGCCCGAGCAAATGGTCCTAATCACTCACAATAGGATCTATATGTGCATCGGCGCATCTCCATGCCTTGTGATCGTTGATCTTGTCATCATCGATTCCGTCGGATCCTCGTCGCATCACCATGCGTCGTGATCTCCCGTCACGGTATTGTGGGTCCCATTGTCACTTCTATGCTCTCACCATGTGTCTCCATGTAATTACAAAATAATCACAAGCATGTAGGCCTGACAATAAACGAGAAAAACAGAGGCTTATAGGCCTTAATAATAATAATAATCATAATTACACACATCATAACGCATGGCTAATGATCATCCATCCACATCATACATCATATGTACACGTCACATCACAAATAGGATTACTAGATATATAATAATTAATTAAATTATTTAATTAATTATTTTTTTGGAAATCAGGACATGCTCGAAATTTCTAGAATTGTCAAGGAATTTTTAGAATTTTGGACAAAAGATAGTCCTTGAAATTTCCAAAATTATTGAGGGCATTTTCAGTATTCTGGGTATAGGACAGACCCTAGAATTTCTTAAATTCTAAGGGGCATAAACATCCATCTATCGAAAAGAAAATCCTAACCCTTTCTGCCCACATCCAATGGTCGCCACCATCGTTGCTGCGCAGGTGACGGTGCTGCGCGCTGCTGGTGATCGCCTTGCCCATGGGTGGGCTGGCGCCGTGCCTACAGGCGGTGCCTCTATGGGCGCTGCCCCTCTGTGGGCTTGCCGCAGACAAGCGCCACCCCTTGCGGGCTGGTCGTGGGCTGGCCACGGGCGGGCTCTGCCCTTGCGGGCTAGTCGCCCTTGTAGAGGGCATGACCGTGGCCTCTCGCCATATTTCCTTGTTGGCTTAGCTACGAAAATGCAGCAAGAATGCGTAGAACAGTTCTACGCGATTTAATCTTATCACACGCAGTTTAAAACCAATCTTTTACATGAAAACTTTGGCTCTGATACCACTGTTGGGAAACCTCAGCGGGAGCATCACATGTGCAACGAAAATCAAAATAAAACAAGCTTCCCATGCAGATCAAATCATCGTGCAAAAGATTGGGTCACGAGAAAGTCACAAAAACCAAAAAGAGCACGTCATGTGATAGATTAATTACCTAGGGAGATCTTATATCCCTGTTTTCCAGATCCGGATGGAGAGGATGAAGGAGGTCAAGCGTCCTCTTCTCTAGCGGTATTTACACGATGGATCTCTACAATGAAACTCCTCTAATCTGATCTTGCAACTCTTGCACAAAGGGAGGGAGGAGAATAGGAGGGGGTGGCCAAAGCTGTAGCCTATCAACTATGAACCTCCCTTCTATTTATAGAGAGCCACCAAAAATCCTAAGGCACAGGTGCCTTAGTGGGTATTAGATCTCCATCCAAGTATCCACTAACCTTGTATTATTGGATCTCTATCCAATAATCTCCTTTGGTCTCTAATTGGGCCTTATGCAAGGAGCCTATCAGTGTAGGGTGTTATATAATGAGAATAGGGGCTAATTGGATCTCTATCCAATTCTCTATTCGCTGAAGCATCCACCATATGTGTGTGACCCTCTAGGCCCGATACCGAGCTGGCAGTGAGTCACTCCCATCATAACTCCTTCTGATATAGTAAATTATTGTCCTCATAATAATTCACTCGACTCATCGATTATGGACGTACTAGGCCACCACACCAGAGTCCCCAGATGGAACAAGGGGATCAAATCCATCGAACTTGTCTGTCCACAGTTACTATGTATTTATAATCCCTCATCCAACTAATATCCCAGAGACCTTATATTGGATATGGTACTGTCAAGTCAAATACATAATCCGTTTGAGACTCGCTCTATTCGGATTCTCCTGGAGAACTCCTTCTCTCTCAATCTGAATGACCCTGGCTAGAGATTTGTCTGTGCAAGCATATATGAGATATTTCTCTCGTGATATCAAGAGTGTATGATCCTTTATTGACACTCAATTGCCTTCGTAAGGTTGGCTACCAATCCCGATAACCTATTGTACCAGATCTGGAACTTTCCAAACCTATAAGTCTGGCGTTAAAGAAATGAGTATTCAAACAAGATATCCTTGGTGTCTGAAGTCTAAGGACTAGATACACAACTAGGACTATGAAATTACTATTTGACATTAGATATCATTAACTATACAACATTCCATAAGCAGATCAATTAGTGAACTCATTCTTTAATGAGCACCTGTACTATATCCTTAGTGTCTCCATACAAGTGGCTACGAGACCAGCTGCCTCCATCATATGGATGGGTATATAGTACACCGGTTTGTCTAGTTATCTCGATGTCCCTCTCGAGTATCCTATGACCGAGATTATTCAGGATCCGTATTTAAAGGTGAATCGATTTCATTATCGTGATCTCATCACGATTCGATTCCTATGGCACAGAACCAAAAAAATCATAATATATATATATATATATATATATATATATATATATATATATATATATATATATATATATATATATATATATATATATAATATAATATAATATAAGAATATACCAATAATAATCATAAACAAAAATATCGTGCAGCATGTCACATGTGCCATCACTCACGTGATTGGCTTACAGGGCACCTGTAACCAACACCGTCGACGCCCCTCAACTGAAATGCTGGTGCAATAGACCCAATTGCCTATTGAAGATGCTACCTTGGAGTCCTATAATGAATTGAAACTAAAGTTCCTAGAGTTCATGAAGGCTCAGCCTTGAGGACAAGGCTGATTTGAAGAGGGCGGGTCTAATAAGACCCGAGCTGGATCGGGTCCTAGTCTATTAAGTCGAGTTTGTAGATTGGGCCCTATTGGTCGGCCTAGATTTGATATTGAGTTGGCTAGGAGTTGATTTGAATAAACCAGCCCAAATCCTAATGGGATTAGGATTCGGTTGAATTGGAGTATGATTAGTTGTCAGAGTTGGAGTTAGAGTTCTATTCCTAGTAGGACTATAATTAGGAGTCATGATCTAGGGGATTTCTTCATGAACCCTATAAATACTCATGTAATTTCTCATTGGAAAGCAATGAAGAATTTGAGCTTCCTTTCAGCCTTTTGGTCGAAACCTTAGGAGGGCCGATCTCCTATAGAGATTAAGGAGGGTCGATCCCTTATAAAGATTGAGGAGGGTCGATATCCTTCAGAGATCAGATAGGAACCTCCCGGGTTCTATCATGGCCACCCCCTATAATTCTTAAATATATAGCCAACACATCAAAAGTAGCCGGCCTAAGCAAGAATGAAGTAGTAGGCTAACACACGAAGGAGCGAAATAGAGTTCTCTGTTGGAGATTGGGTCTTTCTTCGCCTTCAGCCCTACAAGCAGACATCAATCAAGACCCGAGCATTAGTGAAGCTGTCTCCCCGCTTTTACAGACCCAACAAAATTATGAAGCGCATTGGAGCTACGGCTTACAGATTATATCTATCTACAGACTCCAAAATTCATCTGATTTTCCATGTGTCCTGCCTCAAACCAAAGCTTGGAGAAAATGAATCACCCTAGAGCCATCTACCTGACACCTCTGCTAATTGAGAGGTCCATGTTCAATCGAAGACCATACTGGATCACAGGATTATGATGCGTTGTCGATGCCCCTCTACTAAAGTGCTAGTACAGTGGACCAACTTGCCTGCTAAAGATGCTACGTTGGAATCCGATGAAGAATTGAAGATAAGGTTCCCAGAGTTCATGGAGGCTCAGCATTGGGAACAAGGCTGATTTGAAGAAGGCAGGTCTGATAGGACCCTAGCAGAATCAGGTCCTAGTTGATTGACTTATGATTACAATAAACCCTGATTAGCCAACCACCTTGATTGAGAAAGTCGGCTAAGGTTTGAAGGATCCAAGTCCTACTAGGGTTAGGATTCATCTAGGAGAGTTTCGCTTAAAGTAGGAGCTCAATTAGGAGTTTGAAGTAGGAGTTTAATTAGGAGTTAGATTAGAGTCCCTATAAATAAAGGTGTAAAAATTTCAATCACTTTTATTTAGCTCTTAGAGCCGAAACCTAGGAGGGCCGATCCCCTATAGAGATAGAGGAGGGCCGATCCCCTACAGAGATCAGTTATCCCTGATAGATACCCTTGAGGTTCTATCATAAAATTTCACCCCAACTTGGAGCAAGTCTCTAATAGTTTTGGTTGCATCTGGGATTGTACTGTCTTCTCCATCATCTTTGGCGTCTACTCCTTTGAGCAGAAAAGGTATAACACCACATACTACCTACTTCCATCCTTGGTCGAGCACTCTTGCATCAACCCGAAGGCCTCCACTTTCAGCTATCTTGATGAGAAGCCTATTAACACGAGTCTTATGAAGTTCCCTAGCCTCTACTCTTTAGCCTTGTCTTAGTACTTGGGGTTCGCTTTTGCATTCTTCACTTTTGCGGCCCTTATCACGACCAACACTCTATCTCCATGAGAGCAAGGGATTGATGATTCCACTAAAGTCTCACATTTGTGGTACCATGGTACTGCCAAGCCCATGACATTACTATTCATTATCTCACATTCGCGTCCCTTTCTTTGTTGTCGATAGATCTATCTCTATGGCACTACGACACTCCTCTAAGTCCACCTCCATTTTGATCGACATTTGGCTTTTAGGTAACTGAGGCCCCTCTGTACTCGTCATCACTTCCTAGCCCCTTTCGACCCCCCTGCTTCAATGCCTTTATGTTCTCTGAGCAGTTCCCCTTGGTTGATGGAAAGATAGACTACAACTCTCATGCATGACCTCCGCCATCTTGTTGTAGGGCTCGCACCAATTATGTTCTCTATAGCTTCCTTAGTAGCAATGTTCGTTTACTAGACCTTGTCCTCTGACTTGTTGGGCTCCCTTAAGCGAACATGAGCACTAGAGCAGTCCAACTCACTAGCCGCTCCGATTATACCTCTGTATGATCAAGGCCCCCTATGGGACTCACTGATACTTATACTCGAAATTCTCTCTCGGTGGTACATAGTTCCTATATGTTAATGATCAAGGCTTTCATATGATGTATTTCATGCACGTGCGGAAGATATGCCTTTGCGGTACCATGATATTTACTTCTTGAATCTATAGCCCTTCTTGTTGTCATGTTGTTCATCGAAGTGGAGCTTTTAGCAGCTCCTGATTAAACCTTCGCATAATTAAGCCTCTCACGGAACTTCTCCTGTGTGTGTTGTATTGCCTCGAACTATTCCATCATGATCCGATGTACCATGTCACCTCCTAGTTTATGATGCATCGCCGAAGACCATACTGGACTGCAAAATTATGATGCTGTTGGGAAATCACGCGGGAGCATCATATGCGCAGTGGAAGATTAAAACAAAATAGGTTTCCCATGTAAATCAAATCGTCGTGCAAAAGATTGGGTCACGAGAAAGTCATAAAAATTGAAAAACCATGATATATAAGAGATTGATTACCTAGGGAGATCATATATCCATATTTTTCTAGATCCAGATAAAGAGGATGAAGAAGGTCAAGCATTCTCCTCTCTAATAGTATCCACACGATGGATCTCTGCAGCGAAACTCCTCTAATCAAATCTCGTAACTCTTGCATAGAGGGAGGGAAGAGAATAGGAGGGGGTAGTCAAAGATGCAGCCTATCAACCATGAGTCATCCCTCTTATTTATAGAGAGCCACCAAAAATCCTAGGGTTCTTGCCTTAGTGGGTATTGGATCTTCATCCAATTACCCACTAATCTTGCATTATTGGATCTCTAACCAATAATCTCCTTTGGCCTCTAATTGGGCCTCATGCAAGGAGCCTCATCTCATCTAATGAAAATAGGGGCTAATTAGATCTTCATCCAATCTTCTACTCGTCGAAGCATCCACCATATGTGTGTGACCCTCTAGGCTTGATACCAAGCTGGCTATGAGTCGCTCCCATCAGAACTCCTGATATAGTAAATTATTATCTCCATAATAATTCACTCGAGTCATCGACTATGGATGTACTAGGCCACTGTGCCATAGTCCCCAGACGGTACAAGGGAATCAAATCCATCAGACCTGTCTGTCCATAATTACCATGTATCTATAATCCCTCATCCAACTAATAACTCCTCTCTCAATCCGAATGACCCTAGCCAGAGATTTGTCTGAGCAAGCACATATGGGATATTCCTCTCGCGATACCGAGAGTGGATGATCCTTTATTGACACTTAATTACCTTCGTAAGGTTGGCTACCAATCACGATAACTAGTTGTACCAGATTTAAACTTTCCAAACTTGTAAGTCCAGCATCAAAGAAATAAGTACTCGAACAAGACATATTTGATGTCTCAAGTCTAAGGACCAGACACACAACTAGGACTATAGAATCATTGTTTGACATTAGGTATCATTAACCATAAAACATTCTAAAAGTGGATCAATTAGTGAACTCATTCTCCAATGAGCATTCGTACTATATCCTTAGTGTCTTCACACAAGTGACTATGTGATAAAACCCCAGAAGGAGCCCTATAGATTTTGATCTCTGAGGGGGATCAACCCTTGGAACGCTATAGGGGTTCCTCCCTCCTAGAACTCGACATAAAGGTTGAAGAAAAGATTATCTTGCTTGATAAAAGAGAGGGGGCGGCTACATCATTATATAGGGTTCTAAACCTTAGCCCATGAGGTGCTTGCCTAAGTAAAATTATCCCTTTGCCCCTTCTATAGCCGACCTACTTTAGTAGGAATAGGGGGCGGCTATGTTGGCTCTATAGCCGACCTAAGCACGGGGAAACCCTAGCCGACCAGCCCAGTAAAGGGGGCGATGACCACTAAACCCTATGACCCCAATCTAAACCCTAGCCACACTTCTTTATAGGATAAAAGTGGCTAGGTGGGGTTTTATTATAATCCCGTAGGGTTTTTTATTGACTACTTCTAGGGTGATTAGGACTCAACCCTACTAGAGTCCTATCAAACCCAACCTCTTAAAATTAGCCTTGTCCTCAAGGCCGAGGGTCCATAAACTCTGGGAACCAGGTCTTTAGCTCTTCGTAAGACTCCCACGTTACGTCTTCGGATGGTAAGTTATTTAACTTCATGAGTACTTCAGTTGAAGGGCATCGATGATGCATCACAATCCTCTAATCAAGTATGGCTTCAGGTTGGGCTTCAATCTCGCCATCATTTGTAGTGTTCGACAACTGAGTCTGCGCCAACTCTCGTTCTCCTAATTTCGGCTTTAGCAATGATACGTGGAAGACGGGATAGATCTTAACGTCATCTGGAAGCTTTAATTTGTATGCCACGACCCCAATATGCTCCAAAATTTGATATGGTCCATAGAATCATGGAGATAGCTTTATCGACACTTTAGTGTTGATTGACAGTTGCTTGTATAGTTATAGGCAGAGGTAGACCCAATCTCTTACTGAAAATTCTCGCTTGCTCTGGTGAGTGTCTACTTGTTGCTTCATGTGGGCTTGAGCGACAGTTATGTTGTCTTTCAATAGCTATAGAAGCTTGGCCCTGTCAATTAAGTTTTAAGCGACCTGATATATTTTGGCCGTACCAATTATATGTTTCGGTATTACAGGGGGTGATCGACCATAAAATACCTCATAAGGGGTACATTTAGTTGATGAATGATAAGTTGTGTTATACCATCATTCGGCCCAAGGAAGCCACCTTGTCCACTCTTTGGGCCGGTCATTGGTGAAGCACTGTAAGTAAGTCTCGAGGCATCTGTTCACCACTTCTATTTGGCCGTCCATCTGTGGATGGTAGGCTGTGCTCATCTTCAGTTAGGTGCCTTGTAGTTGAAAGAGCCCGGTCCAAAATTTACTTGTAATCACTCTGTCACGGTCGCTCACAATCGATCTTGGCATCCCATGCAGTTTTATAATATTTTCCACAAAAAGTTGAGCAATGTTGACAGCGATATAAGGATGTCTCACAACACAAAAATGAGCATATTTAGTTAGATAATCTACCACCACAAAAATCATGCTTTTACTTTGAGATGATGGTAGCCCTTCGATAAAATATATGGAGATGTCAGTCCATGCTGAGTCCGGTATAGGTAGGGGTTGTAGTTTTCCCATATTTGCCACTATTTCACCTTTTTATTACTGGCATACATCACATTTGGATACATAATCATAAATAAATTTTTTCATACCCTTCCAAAAGAAGTTTTGCTTCACTCTCTTGTATGTTCTCAAAAATCTAGAGTGCCTTGCTAAAGGTGAAGAGTGCATCTCATGCAAAATAATCTGAATGCAAGGGGAAGAAGAAACAATCACAATTTGGCTTTTGTAGCGTAGGTCCTTTGAATCCCAAGTATAGTGATAAGATCCCAGAAGGAGCCCTATAGATTTTGATCACTGAGGGGTATCAACCCTTGGAATGCTATAGGGGTTCCTCCCTCCTAGACTCGGCACAAAGGCTGAATAAAAGAGGATAATTGCTTAATTCAAGAGGGGGGGGGGGGGGGGGGGGTTGCTACATCTTTAAATAAGGATCAAAACCCTAGCCTAAGGGGTTGCTTGCTTAAGTAAAATTACTCCCTTGCCCCTCCTATAGCCAACCTACCTTAATAGGAACAAGGGGCGACTAAGTGGCTCTATAGCGACCTAAGCAGGGGGAAACCCTAGCTGACCAACCCAGTAAGGAGTGTGGTGGCTACTAAGCCCTAAGGGCTAATCTAAACCATAGCCATACTCCTTTATAATATAGGAGTGGCTTTATTATAATCTAATAGGATTTTTATTGACTAGTACTAAGATGATTAGGACTCAACCCTGCTGGAGTCCTATCATGTAGTGGGCTATTGAACCCGAATCTTTTTTCAATTTTTCTATAATGTCTCAGGTCTTTGGGTTATTCTTTCATTCCTCCCTAATGTCCTTGAGGAAGTCGGTGCTGGGAAGGGAGATGGCTGAAATTTTGGCTTGTCCCGGTAGCCGTGATATAACATCCATCTGCAACAACATTCTCTTTTCCCTTTCGATAAGTAATTTTATAATCAAAGCCAAGAAGTTTAGTTACCTATCATTGCTGCTCCGAGGAAGATATTTTCTGCTCCAAAAAAATTTAAGACTTCGGTGGTCGGTCTTAATCTGGAAGCGTCGGTAGATCAGGTAGGGTCTCCACTTCGTGACGACGTGTACGATGACAAACATTTGTTTATCATACATAGACATTTTAAGATGTGAGGGAGACAAAACTTTGCTAGTGTAAGCAAGGGGTCCGTTATCTTGCTTTAGAACAACCCTAATTCCAACCCCGGACACGTCAGCCTCAATCACGAAGGTACGACTGAAATTGGGTAGTGCTAGAACCAGCGTCATCGTCATGGCTGCCTTAAGTCATTCAAAGGTTGCAGAGGCTTTATCCGACCACAAGGAGTCTTTCTTCAGTAGGGGCATGAGTGGGGCACTGATCTTGTCATAATCTTTTATGAATTTTCGTTAGTAGCCCGTGAGTCCAAGGAAGCCACGTAGCGATTTTATGTTCGTAGGTCTCGACTATCAGTGCATTGCCTCGATCTTCGTCGGGTCTGCTGCCACTCCATCCGCTGATATAATGTGCCCTAGGTACTCCACTTTATGCTGTAAAAAGCTATACTTTGACTGTTAAATATAAAGGGTGTTCTTCCGAAGAATCGTTAGAATAGTTCGTAAGTGCTGAAATGCATATCAAGCATAGGGCTATAAATGAGAATATCATCAAAAGATACCAACACGAACTTACGTAGAAAACTCCGAAATATGTCATTCATCATGCTTTAAAAAGTGGAAGGAGCATTCGTAAGTCTGAAAGACATTAACAGAAACTCGTAGTGGCCGTTATGTGTGCGAAATGCAGTTTTCGGAACATCTTCAACGCATACCCGAATATGATGATAACCGGAATGGAGATCCAATTTAGTGAAGGCTCGGGCTCCTTTTAATTCATCAAAGAGCTCATCTACGACTGGTATAGGATATTTATCTTTGACGGTGATGGCTTTCAAAGCTCGGTAATCAACACACATCTGCCACATACCATCCTTCTTGCGGACTAGCAACATCGGCGAAGAGTACGACCTGCAGCTTGGCTGAATTACTCTAGTGTCGAGCATCTCCTTAACGATGTTCTCAATCTCATCCTTCTGCAAATGAAGATAGTGGTATAATCTCAAATTTGTTGGAGGTTTGCCCGGCAAAATATGTATGCAGTGGTCATGCGGCCAGTTAGGGGGAAGCCCTCGCGGATCCATGAAAACATCTACGAATTCATCCAGCAAGAGGGCAAGCTTAGGATCTGAATTTTGCATATTCTCCTCCTTGGATGGCTACTAGATATGCATTAAAAATCCACCATTGTTTTATGTAGCACCTTCTCCATTCGGTGTGTTGAAACAGTGGAAATATGGCTCCCGCGCTTGCCTCGCAATGTGACCTGTCTCCCTTTACAATAAAACTTCATGATTAGTTTAGAGAAATCCCAGGAGATGTCACCTATGTTGTGAGCCATTCAATCCCAAGCATGACTATATAATCATCGATGGGAAGGAGGAAGAAATCGACTACCACTTCTTGGTCTTGTAGGAGCAATTTTACCTGCGGGCACCATTGGTTGCAATTGAGAATTTGGCCGTCGGCGACCATTATGTCAAACTTGTTGCAACCTTCGATTTGAAGCACCATACATGCAGCGACCTTGCTGTCGAGGAAGTTATTTGTGCTGCCCGTATCGATGAGAACAATGATGGGTTGCTGTTTAAGAAGTCCTCCAACTTTCATGGTATGCGAGTTGGAGTAGCCGGCCAGCGCATGCACTGTGTAGTCGACCGATTGGGGCTCTTCCTCCGTGGCTTCATCTTCGGGTTTGAGGCTTTCTTTAGATGGTTCACTGTTCTCATCCTTTATTGGTTCAATCATGAGAAGCTAACCCTTTTTGCAGCGATGTTCTCGGCTCCACAGTTCATCACAGTGGCAACACAAGCCCTTGGCCGATCGTTCACGAAGCTCGTCTCTTGTTAATTTTTTTTGGTACGGGGGCTTGGATGGCAATAGAGGGGGCTGAAGGCTTCGGCATGGCTGGTCGGGGAGTGATCCTTGTCCTTCATGCTTCGTGGTTCAATCGTTCTTCTTGGATTCTCACGAAGGAAATTGTCGTAGTAGGAGTGTACGGTTGCCACGCCTTTACTTCTCCTCGAATCTCTGACTTTAGGCCCTCCATAAAAGTCCCTAAAAGTTGCTTTTTAGACCAATCCATAGTTTGGTTAGATAAACATTCAAACCTTGTTTGGTATTTGTGTATTGCCGAGGTTTGCCGAATCTTCACCAATTGTCCGTCGATGTTATCGAAATCAGTTGGTCCGAAGTGATTAAGTAGTCATTCCTTGAATCGCTGCCAAGATAGGCCTCCATGGGTGTGTTCATATAAATTAAACCACTAAATAGCATCTCCCTTGATGTGGATGCCAGAAATTTCCACCCTTGTAGCATCCGCGGTTCAGTAGAACCGAAAATACTGTTCCGCGCGCGCGATCCATCCGATCGGGTCTCCTTCTTCCCATATAGGGAAGTCAACCTTCATGCGTGAAGTATTGGATCAGGGATGATGTGGCCATGCTCTTGAGGGTCGTCTTGCCAATTTGAAGTTTCTCCTTGTTGCGATTTCTTCGGGCTAGGTGGTCAGCCCATGCTGAATTTAGCGAAAAGGGATCGCATCTTCTCCTCCATATAGCTTTCAAAGGCTTCGAACTTGGCATTGATGGCCTCCTCTGATGCCATGGTATATGCCTCTAGATCTATAATATTAAGGTCTTTCTTTTGTTGTTGGGTTAGTGGCATGAGAATTTTTGGAGAGGGGATGGCCGGTTGGATGGGTGGATCGGTTTAGATGAAAGTAGGCTGCAGTTTAGGGCTGATTTGGGTGGTTGTTTGGGATCAGTTTAGGGTGTGGTTTGGAAGAGTTTTTAGTGAGGATGGTAGGGTTTTCAGATGAGAGAAAGAGAAAATGAAAACCCACAAAAGACAGTACTCAAATCTGATGGAATTCGATAAGGAAAGGTGTTGTGATGTGCTGTCCTGCCGAATAGATTTTATGTCAGAGAAACGATGAATTCTTGACATAAATTCCAGAGAAAAACTTAAGGAAAATATATAAAAATCCTCGATTTAGATGTGGTCAATATCAATAAAATGTTTAACAAAATTTTGATATAGTAACGGTAGGAAAATAGGGTAAAAGACAAAAGACAGATCCTTCATCGTAAAATTCCAGCACTGCGTGGCACAATAAAACTAGTTCTAGAAGAAATTTTTTCCAGTGATCAATCTCATATAAGAGCTAAGTTGATCTATGAAATTGCATAAAAATTTCAGCCAAAAATAAGAAGCAATAAACTAGTTTCAAGAGGCAAGTAAGCGGCTGAAAATTTCTGTAGCGTTTCACCTTTGCAACAATGATAATGTTTACGACGGTCAAAATTTGTAGCAGATAAAATATAAAAAATCTCTTCAAAATATAAGGTAAAGGATTTTTCAGTATTGAAGAGGTGTGGGTGATGAAAATATACCAGATTTCTGGATCAAACGCAAGGGACAGCGGCAGACTGATTTTATCTGCAATTAGGGTGGAAGGTGGAGGCGTGTCACAGTAATTATGGGAATTGCTTAGAAAGGTGAGGGCGGCTGAGATGGCTACAGGGGCAGCAGGAATGCTACTCTAATACCAGATGATAGAACCCCAGAAGGAGCCCTATAGATTATGATCTCTAAGGGGGATCTACCTTTGGAACGCTATAGGGGTTCCTCCCTCCTAAAACTCGGCACATAGGCTGAAGACAAGTTTAATCTTGCTTGATAAAAGAGAGTGGGTGGCTACATCATTATACAAGGTCCTAAACCCTAGCCCATAAGGTACTTGCCTAAGTAAAATTATCCCTTTGCCCCTTCTATAGCCGACCTACCTTAGTAGGAACAGGGGTGGCTAGGTTGGCTCTATACCTAACCTAAGTAGGGGGAAACCCTAGCCGACCAGCCCAGTAAAGGGGGCGACGATGACTAAACCCTAGCCCAATTTATAGGATAGAAGTGGCTAGGTGAGGTTTTATTACAATCCCATAGGATTTTTTATTGACTACTTCTAGGGTGATTAGGACTCCACCCTGCTGGAGTCCTATCACTTGAGACTAGTCGCCTCCATCATATGGACGGGTATGTAGTACACTAGTCTATCTAGTTATCTCGATGTCCCTCTCGAGTAACCTATGACTGAGATTATTTAGAATTTGTGTTTAAAGGTGAATCAATCTCATTATCGTGATCTCATCACGATTTGATTCTCATTGCACAGAACCAAGGATATATATATATATATATATATATATATATATATATATATATATATATATATGTAATAGATAATATAATATGAGAATATGTCAATAATAATCATAAGTAAAAAGATCACGCAGCGTGTCACACGTGCCATCACTCACATGATTGACTTGCAAGGCACCTATAACCAGTAGATGCACCACTGACGCCCCTCTACTGAAGCCCTAGTACAGTGGACCAACTTGCCTACTAAAGATACTATGTGGGAATCCTATGAAGAACTAAAGACAAGGTTCCCATAGTTCATAGAGGCTCAACCTTGAGGACAAGGCCAATTTGAAGAGGACGGATCTGATAAGACCATAGCAGGGTCGGGTCCTAGTCGATTGAGTCATAATTATAATAAACCCTAATTGGCATGTAATAAACCTTGATTAATCGATCACTTTTGTTTGAGAAAGTCAGCTTGGCTTTGATAGATCCAAGTTCTACTAGGGTTAGGATTCATCTAGGAGAGTTTCACTTAAAGTAGGAGTCCTACTAGGCTTAGGATTTGAAGACCCTATATAAGTATGCAACTCCTCCTTCATCAAGCAATAAAATTTTAGCAAATTTATTCATTCTGGTGGCCGAATATTGGAGGGTCGAACCCCTATATGTTGAATCTTGAATTTTGATGATGAAATCAATTGATGGATTATTAATCTAATAGGATTGATAGAGTTGATTGATGTAGGATTAAGTACGATTGAAGGATTATTACAATCACGGTTGGCCAAGGTTAAGTCCATGCATCGAGTCGATGCATTTGGAAACTCGCCAGGAGTGTGTTGGAAGCTCGCCGAGGGTATCGGGAGTTTGCCAGGATGGCACAAGGGAGTTCGCCAAAAGAAGACCGAGACTCGTTGGAAGATTATCGGGGGTAGCCGAAAAGCTTGTCGGGAGTTGGGATGGTCTGGTAATGGATATTTTGGTAATTATGATTATATTTAATTAAGTCATAATTAGCATCATGCAGGTCTAACTATGACATGATCAATGGAGTTACAACCAGATGATGGGCCAAGATAAAGCCTTGGCATCGGGCCGAGTTTGGACGATGCGGTGGGATCTCGTCGGAAGTTCGCTAGGAGATTCGTCGAAGGAATCGGGAAGCTCGCTGGGAACACAAAGGGAGATCACCGGAAAGAAGACCGGAGGACTTGCCGCAAGATTGCTGGAGGTTGCCGGAGTATACGGGAGTTAGGTCTTAATTAGGCTTAATTGGTCATTAAGTATTGTAATCATTAAGTCATAGTTAAGATTAGAGTCCTAATTGAGTTGGATTTGGAAGGAATCTAAATCAACTCAATGAGGCAACCGGATCCACTACTGGGTTAGGTTGAGCTCAATCAGTTGACCAAAGAGCTGGTCAACGTAAAAGTCAAGCCGGAATTTGAAAAGTAGAGGGAACCACTTTTACAAAAATTTTGACGGGGTAAACCGCCTATGAGCGATGGTTGGACCACTCGTACCATAGAATCTGGGCGGCGGGTAGCAGCTTTCGATGGATGAACCGCCCAGGTGGCGGGTGAACTACCCATACCACAGAATCTAGGCAGCGGCCAACTGCTGACGGCAGGTAAACCATCCAGGTCGACGGGTAAACTGCCCATACCCGAATTTTCCGGATACGATTGGATTTTGGCTCTGATTTTGAAGCCAATTTAGGGCCTATAAATACCCCAAGTTTTCTTAATTCAGAACAACACTATTGGGGGATTATATTCTGAGAAAATATTATGTAAGAATTGTAAGAAAAAGAAAAAGGATAAGGGAGAGAGCTTAGAGTTGAAAATCTAGTCTCCCTTGTAAGCTCAAGTGTAAGGGTTTGATCTTCACCAAAGAAGATTGGTAGTAGATGTCGGTGTGCCTCAAGAAGGACTCGGAAGTGGACGTAGGCCGTTGGCGCCAAACCACTATAAAATTGCAAGTGTTTCATACTTGCATTGCTTGAATGTTGTTGAATTGATGCTTCTAACTTAACTAAACTCCTTGAAAGCAAGACAATAAGTTTTTTTACCTCAAACGTGATTATCTTTCCGGCTTCCTTAACAACTTACTTTTAATCACTCATTTGTTTTATTAAAAATAAAAAACTTCAGATTTCCTATTCTATCTTATTCAAAAAGTTTTTTCTTTAGAAAGAAAATTTTTAGCTTGCACTAATTCACCCCCCCCCAATTGATCCTAACAATTGGTATCAAAGCAAGGTTATTACTCTTTGGATTAACACCCACTTGAGTAAATGACTTATTTTGGCATGAATGAGGGACATTCCATTTCATGTCCATCCATATTTAATAGGACGGATTACATATATTGGAAAACACAGATACATATTTTCCTCATCTCTTTGGACTTTGATTTATGGAATATAGTTGAAAATGGATTTAAAAAGTCTTCTCTTCTAATGAATGGAGAAGAAGACTTTCTCTTTAAACATAAAGGCTATGAATACTTTGCTTTGTGCTCTCAATATGAATGAGTTTAATCGTGTTTTCGCTTGTGATTCGAATTTCAATATTTGACATATTTTGAAAATCACACATGAAAGCACAACTTATATAAATGAATCAATTAATGAAATGCATTACAAAAATGAACTTGAAAAATACCTTCCAAAGAACAGGAATGATTGTGAACTGAGAATGACATATGACTCCTCGAGTGAAATCTCGAGTGATGAGAACCTTGGACATGAACTTCTAAAAAATGAACCGAAAAAATTAATGAACTTGAACCTTATAAAAATTATGGACACAACCTCTTGCTATGAACACAAGAAGCTGAGGAGCTCCAAAAATCAAATGCTCAACCAAGAAGTGGAGAACCTTGCTTTAATGGCGATCAAAGATGAGGTTAGTGAGTCTTTAGATTTTTTATTTTTAGAATTATCAAGCATGTTTAATGATTTATTTAATGAGTTTAGAAAACTTGATGAAATGCATGACTCCTTAGCTTCACCTAAACCATGTTTAAAATGCGATATGCTAGATAATGTTAAAATAGAGAATTGTATGCTTAAAACTACAATAGAAAAATTTGAGATAGGGAATAAATTCCTAAATATGATCCTTGTCAATAAGGGTCATATCAATAATAGACATGACATAGGCTTTGTTGGAAATATTCAACAAAAGCTAACTATATTCGTAAGAGGACCTACATTAAATGTGCCAAAAAGAGTTAAATATAATTCTTATGGAAAATTGGGACATAATACATATAAATGTTTATTTAAAAATTATAGTCCACATAAATTAATTTGGGTTCCTAAATGTTAAATGGGTACCTAAATCAAAACCTCTCATAATATAAAGTTATTTCCTAATAAAACTAGGAGCACTAAGTAATATTTTGAAAGTAGATGCTCAAGACTTGAGATCTAATACTTTTTTAAAGCTCACTAGCCTATGTAACAATAACAAAAATAATTATTTGAATTAAGATGTTTGAAGCTTAATGATCCTTATTTCTATTATAACGAATCCTTTTATTGAAAATAGTTTATCATTATATAATTAATCTTAATAATGCATAGCTAGAGCATGCTAAGACTAGAACTAAAAGAAGCCAAGTTATTATTATTAAAAAATTACTCATGTTGAAATTTACATAAATGAGATTTTGATGATGATTGAAAAATTGGTTTAAATGTAAAAACTATTGTTAAATGGTTCATATATTGATAAAGTCTATGGAATGTTTTGATTTAAATGTTATATTGATTGAAATGCTATGATTGATTTGAATGATATAATTTTAGCATAGAACAATATAGAAAATGGAGAAAAAGAAATTACATGAAACAACCAAAAGGAGAATAATTAATCTTAAATGTCATTGTATTCTTGAAATAAATTTTAAAAGAAGGATAATTCTTCTTGAAAGAATATTTCTATCCTATGAATCCTTCAACAAGAGATAAAATGATGACTTTATTGAAATTTTTCGAAAAGTGATTTTTGATGATGATTTTGGATATGTTTTCAAATGATTTTGTTTTAAAGAATGGATATGTTTGAATCTATCCAACTTCATTGATATGTTGCTTTTGATTCTTTGATAACTTAAATCATGATCTTGAAATCTTAAAAATTATAATTTGAGATCTTTTTATTTACTAAGATTCCTTTCATCCTAAACATGATCTTGACTTCTCAATATTTATAACTTGATATTTAATTTCTATAAGAATCAAGATCTTTCTTACATTGTCTCCTAAGATTTCAAAAGCTCTGAAATTTCATCTAGGAAGAAATGTGTCAAAATAAATCATGTTCTTGGCATTTATAATTTGATAATAATATTCTTTGTGACATGATTACTTATGACTTTCTTCTTAGTATAACTTATCACCAAAATTAGTATTTCTTAACATTGTGATAAGTTAAGAGATTTGCATTATCATGAATATTCCCTTAACTTCTTGACTCGACTTATATGTTATAGGAATCACATTATTGATCTCTATGATTTTCTTTTAAAGGAGATTTATGATCTTAACAATAATAATTAAAATTATTATCAAGATCATTCTTCTTTTCTATTAAAAAGATTTATCTTGGATAAATTAAGATTATCCCCTAAGACTCATTTGTAATATTTATAAAAGAGGGGAAAGAAAACTTATTAAACGAAATCATGTCTTTTAGATTTGAATTTTTAATGACATGATATCTCTTATACTTTTTGACATAAATTGAACATGGATGAAAATAAATTATGCAATCATATTTCTCTCTTGACAATAACAAAAGGTAGGAGATAAAATTTTTAATATGATTAGAAGCAAACATTGAAAGATGAACAAGTGCTCAGAAGAAAATTAGAACTTTTTAAATGCATACAAATATCTTGATTTACAATTTGAGCTTGATCAACCATCATGCCTTCTTATGAAATTCTTGATGCTTTTTATCCAAATTACATTAGATGATTTTAAATGCATGAGTAGCTCTTAAACTTTTAAATCTCCTTGAATATATTGAAGTTTTGAGCTTAATTTCAAAATTCACATCTATAAAATTTACATCTTTAAAATTGAATATTTTTGTGATATGATATTTTTTATTTCTCTACCTTGATTCTACCTTATTATTCACACAAAATAGAGAAAGGAATCACTAGCATTTCAAGAGACTAATAAATCTACTAATTACATTTTGAATCTCTTGAAAGTGATTTTGATGATTTTGAAATTAAATGATATCATGATTTTGATTTCTTAGAATTATAACTTGAAATCTTTTATGAATAAAAATATTTTGTTATGTGTTTTCATTTTATTTAAAAGGAGATTTTTATACAAATAATGAACTTGATAACTTAAGATTTCTTATGGATGAATCAAGAGATTTTATTTTAATTGTTTCTCCTACAAATTTGTCTCTTGATATTCACAATTTACCTTCATAAATTATACATATCATCACTATGTTAATCTTTCATGATATATTTCATATGATGATATTGAAAAATGGTGAAATGGAAAAAGTTTTGCACTATTGCAACCATCCCCTCTTTTTGACAATGACAAATGGGGAACAAAATTTGTTAGCTTGTAAAATTGCAAGCTTGAACAATGCAAAGAAAGCAAAAATTTGCTAGCTTGCACTTCCCAAAAGAGAAGAAAGAACTTACTAGATTTATTTATTATATTTTCTTGAAATTTACATGAGAAAAATGTGTTGAGCTCATATTCGAATTTTATATATCTACAAGATTGAGGTTGAGACATAGAAATGCTAAATCATGAAAATATATAAAATGCTAATCTAAATTTCATGAGATTAAGCTTTTTGTGATAATATTTTTGAAAACTTTCTCTATGAATTGGTATCTTATTGTTTTCAAAAAATGCATGAAGATGTGCCAGATTTAAAATTTATAAGAGATGATTTTATATATCAAGAGATGACTTTTGCTATATTTGAAATACATAAGTAGTTTTTAAATCTCTTGGACTTTTGAGCTCATCTTAATATTGCTTTTAAAATTTATTAATTGCTCTTCTCATGATGAAATGATTCAACAACACCTCCCATGTTTCTCTACTTATTAATTATAAAAGGTATGGTTGATGACTAGAGATTAATTTTCAAATATATTAAATTTATTAAGAAAGGTATGCTCAATGACTTGAAAATCTTCTATACTCTATGACTTGAAAATTTTCTATGCTTATTTATTTGAAAATTTTCTATGCTTGATGATTTGAAGAAAAATTCTCAAATATTTTCAACTTCATGGCAATCCTTGAAAATTCTTGATAAGTTGAAAAGTTTAAAAAGCAAATCTTTATTATACTTGAAAGGTTATATGCTTGAAATGCTTATTGCTTTGATTTACTTGAATTCAAGAGGACGTGACTCTCTTGAATTTAAGTCTTTTATATTAATGCATATACTAAGGGGGAGTAATGTCATCATGTGTTTTTGAAATTATTAGCTTTATATTTCACCTTTTTGTTGATGACAAAGGGGGAGAAATATATATTGACGATACATGACATTGAAAAATATTCATTGATAACACTTGATGATATAACTTAGATATTTTACCATTTATGATTTGATGACTTGGTGCAAATTTTTGTTGAAATTTGTATTGAATGATTGATTGCTTGAATTTAAGAGTGAGTGCGTCTCTTAAATTTAAGTGGTATGGTTTTAGGGGGAGTTAGGAATAACTCTTGTCATCAATTGATTGTCATCATAAAAAATGGGGAGATTGTTGAATCTTGAATTTTGATAATGAAATCAATTGATGGATTATTGATCTAACATGATTGTTAGAGTTGATTGATGCATGATTAAGTACGATAGAAGGATTATTACAATCAGGGTTGGCTAAGGTTAAGTCCATGCATCGAGTCGATGCGTTTGGGAACTCGTCAGGAGTGTGTCGGAAGCTCACTGAGGGTATCGGGAGTTTGCCAGGATGGTGCAAGAGAGTTCGCCAAAAGAAGACTGAGACTCGCCGAAAGATTATCGGGGGTAGTCGAAAAGCTTGTCGGGAGTCGGGATGGTCTTGTAATGGATATTTTGGTAATTATGATTATATTTAATTAAGTCGTAATTAGCATCGTGTAGGTTTAACTATGACAGGATCAATGGAGTTACAACCAGATGATGGGCCAAGATAAAGCCTAGGCATCGGGCCAAGTTTGGACGATGCGGTGGGATCTCGTCAGAAGTTCGCTAGGAGATTCGTCGAAGGAATCGGGAAGCTTGCTGGGAACGCGAAGGGAGATCGCCGGAAAGAAGACCGGAGGACTTGTTGCAAGATTGCCAGAGGTTACCGGAGTATGCGGGAGTTAGGTCTTAATTAGACTTAATTGGTCATTAAGTGTTGTAATCATTGAGTTATAGTTAGGGTTAGAGTCCTAATTGAGTTGGATTTAGAAGGAATCTAAATCAACTTAATGAGGCAACCAGATCCACTACTAGATTTGGTTAAGCTTAGGTTGAGCTCAATCAATTGACCAAAGAGCTAGTCAACGTAAAAGTCAAGCCGGAATTCGAAAAGTGGAGGGAACCACTTTTGCGTAAATTTCGGTGGGTAAACCGCCGATGAGCGATGGTTGGACCGCGCATACCACAGAATCCGGGCGGCGGGCAGCAGGTTTCGCCAAGTAAACCACCTAGGTGGTGGGTGAACTGTCCGTACCATAGAATCTGGGCGGCGGCCAGCTGCTGACAGCGGGTAAACCGCCCATACCCGAATTTTCCCGATGCGATTGGATTTTGGCTCCGGTTTTGAAGCCAATTTGGGGCCTATAAATACCCTAAGTTTCTTACATTCAAAACAACACTTTTGGGGGATTATATTATGAGAAAATATTATGTGAGAATTATAAGAAAAAGAAGAGGGGTAAGGGAGAGAGCTTAGAGTTGTAAATCTAGTCTCCCTTGTAAGCTCAAGTGTAAGGGTTTGATCTTCACTCAAAGAAGATTGGTAGTGGATGCCGGTGTGCCATAAGAAGGAGGACATGGAAGTGGCGTAGGCCGTTGGCGCCGAACCACTATAAAATTGTAAGTGTTTCATACTTGCATTGCTTGAATGTTGTTGAATTGATGCTTCTAACTTAACTAAACTCCTTGAAAGCAAGACGATAAGTTCTTTTCCTCAAACATGATTATCTTTCCGGCTTCCTTAACAACTTACTTTTAATCACTCACTTGTTTTATTAAAAAATAAAAAGCTTCAGATTTCCTATTCTATCTTATTCGAAAATCTTTTGCTTTAGAAAGAAAAATTTTAGCTTGCACTAATTCAACCCCCCCCCCCCCCCCCCCTCTATTAGTGCCAATTGATCCTAATACTATAGAGTTCGAGGAGGACCGATCCCCTACAGTGATCAATTATCCCTGATAGATACCCTAGAGGTTCTATCAAGGGATTGGGTACTTGTTTTTTACGGTGATGTTGTTGAGGGCTCGGTAATCCATGCACATTCACTATGATCCATCCTTTCGTATAAGGAGTACTGGTGAAGAATAGGGGCTAACACTTGGCCTTATAATCCCTATTTCTAGCATCTCTTGGACGATCCTCTCGATCTCAGCTTTTTGAAGATGAGGATATCGATACAGCCGAATGTTTGCTGGAGCATTTCTCAGCAAGATGGGTATTCGGTGGTCATGTAGCCGGGTAAGGGGTAGTCCTTTCGATTTGGCAAGGACGTCTACGAATTCAACAAGCAAGGAGGAGATATTAGGGTCTTCGTGCATCGCTAGATCTTCAATTTGTAGCCCCTGCAATTGGATTAGGAAACTGGCATGTGTCTTGTGCAGCACCCTCTCCATCCCTTGATTCGTAACGGTGGAAACTTCACCTCCGCATTTGCCTCATAGGATCACTTGTTTCCCATCGATGAAAAATTTCTTAAGAAGTTTAAAGAAGTTCCAGGAAATATCACGTAGAGTTGTAAGCCACTCAATGCCGAGCACCACTTCATAGTCAATGACAATAAAAAGAAGTCCACGGTGATCTCTTGGCTTTGCATGATTAGTTTCACCCGCGAGCACTTGTGGCTGCAAGATAGGGTTCGGCCATCTACGACCTTCACATTGAACCTACTACAATCTTCGATCCTAAGGGTCAATCAAGTAGCAACCTTGTTGTCTATGAAGTTGTTGGTGCTTTCGGTGTCGATGAATATTGTGATCAATTGGTGTTTGAGGAATTCGTCGATTTTCATCGTTTATGAGTTGGCATAATCAGCCAGGGCATGAACAATGCTGATGGTCATATGTGGTTCTCTCTATAACATCCTCCACGGGTTTGGGATCTACGTTCTTCGGTTCTGGATCCTTAATTGGTTCAATCATCAAAAGCCTTCCTTTTTTGTAGTGATGATCTCTACTCCAAGGTTCGTTATAGTACCAACACAACCCTTTAGCTGATCTCTCTTGGAGTTTATCTCGGGTAAGTCTCTTGGGCTAAGGATTTTGGTTTGCAGTAGGGGAGACCGAAGGCTTGATGGTTGCTGGTCTACTCATAATCTTGGACCTTCAGGCATCGATGTTCAGCTTTTCTTCTTAGATGCGGACGAAGGAGATGTCAGCCATGAAGGTGTACGGTTGATAAGCCTTGACTTCACCTCAGATCTCCAACTTAAGTCTTTTGATGAATGTTCCTAGCAACTATTTTTCAGACCAATCATGAGTTTGATTCGAGAGATGTTCCAACCTGGTTTGATATTCTTGTATGTTCAAGGTTTAATGAATCTATTGGGAAACCTCAGTGGGAGCATCACATACGTAGCTGAAGATTAAAATAAAATCGATTTCTCACGCAGATTAAATCATTTTGTAAAAGATTGGGTCATGAGAAAGTCATAAAAATCGAAAGACCGCATCATGTGAGAGATTGTTTACCTAGGGAGATCGTATATCCCTGTATTCTAGATCCGGATGGAGAGGATGAAAGAAGTCAAGTGTCCTCCTCTCTAGCGGTATCCACACAACGAAGGACATCACAATATATATACATGCAATAGATAATATAATGTGAGAATATGTCAATAATAATCATAAGCAAAAAGATCGCACAGCGTGCACACGTGCCATCACTCACGTGATTGGCTTGCAAGGCACCTGAAACCAACACTCATTGTGATCTGAACTTTCTCCATGCTGAGATCTTTTTGGGCTCTTCGATCGGCCTAATCTGAATTCTTGGAAGAGTGCTTACAACTTGTCCTCCATACGGGCCTCGAAAGCTTCAACCTTTTGTGTCAAGTGCATTAATTGAGGCCATTGCATAAGATTGAAGATTTGTAATATTTAAATCCTTCTTCTGTTGACGAGTTAGGGGCATGAGGTGTTGGCAGCAATAACAGGAAGGGAGGACATGATAGTAGCAACAATCTAAGG
Source organism: Ensete ventricosum (assembly GCA_029747655.1). Taxonomy (NCBI): domain Eukaryota; kingdom Viridiplantae; phylum Streptophyta; class Magnoliopsida; order Zingiberales; family Musaceae; genus Ensete; species Ensete ventricosum. The sequence continues at coordinate 20,338,635 of JAQQAF010000005.1, forward strand.
TTAGATGGCTGTGGTAAATCGTTGCCAATAATGGCAACATCAAGGGTGAAGACGACAGTGATCTAGGGTAAGATAGTAGATGAAGATGGCAGCAAGGTAGCAGCAGCAATAGGGGTTGGCTACAACAGATGAAGATGACATCAACAACAATAGGGGTCCGCTGTAGTAGATAAAGATGGTAGTGATAGGGGGTAGATGAACAACAAGACACCAAGAATGCTGCTCTGATACCAGATGTTAGGAACCTAAAGGTTTCTATCGTAGGTAGATTGATCGCTGTAGGGGATCAGCCCTCCTTGATTTCTATAGGGGATCAGCCCTCTTAGATTTTGGCTACAAAAGCTGAAAATAAATCTGAATTTTTCATTGATTAAAGAAAAAGTTTACATGCTTATTTATAGGGTTTCAAGTCCAAACCCTAATAGAACTCCTACTCCTACTCAAACTCCTACTATACCCGAATCCTAGTCTAACTAAGGCTTGGACCCTCTTATTTAAATTAACTCCTAGCCGAATCATATCAGTTCTAGGCTGGGCAATCAGGGTTTAAATCAGCAATATGACTTAGTAGATTAGGACCCAACCTTGCTAGGGTCCTATCACTATTCTCGGGTCACACCCACATGCATCGCTCTAGGATAGTCCATCGCCTAATAGCTTTCGAAGTCTATAGACCATTGAAATTGGTGCACCATTGTCTGGATCCTAGGCCTATATCCCTCACTAGCACAATCTTCGTTGTGCACCGCTTTCCTCATGACAACTCGAATGGCAGCACTGCGGCATATTATTCAAGAGTACCCATGTTTGCATCTTCTTGCTCTATGCTAAGGCCTTAGGATCCCAGTTTCACCTCCGCAAGTTGAATCACATTGGTTTATCCATCAAATGCTTCTCTGAGATAAGGTGCATGTGCCTCGAAACTCCCTTAATCTTTGGCACTATGCAGGATAGTCTACTCCATCAGAATGAAGAACCCATGGAATGACATGATCCCACTCTTGCCTATGCAAGAGTCCATGTCCTTGACCTCTGTCCAAGGAAAGCTTCGTATCTCTGCTCTATGTTCCATATTCTACGTTGACTCCCTTTATGCGATTGGGGTACTTCACCAAGTTCTACCCAAGTTATTTCACCCCTTGATTTGCATTGAGTTAATGGTGGCCCTCGTGCCCACCATTCCACGGGTCAGTCCTCTGTTAAGTCCGATTTCCGCATCGGCCCTAAGTGTGCCTTTGTTTGGTGTTGCCATGGGTCGATCCCCCATCATGCGATGACTCCTTGTCACTCGCTTGGTCCGTTGAGCTTTGTGGAGTTATTGTCTTGAGATACTCCTTTTCAACATGTGCGGTCTGCTACATATGATTTTCCCTCTAGAGAATCAAGACTTATTCCTCTTAGATTTATATCCGATTGGAATAGCTTTCCTCTTCACATCCTTCCCTTTAGAAGTTTTAGAGACCACCATCCCCTTGGACTACTCCATCTTGCTAAATAAACTTTGCATTGTTCTGCCCCCACAAACACACATGCCAATCTTTGATGCTTACTCCTCTAGGCAATTCCTTTTCTTACATCTCAATGCCCGTTTCCCCCAAACGGTCACGTGTGCTAGTTGCTCTCAACGTAGCCTGCTAGGTCCCTTATGTTTACATGGCAAGTGTTTGTATGTGTACTTGCACCACCCTGATACCAAATGTCACAAACTTAATGGGTTTTGCCTAAGTCATGCGACACCCCTTTGTTGAATCTCAGATTTTGATGATAAACTCAATTGATGGGTCATTGATCTAACAAGTATGTTAGAGATGATTGATGCAGGATTAACTACGATAGAAAGAGACTTACAATCAGAGGTTTGGTGAAAGTTAAGTCCAGGCATATGGCCGGAGTTAGACAACGCTGTTGGGAACTCGCCTGGAGTGCGTCGGGAGCTCGCCGAGGGTATCAGAAGCTTGCCAGGGGTTTGCTAGAAGTTTGTTGAAGGAGATCGGGAGCTTGCCAAGATGATGCAAAGGAGTTCATTGGAAGAAGACCGAGAGACTCGCCGGAAGATTATCGAAGGTAGCCAAAAAGCTTACCGGGAGTTACAAAGGTCTTGAATTAGATTTGTTGGCCATGGTGATTATAATTAATTAAGTCGTAGCTAGCATCGGTTAAGGTTGAGTCCTACTTGAGTTAGATTTAGAATGGATCCAAATTAACTCAAGTGAGGCAAACCGTGTCCACTTTAGGGAGTGGATTGAGCTCAGGTCGAGCTTAATTAGTTGACTAGGGAAGTAGTCAACTGAAGGTACAAGATGAGATTGAAAAAGTGGAGGGAATCACTTTTTCGGGATTCCCAAAGGTCGAACCACCCAGGTCGACGGTTGTACCACCGTCGCCCTATTTTTGGGTTGCTTTCAGCAGCGACGCTGCTGGCACCGACGATGGTACCACCCATACTCAGGTTATTATGGTGCATTTGAAATTTTGGCTCCAATTTTGAAGCAAATTGGAACCTATAAATGCCCTAAGTTTTTTTGCATTTCACATAATAATTTTAGGCTAAAATTCTAAAATAAATTATGTGCTAAACTTGCAAGAAAAAGAAAAGGGGTAGGGGAGTGAGGAAAGTCTTGTAATACTTGTAAATCTCCCTTATAAAGTTGTAAGGTTCATCTCCTAAGTTTATGAAAAGGAGAGATGAAGGTGTAACTTCATCCAAAGAAGATTGACAATGGACGCCGGTGGGCCTCGGAGAAGAGGACTCAAGGAGTTGACGTAGGCCAAGTTGAGGCCAAACTATTATAATTGTGAGTGTTCTTTAATTACTTTACTTATTATATTTGTTTGCTCTTAATTACTCTCCACTTAGATACGAGCTTCAATCTCTTTATTTCTCTAAATCAGTTTTGTTGAAATATAAAAAGAAGCTTTCGCTTTTCCTTCTCCACTTTCTGAAAGCAAAGGTTTTTAAATCAAGCACTTTATTATTTGCACTAATTCACCCCCCCCCACTCTTAGTGTCAATTAATCCTAACAATTGGTTTTAGAGCGAAGTTCCACTCATTGGGCGAAAAACCCAAGTGAGTAAATGGCTTCGTTTAGCATGAACGAGAGACATTTTATTGCACGTCCGCCCATGTTCAATGGGACGAATTACACTTATTAGAAAAATAAAATACATATTTTTTTTTATTTCCATGTATTTTGATTTATGGCATATTGTTGAAAATAATTTTAAAAAATCTTCTATGCCCATAAATGAATGGAATGGATTTGAAAAGAAAGTTTTTTCGTTGAATACGAAGGCTATGAATGCCTTATTTTATGCAGTTGATAAGAATGAATTTGATTGGATTTTCTCTCGTGATTCAACTTTTGAGATTTGACATGCATTAGAATTGACACATAAAAGCACACTTAATCTAAATGAATCATTAAATGAAATATCTTACAGAAATGAATAAGAAGAATATCTTCCAAAGAACAGGAAGTATTTGACATTAAGAACCCAAGAACACCTTCCAAAGAACAGGAAGAAATTTGAACTGAGAAGAACATATGACTCCTTGAGTTAAATCTCAAGTGATGAGAACTTTGAACCTATGATAAATGAATCAAATAAGTTAATAAACAAAAACTATAAAAATGAACTTAAATTGGACAAAACCTCTTGCTATGAATGCAAGAAGCCGAGACGCACTGAAGATGAAGAGCACAACCAAGAAGTGGAGAATTTTACGATCATGGCCAACCACGATGAGATAAGTAACCCACTTGAAAGCTCTTTTACTTTTAATAAGTTATTACTTTCTTTTCATGAGCTTTATAATGAGTTTAGAAAAATTAGTAAGTCTTATAAATTACTTAAGAAAGAGCATGATTCTTTAGTTAGTAAATTTGAACAAATGCATGATGCATTACCATCACACAATTCTTGCTCTAAATGTGATACGTTAGAAGAAGCTAAAAAGGAAAATATCATGTTATAACAAACTTTAGAAAAATTTGAAATAGGGAATAAATCCCTAAACATGATTCTTACAAATAAGGGTCATGTTAATAGGAAAAAAGGTATAGACTTTGTTGGCAATAATCAACAAAAGCTAATTATTTTTGTCAAAGGGCCCACTCTAAACTTACCATAAAAATTAAATGTAGCTTTTGTGGTAAATTAGAACATAAATCCTATAAATATTTATTTAGAAAATATAGTCCATATAAATTAATTTGGGTTCTTAAAGGAACCATAAACAACCTCAAGCCATTAGAGAAAATGAGAAGAACATTTCATGAGAGACCCAAACTCAAATGGGTACATAAAACAAAACCTCCCATCTTATAGAGTTGTCTCCTAACCAGGCTAGGGAGCAGCACTAAATGGTATCTTGAAATTGGATGCTCAAGCCACATGACTTGAGATCTAACACTCTTTCAAGCTCACTAGCCTAAATAATAATAAGAAAAATTATTAGAATTAAGTTTATTGATAGAAATCTCATAATGGTTTATGATTATAAAATTAATCTTAATTGTCTTTCGATTATGAATAATGGTGCATAGCTAGATCATGCTAAAATTTGAAGCAGGTTCAAAATTATTAGCATGGACGTTGGTTTAAATGTAAAGGCTATTGTTAAATGGTCTAAGTATTATATTTAACTAAGTTCAATGATTGATTTAAATGTTATGTGATTTAAATGCTATGATAGTTGTATGGGTTGTATGACTAAATAATTATTGTTGAATGATAGAATTTGAGCATAGAATGATATAAAAAGGGAGAGAAAAATCATGCTCCATTGTCTAGTATTTTAAAAAATTAAAAATATATTTAATGAAAATGAAATGAGCATGGTAACTCATTTCACTAAGTCTAAAAATTATTAGAATTAAAATAAATTGAAGCTCTTGTTTGAAAATATTTTATTATAATGATCTTGATCAAACTTAGTTTTTGACTTTAAATGATATTGCATTTTTGAAACAAATCACATGAAACAACTAAAAAGAGGATAATTCTTCTTGAAAATATTTTTATCCTATCCACCCTTCAACTAAAGATAACATGATACTATTATTTTTAAATCTCCTAAACTAAAAAAATGAACTAGAGAATTTTAGATATTTTTATTTGAAAAACAATCTATGTTGCCTTCATTGAAATTTTCTGAAAAGTAATTTTTGATGATCATTTTGGATATGCTTTCAAATGACTTGGAAAAAAAAAGGTTCATGAATCTATCCAACTTTATTGATATTTCGATGATTTTATCATGATCTTAACATCTTGAAAAATTATAACTTAAAATCTTTATATAAATCAAGTTCGTTCAAAGAAAATAATGTAAATGGATCATAATCTGTCTCTTTGGATTTATAACTCGAAAATCTTCTTATGAACCATATTCTTGACGACTTGAAGTTTCATGTATACAACTCAAGATCTTATATTTTTTTCTTCCTTGAAATTAACTCATGATCTTGATATTAATAATTTGATATTTTTATGAATGAAGACTCTTCCTTGATCTATTAAGATCCCATTTTATCATCTAAGAGGGGATTTATTAAATTGAATCATGTCTTTTGGTATTTATAAATATCTTTTGATATTAATATCTTTCTTGACATGATTTATTTTATAACTCATGAATGATACACTTTATCACCAAAATTAATATTCTTTAAACTTGTGATAAGTTAAAAATTAAAAGAGCTTTGTTTTATCATGAACATTTCCTTGATTTATTGACTTGATATATTCTTTATGTGAATCACATTTAAATCTATCTGATTTTCACTTTTTAATAAATTTTTTTAAGGAGATTTATTATCTTAACAATTATAATTAAGATTTTTATCAAGATTATTTTTATTTTATTAAAAAATATCTAAATGAATTGGGTGTCATAAGATTTATCTTGGATGAATTAAAATTATCTAATCCCCTCTGACTTATTTTTATTATTTACAGAAAAGGAAAAAGATAATTCTTAAAAGAAATCATATCTTTTGGAACGTATATTTGATTTTTTTTTCATCCTTAATGATATGATCCCTTTGTACTGATGATCATATTTTGAACATGGGTTATACTATCATATTTTTAATAATGACTAAAGAGGGAAATAAAATTATCAATATGATTAGAAACAAATTGGATATCATGAATATTATAATATTGAATGAGAAATAATTTGCTTACAAGAAAATTAAGAATTTTAAATTTTCTAAATACTTATGAAATACATGATTTACAATTTGTGACTTTTACAAATTGTGCTTCTTATTAAAATTTACATGTGACGATCTTCAAAATGCATGATTTGCTATATTTTTGATTTCTTGATTTGCTATTGTGTTTGAAATTTTACATAAGATGAATGCATATGTGAATTTTAGATTTTTGAGCTTATCTTTAAAATAATATTTTCAAAATTTACATCTATAAGATTGAGGTTTTGAGCCCTATTCTTATGATATGATGTTCTTCAATTCCTTCTCTTGTTTCTACTACTTTCTTATTTACAAAAAGAGAAGACAAATTTTCATGAGGAAATTATGTTTTACTAAGGGGGAGCAATGAAGTATTAAATATTCAATCAATATATATTTTGTAAAAATATGAAAATTTTGACACATGATGAGTTTATGTATCATAGAATTATTTGCTCATTATTTCACCACTTTTTATTGATGACAAAGAGGGAGAAATAATATATTGATGACACATATATGAAAAATGATACATGACAAAGGAGAAGAAAATTTTTCATGAAGAATATTAGGCTCTTATCCTATTTTATTAAGAGGGAGCAATAAAGAACTCAAGCATTTAGTCATATTTATTTTGGCATATGATGACTTTATGTATCATGAAAATTACTTGCTTGTTATTTCATAAAATATTGATGACACAAAATAATACATATATGTCAAAGGAGAAGAAATAACACATATGACAAAGAAGGAAAAATAGCACATAAAAAAATTACATAAAATTCTTAGAATAATCTTACAAAAATCTGTTGGATGAAATTAATATCATGATGATTTTTGAAAGAAGGAAAATTTGCATGAAATTCTTAGAATATTCTTGAAAATTTGATGATTCATGATTGGTTGAAATAAATATCATGTATCATGTATGATTTGATGATTTTAAAATTCATGATATATCATTTCAAGATTTGAATGAATGATATGATACTCCAATCATTAATTTAAGGGTATGTGGTTCTTTTAAATTTAAATTGTATTTGAATCATGACATGGATTTAGGGGGAGTAAGGTTTAACTCCCATCATTAATTGATTGTCATCGTAAAAAAGGGGAGATTGTTGAATCTCGGATTTTGATGATGAGATCAATTGATAGGTTTTGATAATAAGTGTGTTAGAGATGATTTATATAGGATTAACTACGATAGAGAGAGAATTACAATAAGAGGTTTAGCCAAAGTCAAGTCCAGACATCGGTCCGGAGTTAGGACGATGTTGTTAGGAACTCACTTGGAGTGCGTCGGGAGCTCGCCGAGGGTATCAGAAGCTTACCGGGGGTTTGCCAGAAGCTTGCAGAAGGAGATCGGGAGCTTGCCAAGATGACGCAAGGGAGTTCGCCGGAAGAAGACCGAGAGACTCACCGGAAGATTGTCAGGGGTAGCCAAAAATCTTACCGGGAGTTGGGAAGGTCTTGAATTGGATTTGTTAGCCATGATGATTGTAATTAATTAAGTCATAGTTAGCATTGGTTAAGGTTGAGTCCTACTTGAGTTAGATTTGGAAGGGATCCAAATTAACTCAAGTGAGACAAACTGGGTCCACTTTAGGGAGTGGATTGAGCTCAGGTCGAGCTCAATTAGTTGACTAGGGAAGTGGTCAATTGAAGGTACAAGATAGGATTGGAAAAGTGGAGGAAATCACTTTTCCAGGATTCCCAACGGTTGTACTGCTGTCACCCTATTTTCTGGACTGCTTTTGGTGGTAACGCCGCTAGCGCCGGTGGTGGTACCGCCCGTACCCGAGTTTTTCAGGTGCATTTAAAATTTTGGTTTCAATTCTGAAGCCAATTAGGGCCTATAAATACCCTAAGTTTTCTTGCATTTTACACAACATGACTAGAAATTCTAAGAAAAAATTATTTGCTAAACTTGTAAGAAAAAGAAAAGGGGTAGGAGTTAGGAATGTCTTGTAATACTTGTAAATATCCCTTGTATGGTTACAAGGATCATCTCCTAAGCCTGTGAAAAGGAGAGAGGAAGGTGTAAGGATTTGATTTTCACCTAAAGAAGATTGATAGTGGACGCCGATGGACCTTGGAGAAGAGGACTCGGGGAGTGGACGTAGACCAGGTTGAGGCCAAACCAATATAATTGTGAGTATTCTTTAATTACTTTACTTATTACATTTGATTGCTCTTAATTACTCTCTACTTAGATACAAGCTTCAATCTTTCTACTTCTTTAAATCAGTTTTGTCGAAATATAAAAATAAGCTTTCGCTTTTCCTTCTTCACTTTTCGAAAGCAAAGGTTTTTAAACCAAGCATTTTATTGTTTGCACTAATTCACCGCCCCCCATCCTCTTAGTGCCAATTGATCTTAACACCCTTGTGTGTCCATCCACAAAGGTCAGCCTCCCGAAAATCTCTTATGGTCCCTTAGGACCTACAAAAGAGAAAATAAGTTAGAAAAAATATTTCACACGCGATCTACAAGCAACCATTTCAATAAATACTTTATAGTAAATATAAATTACAACCATGGACTTCACAAGCTCTGAATGTTCACACACAAAGGATCATAATCCATTACAAATTGAAATCCCCACAAATGTCCACATGACACAACTCATTTACAAGCAAAAAATGACAATGAAATCTAACTAAACTATGACTGCCAAGCCTATTGCTAGCCTACTACTTATTATACAAGGCATGAATAAAAATCAAATAACACAGACATACATGAGCATTACATCAAACACCAAATTTATATTTTTATCCATGATAATATGGTGGATGTTGCGATAAGTAGAGAATTGGATATGAGATATCTAATAAGCCCTTATTTTATTGGATGAGACCCAACATTAATGAATTCCTTAGATAAGACCCAATATGAGATTTCACATCATTATTTCTTCCCCCCTCTCCACACCACCCCCCACCCCCACCCCCCCCTCCTTTGTCATCAATGAAAAGGATAAACGTTTAACAAATATTTGAACCATGTAAGCTAGTGTTTTTGGCAAGTTTTACATCACTTTTAGAACATACAAACTAGCCAGTTTTTGAGATGTGAAGTTAAGCAAAATTTTTGCTTCTTGAGATGTGCAAGTTAGCAACTTTTGCTTCTTAAAATGGACAAGCTAGCACTTCTCTTGAGATGTGCAAGCTAGCATTTTTGCTTTTCTTGATATGCTAGTAAGTTTCTTTCTCCCCTTTGTAAAAAAAATAAGAAGAAGAATAATAAGGGAGGAATTCATTCATCACTTAAAAAAAAAAAAATCAAGTCATAAGGATTCATAGGAAATGATCACATAAATGATCAAGTTGTGCATACCAAAATTCCATAAATCAAATTTCTTCTTTTGTAAATAGCAAGAGAAGGAATGATAGGAAACGATCTCGAACAGAAAAGAAAACTCAATTTACAAAATCTAACAAATTAAAAAAATATATATAAGAGGAATTCATGCATTAGGAAGATTTAACATGCCTAATTCTCTTCTTATAAAGTCAATAGTTTAGTGAATATATATGCTAGCTGATGTTTTGTATTAATAAATTTCAAAGATATATCATGATTGCTTATATGGTCCCTAATAAAATGATGTCTAATATCAATATGTGCTTGGTTCGTGAATGTTGAATAGAATTTTTAAAGCATATTGCATTCCTGTTATCACATTTTATAGGTATGTTTTTAAGACAAAGTCCATAATATTTTAAAGTATTTTTTATTCATATTACCTATGCACAACAAGCACTTACTATTATATATTCAGCCTCGACCATAGATAATGCAACATAATTTTATTTCTTAGAAGACCGAGAAACAAGTGCATGACCAAGGAGTTGACATGTTCCAGATGTACTTTTTCTATCTATTCTACATCCTTCAAAGTTAGCATCAGCATAAACAATCAAATCAAAATGTTTAGACTTTAGATACTACAATCCTTGATTTGGGGTACCTTTTAAATATCTAAAGATCCTTTTAACTGCCTTAAAGTGAGATTATCTAGGATTAGATTGAAATCTAGTACAAAGGCCAACACTAAACATAATATATGGTCTAGTTGTAGTAAGATATAACAAACTACCTATCATGCCCCTATAAGTCTTTTGATCAAAACATTCTCTATTTTGGTCCATGTCTAATTTTGTGGAAGTGCTCATTTCTGTGTTAATAGCCTTAACACTATCCTTATTAAATTATTTTAATAGATCTAATATATAGTTTGACCAATAAAATTTCTATCACTAAGTTACTTAATTTGTAATCCTAAGAAGAATGTTAATTATCCCATTAAACTCATTTCAAATTTTTGGCTCATACTTTTGGCAAATGACTCACATAAAGATTTATTTGTAGAACTAAAACTAATATCATCAACATAAATTTGAACAACAAGAAAATTATTTTTAAAATTTTTAATAAACAATGTGGTATCGACTTTGACTTTTGAGAAATTATTTTGAATGAGGAAAAAACTAAGCCTCTCATACCAAGCCCTAGGGGCTTGCTTTAATCCATAGAGAGACTTAGATAACTTAAAAACATGGTTTGGAAAATGAGCATTATCAAATTTGGGTTGTTGCTCAATATAAACTTTTTCGGAAATAAAACCATTTAGATAAATACTTTTAACATCCATTTGAAATAGTTTAAAATTATTACAACATACATAGGCAAGGAGTATCATTATGGCTTCAAGTCTTGCCATAGGAGCAAAGATTTCTTCATAATCGATACATTCCTCTTAGTTGAAACATTTGGCCATTAATTATTTCAAACCACGATACCAAATTCATCTTGCTTGTTTCTAAAGACCCATTAGTGCCAATTATAAGATGATCACTAGGTCTAGGAACAAGCATCCATAACCTTATTTCCCTCAAATTAATTTAACTCCTCATGTATTGCAAAAACCCATGATTCATCTTTTAGAGCATCATCAATGCATTTAGGATTAATTTGAGACAAAAAGGCCACATTCACACAAATTTTTTTGAAGAGAAATGAGTTTGAAAATATTTTGATGTATCTCCAATGACTAGCTCATTAGGATGAGCATCTACATACTTTCATTCCTTGGGCAGGGATTCTTTGGAAGTGGATGTATCCAAGTTACTTGGGAGAGGAGAATTCTTATTCAAATTCAAAGTATCAAAATCAAAATCATCATCAAAATCATTTTTCTTAAATTTAATAATCTCATTAAAAATAATATGAATTGATTCCTCAATAATTAAAGTTCTTTTATTAAAAACATAATAAGCTTTTGAAATAGAGGAATATCCAAGAAATATGCATTCATCATATTTAGCACCGAACTTTCCCAAGGCATCTTTTTATTTAAAATAAAATATTTACAAATAAAAACTTTAAAATATGAAATATTGAGTCTCTTTTTGTTCTACAATTTATAAGGAGTTTTAGACAGTAGTAGTCTTACGAGAACCTGTTCATGACATAGCATGCCATGTTAATTGTTGAATCTCGGGTTTTTGATAATGAAATAAATTGATGGGTTATTGATCTAACAATTGTGTTAGAGATGATTAATGTAGGATTAACTATGACAGAAAGAAAATTACAATAAAATGTTGGGCCAAAGTCAAGTCCAGGCATCGGCCGGGGTTAGGACGATATAGTAGGAAACTCACCGGGAGTACGCTAGGAACTCGTCAAAAGGATCAGAGGTTTATTAGGAGTTAACCGGAAGCTGGTCGAGGGTATCAAAAGCTTGTCGAGAGTTTACCGGGAGCTTGTCGAAGGAGATCAGGAGCTTGTCAGGATAGCGTTAGGGAGTTTGCTAGAAGAAGACCGAGAGACTGACCGTAAGATCGTCGGGGGTAGCTGAAAAGCTTGTCGGGAGTTGGAAAAGTCTAATAGGATTTGTTGAACATGTTGATTATAATTAAGTCGTAGTTAGCATCAATTATGGTTTGAGTCCTACTTGAGTTAGATATAGAAGAAATCCAAATTAACTCAAATGAGGTAAACCAGGTCCATTATGGAGAGTGGATTAAGCTCAGGTCGAGCTCAATTGGTTGACTTGAGAAGTAATTAACAAAAGGTACAAGTTTAAATTGGAAAAATGGAGGGAATCACTTTTCCGGGATTTTCAGCGATTGCACCACTGGTGAGCAGCGATCGTACTACCCAAGCAGTGATTGTACTACCCAAGTCAATGGTTGTACCGTTATCGCCCTATTTTTTGGGTTACTTTCGACAGTGATGCATGTCACCCTAATTAACCACCCCTTATCCTAATTAAAGAGGGATTGGTTGAGGAGGGGTTAAGTTAGAATAGGATTAGGATTAGTTTGGAGGTTGCTTCTTAGAGTTGGAGTTGGAGTTGGAGTTGTTGGAAGTAGGAGTTGCTTCTTAGAGTTGGAGTAGGAGTTGTTAGGAGTAGGAGTCTTAAGTAAGAATCCTTTTAGGAGTTGGGGTTTAGAAGCCCTATAAATAGCTTGTATTCTCCCCTATTTCATCATGAATAGATCAATCTTTCTTTAGCCAATGGCTTGAGTACCAAGGAGGGAGAAACCCCTATAGAGTTCCAAGGAGGTCGATCCCCTATAGAGATCACCCCAAGCTTAGAATCTGCAAGGGTTTTAACACTTGGTATCAGAGTAGCATTCTTGCGTCTCACTGCCCTTCCATAGCCATCCATCAGCCCCCCACATCCATTCAAAGTAATTCTCACAATTGCTTGAAGACTGTCACCGAATTCCACCTTCATCACCACTATCGCAGATCATCCTTTGATCCCCCCGTGAATGGCAACAAGTTCTAGTTTTCTACCTTACTGCTGCTGCAATTTAGTTATCCTTAATCCAAAAACCCAAAAAAAAAATTATTCCCATATTGTTACATAAACCTTTCGTCGTACAGTTTCCATCTTTACGACGAAGGTTACGCCACAGAATTCCAACCGCACACCCCTTACTGTTTGATTTGCTGCTGTGTTTTTACTGATCAAATTTTTACAAAATTTCTACCACGGTTTTATAACTTCCTATCCTTAGATCTCCCTTTGGTTTTGTAGAAAAATCTTCAAGATAACCCATTCATCTTTTACGTCCAAGTTGCTGCAGTTTAGACATAAGAATCTGCTGCTGCACTTCTTCGTGATCTTTGATTTTGCCGAACCTATTGATGTTATTTCTTTCCATGAAATTTTTATCAGCATTACCTCTTACTTACCATAGACCCCCCTTGAGCTTTGATCAAATTTTCATTGGGAATCTCTGGAAAAAAATTACGTCTTCACTACTGGATTTTTTTGACGAAAAATCTGCTACTGCACCTTTGTCTTTCTTCTTCTCCTTAACTCACCGAAACCCAACTAACTTGCTACCACCACCCAAGACGTCTTTAGGGCACCCCTTTAGCCTTAAGATGGACTCTCATAACCTATTTTCCTTAACCTAAAAGCACCCAAAACTGTAGCCCAAAACAATGACTATCGCAGCCTATCGACACAGAATTCTGCAGCACTACCTTTCGGTGTTTTTTACTATGCCCATATATGATCCTTACCAAAATTGTTACTACCACCTATATCATCTTTAGGGCACCCCTATAGCCTTAAGATGCAGCCATCGTAGCCTTTTTTTTATTTCCATAGCCAACCCAAACTGCAGCCCAAACAACGGTCTTCCACAGCCACGAGCCTTCCACAGATCCTTATCTTCCGTAGCCACTGAACCTTGCCAAACCGGTTGCTGCCCCAACAGCAACCCTAAACCTTCCTTCCCAACCTCAAACTACTACTACAAAAATCCTTTGCAGCCTCCACAACACCCTCAAATCGTAGCACCAATAGTAACCTAAACTGTAAGCTATCAACCCTAAACCGCAACCTTGATCTGTCACCCTTTTGGCCACCAATCCCTACCAAACTGGTTGCTGCCATCAATAGTAACCCTAAGCCACCCTTCTAACCCTAAATCTCTATCATCAAACCCCCCTTACAGCCTCTGCAACAGCCCCAAACAGCAGCATCAACAGCACCCTCTTTGCCGAAAAAATTTGCTTCACTACCTTCGGTACTACTTGCTACATCCACACCCAATTCCTACCAAATTTGTTGCTGTCATCAATAACAACCCTAACCCATTCATTTAACCTTAAACCTCAGTTGTTATACCCCCTATACGACCCCTACAACAGCCCTGAATCATAGCCCCAGTAGCAACCAAAAATAGTAACTCTTCAGTCCCAAACCGCAGTCATCTACCCTTGATCCACCACCTCTTTTGGCCATCAATCCACCCAACCTTTTCATATCACTGACCCAATAACAAGAAAAGGATATTGACATCTCAGATCTGGAGGCCCACACAATGGCATCTCAAGGTTCAATCGTTACTAAGTTGGAGGCGTTTGAATCACGCATGGAGGACAGATTGTGTACCTTATTTATCGAATTCGGATTGGGTCGATCTCCGAACCCAACAAAATTCTAACAAAGTGCAAGTTTAGAGAGGCCTCTCAAAAAGAAATAACAAGCCACTGATATGAGGCAGCCACACATGAGGGAGGACTTCCCTTAATAGGAAGAAGGAGACCCGATGGGATGGATTTCGCACACCGAACGTTACTTCCATCATCACCAAACACTGCTGTCATCCACCTTAAAGGAGATGCTATATGATGACACAATTGACTTGAATATAACTATGAGACTCCGACGTGGAAATAATTCAAGTATGCACTGTTGAACCGCTTTGGGCCAACTAAGAACGAGAATATCAACGGACAACTTGACAAGATCCGACAAACCTCCACGATCCAAGAATACCAAACCAGGTTTGATGAATTATCTTATTTTGCTCGTGATTGGTCTGATAGACAATTATTAGGGATGTTCATTGAAGGACTCAAGCCAGAAATTAAAGGAGAGGTTAAAGCACGACAGCCCCCCACCATGAAGGCTACAATCTCTTTCGCCTAAATCCAAGAGGAATAGCTAAACCAAGATGCTCAAAGGATGACAACTACTCCTAGACTAGCAACATATAAACCTTCAGCACCCCCTGCTCCCAGTCATGCTTTGCTGCCAAAGAAATTGACGAGAGAAGAACTTCGTGATAGATCGGCGAAGGGCCTTTGTTGGCATTGTAATGAACTTTGAAGCCGCAACCATCACTGCAAGAAAGGGAAGCTTTCCATGATTGAACCTATAGAAGAATATAAAGAAGATGACCTTGAACCTGAGGAGGAGAACACGAAGGAGGACCCGCAGCCGGCCGATTCCATGACTCATGCTTTAGCCGGCCATGCAAACCCGCAAGCAGCAAAAGTTGAAGAATCTTTTAAGCAGCAACCTGTCACCATTCTCACCAATAATCTTATGAATGGCAAGGGAGAACAAGTGACCTTATGCGAGAAACATGGGAGCGAAGTAATAACGATATTGTCACAACACTTGTAGAAGCTTACTGAAATTTCAGTCGCTTACACCAAACTGAGCCGACTACTTCCTACCAGGCTATATGATTTTCATATGTTGATCTTGCAGAACAAACCACTAGCACATATTCAACCATATTGCTATCCATATCCTTAGAGGGTCAAAGCTAAAAAGATTATCCATGAGACACAGGAGACACAGATCATTCGATCATGACCTTCCCTTGCAATGACACTTTATCTCCAAAAGCTTTGCCTCTTTGTCTGCTGGGATAAGCTCTTCCTGAAGTGCCACATCTAACTGAACCAGCTATGGCTTTTGATGCAGCACTCTCAAATCTCGGGCTACTTCCACTACCCCTCCCAGGAGCGGACTATGCTATTCGAAGTCTTCGCTATTGACGATCGTAAGAAGATAAGGTCCTTCCAGCAACAGTACCAGCGTGGAATCTATAATTGGATGAAGATCAAAATTCTAAAGGAAGGAGGAAGGCATCCACTAGTCCACCATCTATGGGGCCTTCACAGCTATGATACCATCTATATCGATCTTAGCATTACCAGATCAAAATGAGGTGTTTGAAATTAGAGTAGACAAACCAGGAGTTGAGATCGGCACCACCCTCATGCAAGATGACTGACTCCTAATATATACTGATGCTCTCCCTACATTTCACACGATACTTTTGATCTATAAAAGGATACTAATTGCTACTGAATTTGAAGTTTGGCATGATACAGGTCAACAGCAAAAAAGAGATGAGAATAGGCTCGGTAAAATTATAGCTCCTAACCTCCTCGGACTCAGAATGGGCTCACACCACCAGGGACCTTATCAAAGGGCAACAATTATTCCAAAAGAAGGCTCAGTTACTATTAAAGAACAACCAAGTGGCAGCCCATGTAAGAAAGAAACAACCACCCGATAAATACCAGAGCAGAAGAAAGTTTGATGTTGAATATCGAGTTTCCCTTCATCTCCAACCCAACCAGCAAAAAATTCGAGCCTCAAGGAAGTGGTCCCCCTGTTGCTTTGGCCCTTGCAAAATTAGGGATCATAATAGAGTTGTGGCTTATGGATCATATCAGTACATCAATTTAAAAATATAGTTAATCCTCCAAGTATCTCATCGTAAATAGAAGTTTAGAGAAGACAACTCGGCCCTGACTTATCCACCCGACACCCAAGTTGATGAGGAGGCACAAATTTAGTTGATGATCACTTGGGATCATAGGATCATGATGCACTACCGTCCGAATACTACTACCCCTGAAGGAAAGATACAAGACAATGCTGGACCGTCGGATCATAGTGCATCTACCATAGATACCACAAGGAAGCTTAAAGGAGAATTGCATATCGAGACAAAGTTTATAGAGCCTCAGTCTTGAGGACAAGGCTGATTTGAAGAGGGCGAGTCTGTTAGGACTCTAGCTAGGGGAGTCCTAATTTAGTTTCATTAAAGAGGATAATTATGTAAATCCTAAGGGCATTCATGTAAATCCTATCTAGCCGACCCCTAATAAAGAAGCAAAGAGGCCGGCTAGGTTAGGATTAGATGGGAGGAAGATATTTTAAGGAAAGAGTAGGATACATGTCACCCTAATTAACCACCCCTTATCCTAGTTAAAGAGGGGTTGGTTGAGGAGGGGTTAAGTTAGAATAAGATTAGGATTAGATTGAAGGTTGCTTCTTAGAGTTGAAATTGGAGTTGTTGGAAGTAGGAGTTGCTACTTAGAGTTGGAGTAGGAGTTGTTAGGAGTAGGAGTCTTAAGTAGGAATCCTTTTAGGAGTTGGGGTTTAGAAGCCCTATAAATAGCTTTGTATTCTCTCCTCTTTCATCATGAATAGATCAATCTTTCTTTAACCAATGGCTTGAGTACCAAGGAGGGTGCAACCCCTATAGAGTTCCAAGAAGGCCGATCCCCTATAGAGATCCCCTCAAACTTAGAATTCGTAAGGGTTCTAACAGAACGGTACCATCGCCAAACAAAGTCTAGTAATCTAGGCTCTAGCAGTACCACCGCTCGAACTAGGTAGTACTACTACTTACAACTGAAGATACCATCGCTTGAGAACTCCAAAAAGTATATTTTAGTACTTTCTATACCTTGGACTGTACCATCTCTTGACCAGGCAATACTTCCTCCTAGGTCAATGAAATGAGCCTCCTAATTGGCCCAAATAAGGCCCAATGGACCTTAACTAATTGAGTTACTATGGTTATATCCAAAACTAACTCGATTAAGACCTAAACTACTTTGATAAAGAATAATCAATTACAAAGCGTGAATCCTATGTTGTCTGAGATGTCATTGGTTCATCTGGTGCTTCGTCTGACCCTTCATCAGTGTATTGCCCAATCCATCGGCATGTTGACCTTCATAACATTAGATCTTCTTGGTGTAATGTCAAACCTTCTAGCTTGATGCCCAAACTCACAGCATGAAGTCCATCCGACACGTTGACCAATCCTTTGGCCCAACGTCCAATCATTTAACATGTTCTGTTCTGGCCCAACGTCTGATTCTTCCTACTTTAATTGATTTATCTTTTCATGATTGAAGTTAGTCTTGCGTCACTCAAATGCATATTAGATCATAACTTTATCAAATTGGTTTCATTATCAAAATCTGAAATTCAACAAGGATGATACCACATTGTTTATTAAATATTTTGAAAATGATTATCTTATTATTCAAATTTATGGTGATGACATTTTTTTCAATTCTACTAATAAATCTTTATATGAATCTTTTGTCAAAAGTATGAACAAAAAATTCAAAAAGAGTTTGATGGGCGAATTAACATTTTTCTTGGGATTACAAATCAAGCAACTAAATGAGGAAACTTTTATTGGTCAAACTAAGTATGCTTTAGATTTATTAAAAAGATTTCATATGGATGGTGCCAAGGTCATTAATACATCAATGGTACTTCTGCAAAATTAGATATGAAAAATAAAGATGAATGCTTTGATCAATAGACTTATCGAGGAATGATAGGGAGCTTATTGTATCTTACTGCAACTAGACCTGATATAAGGTTTAATATTAGACTTTATGCAAGATTTTAGTCTAATCCTAAATAATCTCATTATAAATCAGTTAAAATAATATTTATATATTTAAAAGAAACTCCAAATCTAGGATTATGGTATTCGAAATCTAAAAATTTTGATTTGATTATATATGCTAATGCTGACTTTGTCACGATGCCAAATAGATATAAAAAGTATATTTGGAACATGTCAATTCCTAGGTCATGCACTTGTTTTTTGATCTTCTAAGAAGCAAAACTGTGTTGCATCATATATAGTTGAGGCTGAATATGTAGTGGCAGGTGCATGCTGTGCACAAGTAATCTAGATGAAGAGTACTTTGGAGGATTATAGACTTAAAAAATATTCCTATAAAATGTAATAATACAAGTGTAATTTGTTTAACAAAGAATCTCATTCAACTTTCTAAGACTAAGCACATTGATATTAGACAACATTTTATTAGGGATCATGTTAGTAATAATGATATATCTTTAGATTTTATTGATACAAGACATCAATTGGCATATATTTTTACTAAACCATTAAGGAATAATTTGATTTTATTAGGAGAGAGATAGGCATGTTGATTCTATGCTTGATCTCCTTCCATAAATATTTTGGTCATTATCTTGATTTCTCAGTTTTGATGACTTAAGTTTTTCTTTAAATCAAGATCGTTTACTATGATTCCTTTTCTTGCTATTTACGAAAGAAGAGATTTGTCGAAATGATTCATGGTTTTTACGACTTGATCTTTCATTTTTCATGTGATGACATCGATGCAAATTTTTGCATCATTGAATCCTTCCCTTCTATTGTTATCCTACTAGTTGCACTCTTCTCCTTTTTATTGATGACAAAGGAGGAGAAGAAATCATGCTTGATGATTTGGAATCTTAACTCACTTATGATATTATGATGACATTATGATATACTTTGATGTTTTGATAAATTGGAATTATGCATGTTATAACAAACATGATGATTTGATATTATACATACAATACTCATGATTTTATTATAATAATGCTTATGTTGTATTTATATACAGTGTGAAAGTCATCTTCATTAGAATTGTTATCACTTGAATATAAAGATATTATGATTCGATGGTTATCATTCTATGAATTCAAGTTTATTTCAATATGGTATATAGATAAGGGGAGTTTAGTTAAAACTCCATCATCAATTGGTTGTCATCATCAAAATGGGGAGATTGTTAATTCTCGGATTTTGATGATAAGATCAATTGATGAAGTTATGATCTAATATGTGTTCAAGAAAAGTGACGAAGGACTATCTTCGATCATGAAAAGGCAAAATGATTGAAGCAGTAAAATCATACGTTGGGCCGGAGTTAGAGATCAGGCATTGGACCGAAAAAATCGGATAATGCATCAAGATCGGATGTTGTGGGAGTCAACATGCTAATGAATCGAGCAATACGCAAAAGGAGATCATGATGCATCGAGGGTTCGAATGAACCAATGACATGCTGGACAATACAAGATTTACACTTTGTAATCGTTTATGTCATGATCGTCATAGTTTAAGTCTTAATTGAGTTAGTTTTAGGTTAACTATACTAACTCAATTAAGGACTCATTGAGTCTTAATTGGGCCTTATTTGGGATTGATTTAGGCCTATTGGGAGGCTCATTTCATTGACTTGGGTATAGATTCCGCTAGGTCAGGCAGTGGTACCACCCAGGGTACGAAAAGTGCTTTTTCAGGTTCCTGGGCGATGATACCGCCAGTTGCCGATGGTAGTACCACCTATTTTTATGGTGGTACCGCCATAGCCCAGATTCTTGGTGGTACCGTCCATACCCCGAAAATTTGAGGAATTAAACTTTTTGGCTCAACTTTTGAAGCCATTTGGGGCCTATAAATACCCCACCCATTCTTGCTCGATGAAGCAAGAAATGAGATAAAAAAACTTATGATTCTAAGTGAGCAAATTACATCTTGAGAGTTCCCGTCTTCTTAAAAGTTTAGAGTTTATTCTAAGGGAGGTGTGAGACTTGTAAACGTTCTCTCATAAACCAATGTAAAAGGAGAAAGAGTTATAAAAGGGTAGTTGATCTTTGCCTATTGATGGAAGATAATTAGTGAATGCCGGAGGCCTCGACGAAGGAGAAATTAGAAGTGGACATAGGTCATAACGAACAAACCACTATAAACTTGGTGTGTATTTTATTTATGCACTTTATTACTATTCCTTTCGGATTTAACTACTTATAACACTTTCCAAGTTAAAGCACACTTTTAATATTGATTTTCATCGAATAAAAATTTCAAATCGAGGCTTTAATAGAAACACTAATTCACACCCCCACCCCTCCTCATCTTAGTGCCTACATGATCCTAACAATTCCATATCTCATCGGTATGAGACATCTCTTGAAATTTTCTATGCTATATCTTTTGATAATGGAATCTATGTACTTGGACTGGGACAAGTAAGTATCCTCTTGGATTTATCTCTATAGATCCGAATCCCCAAAATATAGGATATTTCCACTAAGTCATATATGGAGAAGTGTTTATATAGTCAAGCCTTAACTATTGAGAGCATTCCTATATTATTTCCGATGATTATGATGTCATCCACATATAGCACCAAGAAGGTGATAGTGCTCCCACTTACCTTCCTATACACACAAGGCTCATCTTCGTTCTTAATGAAGTCATAAGATCTGATCGCCTCATCAAATCTTATGTTCCAACTTCGGGAAGCTTGCTTCAATCCATAAATGGATCTAAGCAACCACATACTTTATATGGACTCTCTCTAGTTACGAATATCTATGGCTGTATCATATATACCTTCTCCTCGAGGTTGCCATTGAGGATGTCGTTTTCACATTTTCCATATCTTATAGTCATAGTATGCTACTACAATGGCCAAAAGAATTCTGATGGATTTAAGCATGGCTACAAGTGAAAAGGTTTCTTCATAGTTAACTTCTTGTCTTTGACGGTATCCTTTAGCTACCAGTCTTGTCTTAAGGTCTCCACCTTTCCACCTACTATGATATTCTTCTTGAAAATCCATTTGCAACCGATGGTATGATACTCTTAGGTGGATCAATAAGGTTCTAAACCTAGTTAGAGTACATGAAATCCATTTCAGAATTTATAGTTTCTTATCATTTCCCAGAGTCTATACTTAGAATAGTCTCATCGTAGGTCTAAAGATCAACATCCTGAGTGTCATTTCTACTGATATGTCCCACATATCTTTCAGGAGGATAAGATACTTTTCTAGACCTACGTAAAGTTGGAACTTATGTTTTAGGTACTTGAATAGACTTGGCCTTCGGAATGGTGCTTGAGTTAGGTTCTCCAACCTTGCTCAACTCTATCATGCTCCCACTGTTTCCATCAATAGTATATTATTTCTCAAGGAACCCTGCCCTCTTAGCAACAAAGACCTTTTGGTCCTCAAGATGATAGAAATAATACCCACAAGTTTTCTTGGGGTATCCCACGAACTTTCATCACTCCGTCCTTGATTCTAATTTGTTGGGGTTGTGTCTTCTAACGTGAACAAGGTAGCCCCAAATCTTAACAACCTTAAGATCGAGCTTCTTCACTTTTCGTATCTCATATGGTGTAGACACTACTGACCTAAATGAAACTCTATTAAGAAGATAAGTTGCGATCTCCAGGGCATATCCCCAGAATGAGATGGGTAGGTTGATGAAACTCATCATGGACTACATCATGTCTAACAACATCTAATTCCTCCTTTCTAATACACCATTGAGTTGAGATGTATAAGTTGTCTATTGGGATAGAATCCCATGTTCTATGAGGAAATAGGTGAACTATGTACTCAAGTACTCTTCTCCTTGATCTGATTAAAGAGTCTTAATACTCTTTCCAGTCTGGTTCTCTACTTTATTCTTGTATTCCCTGAATTTCTTGAAGGCCTCGAACTTGTAATTCATCAAGTACACATGTCCAAACCTGGAGAAATAATCAGTTGAAGTAATGGAGTAGGAGTAACCATTTATTGACTTGAATCAACATAGGACCACATACATCACTATGTATGAGTTCCAATAACTTAATGACTCTCTCTCCAGCTCTACTAAATGGAGAGTTGGTCAACTTTTCACGCAGACAAGGTTTGTAAGTTGCATATGACTCATAGTCGAATGGATCTAAGCATCTATCCTTTAGTAACTTTTGAATCCTTCCCTCATGGATATGACCTAGCCTACAATGCCGTAGGTATGCACTATTCACCTCATCTCATTTCCTCTTGGACATACTTATATTCATGATTTGTCGAGCAATGTCTAGTATATATAAACTATTATATAATATTCCTCTTGTGATGATCTCATCATCCAAAATTAATGAAAAACTATTATTCTCAAAAGTTAATTTATATCCGTTGACTATCAAACATAAAATGAAAATAATACTTTTGGTAATAGAAGGAACATAATAACATGCATCTAATGCAATAGTAGCTCCACCAAGCTAATGTATGGTGATCTCACCTACGGTCACTATAGTAACTCTTTATCCATTGTCTATCTTGAGGTTCATCTCGCATCTCACGAGCCTTATAGCCTTTGCTAGAACTTGCAACGAATTACAGTTATGATAAGCACTCACGTTATCCAATACATATGTGTTATCATAAAAATATGAAAAATGGAGACTGATCATGAATGGGGGGTTTGGGTGGGTGGGGTTAAATTAGTGCTTTCGTAAAATTACGTCGATTTAAAAACTCGTTCGATCAAACCCGTATTGAAAATTTGTTTAACTTAAAAATATTTATAAGGGTAGTGAGTAAGTAAATCATTGAGTAATAAGAATGAAAAGCATGAAAGGAAATGCACACCAAATTTATAGTGGTTCAGTCATCGTGACTTACATCCACTCCTGATTCCTCCTCTATTGAGACCACCTACTTTCACTAACAATCTTTTTTCAATGGGCGAAGACTAACTACTCTCTTTATAACTCTTTCTCCTTTTCACAAGCTCAGAGAGAACCTTCACACCTCTCTTTTATGATAGACCTCACTCTTCCATTAGAAAACTTCTAACTCTAGAGGAAAGACTTGTTAACTCAAGAGAGATTATAATTCTTTTTTCTTAAGTATTCTTTCCCCTTTTTAACTCTTTTTCTTGCTTCCTCAAGCTAGAATGAGTGAGGTATTTATAAGCCCTAAATGACTTTAAAAAATGGAGCCAAGATTCAAATTTTTAGATTTTCAAGGTATTGGTACCACCGCCCATACTGCGCGGTATCACCACTTGACACAGTTTGGGAGACTATGTTTGGACAATACCACCATTAGTCTAGGTATTCCCATCTCCTGACAACTTGGGAGATCGTGTTGCCAGCTTATAAGTGATTTCACCGCCTGGTCTGGCGGTGCCACAGCCTAACCCAATTGTGGGTCACTAAATGGGCCTCCCAATGGTCCAAATAAACCCCAATTAAGGTCCAATGGGCCCTTAATTAAGTTAGCATGGTTACACCTACAACTAACTCGATTTAGACCCAAACTATTAAAAGTATGAATCCTATGTTGTCCGACATGTCATTGGTTTATCTGGCGCTTCGTCAGAGCCTTTAGCGCATCGTCTGAGCCTTCGATGCATCGTTCTCTCCTTCGGCATATTGCCCAATCTCAGGGCACCAAGTCTATCTTCCAACACATTTACTAACCCTCCGACCTAACGTCCAATCTCTAACATGATCCACTTTGGCCCAATGTCTGATTCACCTAATTTTATCAACTTATCTTTTTATGATCGAAGTTAGTCCCATGTCACTTAAATGCTCATTAGATTATAACTTTATCAATTGATTTCATCATCAAAATATGAGATTCAATAATCTCCCCCTTTTTTATGATGACAACAATTTATGATGGAGTTTAACAATCTCTTCCTATCTATTGCCATATTGAAATAAACTTTGAATCCAGAAAATTATGACTATTGTATGCATAATTTCAAATCATCATAATTTCAAAACATCGAAGTACATCATATCATGCATGATTTCAAAGCATCAAAATTTCAAATTTCATGATAACTTCTCCCCCTTTGTCATCAAGAAAAAGGAGAAGTGCAACTAGTAATTTTTGAGACATGCAAGCTAGTAATTTAGCAAGTTTTACATCACTTTAGAGAATGAAGGTTAGCAAAATTTTGTTTCTCTTGAGATGTGCAAAATAGCAATTATTGCTTCTCTTTTGAGATGTGTGAGTTAGCAATTCTTTTCTTTTGTAAGTCGTGAATAGTAAAAGACATGATTCAGATGGACAAATCTCTTCTTCTATAAATACCAAAAAAAAAGCTTAGGAGATCAAATAGTAAGAAATCTTCTAAAGAAACCTTAAGTCATGAATTTCGAGAAATCAAGAGAAAAATCATGATTGATTTGGATAAATATTCTCTTTAATGAAAGAATCATGCAAGAATAAATAGTAAAACTTCTCAATTCATGCATAATAATTCTCAAGTCATCAAGTTCATGATTTGAATAAAATTCATTCAAATCATCAAAATCATTTTATCAAAAAATTAACTTTATTAGTGTAAGAGATTCAAAAATATTATAAATAGATTCATCAATCTCTTATTGAAAAACTTGATAAGTTTTAGGGATAGAGAAATTTTCAAGAAATACATTCCCTTTTTAGTTTAAATTTATGTGATTGATTTCAAACAAGCATGCCTAAGTCTTTTATGTCAAAACCATGCATCATTGTTTAAAACAAAAAATAAGCTTCATCACGAAAATCATTAAGATAAACTTTAAGCATTCATAGAATTATTCTTATTTGATATACAAACGTTAGATTTAAATTTAATTTTATATCACTTGTTACACAAATGCTTAATGAGTTATGTCTATTAACAGACTATCTTCAATCAAAGGTTTGATTTGTTACAAATAATTCCAATACTAATGATCTTTCCTTTATTAATGTTGTTTTGGCTAGTGAGCATTGTGAAGTGTATTAGATCTCCAAACATATGCCTTGAGCATCCATTATCAAGATATTAATTTTTGATCCTAGCTTTCGATTGTAGACATATCTACAAGAAATGTGAGTTTGCTTTAGGTATCCATTTAGCTTTAGGTCTCTCATGAAAAGATCTACCTATCTTGACTAATGACATTAAGTTATTTATGGTTCCTTTAGGAACCCAAACTATTTTGTCTAAGCTATATTTTTTAAATGAAATTTATAAGCATAATATCCTCATCTACCATAAAAATTATATTTATTTTTAAGAAAAACATGTAATGTGAGTCCTTTAACAAATATATTTGACTTTTGTTGAGTGCTACTACTCATAAAATCGATTCCTTCTTTTCTATGTACATGACCTTTGTTAGCAAGGATCATGTTCAATGATTTATTTTTAATTTTAAAATTTTCTAATATTTGTTGTAGAATCACATTTTCTTTTTTAACTAACACTTCACATTAAGTACAAGAGGCTAACATGCAATTATCAAGCTCATTTATTAATTTTTCAAATATATTAGAAAGAAAATAATAATCCTTTTTTAGAAATTTATATTTTTTACCAACTAATTTAAAATCATCATATAAATCATGAAAAGCATCAAATAATTCACTATAAGGTAAAGAAAATTCGTTTGAGTCACATATCTCATTACCGAAAGTCATTAATGCGTATTTCGCCACTTCATCTTTGTTAGTTTGTTCTTCATCTTCTGATGCGCTCGATTCATCCCAAGTTACTTTGAGTGATTTCTTTTTACTTTGGTAGCTTCTTCTTCAGTTAGGGACATTCACTTTTGAAGTATCCTGACTTCTTGCATTCATAGCAGATGATTGTGTCCTTTTTTATTTCGTTTTTGTTCTTAGTGTCTTATTTTGCAAGATTTGTTTTGTTTCTTTTATAAACTTTTAAAATTTTCTTGTTAGGAGTGCCAAACCATCATCATCACTTAAGCTTTTACTTTAGTGGTCTTCTTTGGTTCTGAGTGTCATATCCTTCTTGTTCAAGGTTGTTCTCATGTTTATCATGTGTCATGCAAGTCATCCTATAAGTCATTAATGACCCGATAAGTTCTTTAAGCGAAAAATGGTTTAAGTCCTTTGCTTCTTGAATTGTAGTTACTTTTGGATCCTAACTTTTTGAAATGGATCTTAGAATTTTATTAACTAGTTCAAGATTAGTAAAAGATTTACTAGGAGCTTTCAAACCATTAACAATATCCATAAAACAGGTGTACAAGTCACCAATGGTTTCATTCAAAATAACTCAAAATTGTGTAGCAAGAAATTAATCTTAGATTCTTTAATTGTACTTGTGCCTTCATGTGTAACTTCGAATATATGCCAAATATCATATGCAGTTTCGTATATAGAAATATGATTAAATTCATTTTTGTTTAAAGCATAAAATAAAGCATTCATAGCTTTAATATTCAAAGAAAATATTTTCTTTTCAAAATTATTCCAATCATCCATTGGATTAGAAGATTTTTGAAAGCTATTTTCAATGACATTCCATAAATTAAAATCCATAGAAATAAAAAAGATCATCATTCGTGTTTTCCAATATGTGTAGTCCGTCCCATTGAACATAGGAGGACTAGTGATAGAGTAACCCTCTTGATTGTCGAAAAAAAATCATTTAGTCTCTCTTGGGTGTTAAACCAATTGAGAAAAATTTGGCTCTGATACTAATTGTTAGAATCGTATCAGCACTAAGAGGGGGGAGGAAGTGAATTATTGCTTTTGTAAATTTATATCGATTTGAAAACTTGTTAGATCAAACCTGTATTGGAAATGTGTTTAACTTAAAAATGTTCATAAGAGTAGTGAGCATGTAAATCAGTGAGTAATAAAAATAAAAAGCATGAAAGAAAATGCACACCAAATTTATAGTAGTTCGGTCATCATGACCTATATCCACTCTAAGTTCCTCCTCTGTTGAGGCCACCAGCTTTCACTAATGATTTTTGATAGAACTCTATAGAATTCTATCACTAGATTGATCGCTGAAGGGGATCGACCTCCTTAGAACGCTATAGGGGTTCCTCCCTCCTAGGTAGTTGGCCACAAAGGCTGAATAAAAGAGATCTATTGCTTCCTGAAAAGTGGTGGTGGCTACATGCTTTATATAGGACTCCAAACCCTAACCCTAGAGAGACTCCTACCTCAAGTGAAATATCTCTTCTACCCCTCTACCATAGCTGACCAACCCAAGAAGGAAAGGGGCCGGTGGCTAGGAATGCCTAACCTAGTGATGACTCCTCCCTTAAACCCTAGTTGACTCCTCAATCAAGGGGGATGATGGCAAGATTAGGAGGATATTACATGATAAAGGTCTTATTGACTCTCTGACTTATTGGGCTTAGGACCCATCCAAGCTAGGGTCCTAACAGACCCGCTCTCTTCAAATCAGCCTTGTCCTTAAGGCTAAGATTTCATATCTCCGCGTCGTGATCTACAACTCCTCATGAAGCTCCCTCGTGGCCCCTGTAGTAGGCACATCTTGCTCTTGTGGTCTAGCATCAGCAGTAGTGACTAAGCGGTGATGTGTTACGATCTTGTGATCCCACGCGATCATCAATAGAACTTAGGCCTCCTCATCAGCTTGGGTGTCGATTGAATGGATATGGGCTGAGTCATCATTTTTAAACTTCCATTTGAGGTGAGATACCTGGAGGATCAATTGTATTTTTGATTTGGTATGCATATTTGATCTCCAGGTTAGGACCCCAATGTGATCCCTAATTTTGCAAGGTCCAAAGTAGTAGGGGGACCACTTTCTTGAGGCTTAAATTTCCTACTGGTGGGGCTGGAGATGAAGGGAAACTTGATCTTCAATGATAAACTTTCTTCTGCTCCGATGTTTATCGGGGGGATGTTTATTTCTTGCATGAGCTGTCACGTGATTATTCTTTAATAGTAGTCGGGCTTTCTTTTGGAATGAGGGCTGCCTTCTGATAAGGTCCCCGATAGTATGAGCCTGATCTAAATTTGAAGTAGGTAGGAGCTGTGATTTCTTCGGGCCCATTCTCACTTTTTCTTCGTGCTACTGCCCTATATCATGCCAAACTTCAATAACAATTAGTATCCCCTTATAGATTAGAAGCCTCATCTGAAGTGTAGGGTGAGCCTCGATGAAGATTAGGCTTCAGCAAGCTTGCAAGAGGGTGGTGTCGATCTCAACTCCTGTTATGTCTACTCCAATTTCGAACACCTCATCACGATCTGGTAATGCTAAGATTGGTATAGATGGCATCGTGGTTTGAGGGCCCTATAGATAGTGGACATATTGATGTCTTCTTCTTGTTCCTTTAGAATTTTGATCTTCATCCAGTCACAGATTTCATGCTAGTACAATTGCTGGAGAGACTCGATCTTCTTGTGATCGTCAGTAGTGGAACAAAGGTCGTCAATAAGGAAGACTTCGAGCAGTGTGGTCCGTCTTTGGAGAGGTAGTGGAAATAGCCTGAGATATGGGACCGCTGCATCAAAAGCCATAGCTAGTTCAGCTGAATGTGGCACTTCAAGAAGATCTTATCCCTACAGACAAAGAGGCAAAGGTTTTGGAGACAAAAGTGTCGTTGTAAAGGAAGGTCATGGCTGAACGATCCATCTCTCCAGTGTCTACTGGACGATCCTTTTAGCTTTAACCTTTTAAAGATGCAGACAGTAATATTGTCAAATATGTGCTGATGGTTCCTCTAAGCGCTATGTCGAGATTGTCTTTTCTTCACTCCCCCGTTTCCCGCATAAGGTCACCTATTTTCCTTTGTCATTCATAAGATCGTTGGGGTTCCTAGTGCCGGTGAGGATGGTGATAGACTGATGCTTAATGAGGCCATCAACATTCATTATCTACAATTTCGTATAGCCAAATGAAGCATGAAAGGTATGGGCGGCTGGTTGCAGTTTTTCCTCTGTATCCTTCTCCTTGGACTCAAGAGCTGCATCTTCGAGTTTAGGTTCTTCAGTAGGCTTAATTATTAGAGGTCTCTCCTTTTTACAATGGTGATCTTGGCTCCACAGTTTAACATAATGCCAACATAGACCCTTTGTCGATCTATCACGAAGTTCTTCTCTTGTTAATTTCTTTGGCTGAGGGGGACGACTAGAAGTGGATAGTGCTGGAGGTTTATATGATACTGGTTGTGATGTGGTCCTCATGCTCCGAGCATCTTGATTGAGCCACTCCTCTTGAAATCGTGCGAAGGAGATCACTGCCATTAAGGTATAGGGTTGTCATGCCTTAACTTCTCTTATCTCCAGCTTTAGTCCTTCGATAAAGATCTCTAGCAAATGTTTCTTAGACTATTCATGGGCTGGTATTCCTGAACCGTCGAGGTCTGTCAGATCTTCGCGAGTTGACCATTGATGTTCTCGTAATCGAATAATCCAAAGCGGATTAGTAGCCTGCTTTTGAATTGCCTCAATGTTGGGACTTCATGGGTGTGCTTGTACTAATTGTACCATTGAGCGGCTTCTCTTCCTAAGTTGATGACAGTAATGTTGACCATAGAAGCCTCTAGGGTCCTATGATAATGGAAATATCACTCCGCGTGTGAAATCCATTCAGTCGGGTCTCCGCCTTCCAATCGAGGGAAGTCCACCCTTATACATGGATACGATAAGTCTGTCACTTGTTTCTCTTTCTCCAGTGGGTTCTCTTTGCAATCTAAACTCTTGCTCTGCCATGATCTTATTGGGTTTGGTGATCAGCCCAATCTAAATTCTATGAAGAGAGCGTGTAGTTTGTCTTTGATGCCCGTCTCGAAGGCCTCCAACTTGGCACTGATAAGACCTACCGATGTCATGATGTAGGGATCACCTGTCTATTGAATAGACTGATTGGAGATGATGGCTGCAATCTTGAGGTTGACGATAGTAGTGGCAATAAGAGGATGAGAAAGGGTGGCTGCGATCTTGAGATTGATGGCAGCAAGGATAGTATGGTGATGAGAGGGGGTGACTATGGTGATGCTGCAAGATTGTCAAAGTTGCGGTGGACAGAAAGGAGCAGTGCTGTAGGTTCCTAGTGGTTGCTGTGTTGTTGGAGGATGGGAGCCAAGGGAATTTGGATGGGGAAGTAGCGACGACGATGGAGGAAGAATAGGGCAGCAGCAACACCAGCTATGGCTGCTGTGCGATTGTGTGGGCTACAGACAGAGATGGTGGTCGTCTGCAGGTAATTGTAGTAGAGGCGGTTGCAGCAAAAGTGCGACTGTGAAGAGGGAAGAAGAGGCAGAGGATGGCAGTAGCGTGGGCTATTAGTGGTTGATGGGGGCGGAAAGTAGAGATGGCAGTAGTGGGCAGCAGGTGTTGGAACAAGAGATCACTATTGGCAACTTATGCAGTGAGAGATCATTGCTGGCCATAGGAGATCGCTGCTGGCCATAAGAGATCGTTGTTGGCAATGAGAGATCACTGCTGGCTGCAAGAGATTGCTGCGGGCAGTGTTGTGCAGTGAGAGATCGCTGCTGGCCATGACCAAGGAAGATGGTGACAAGAGATTGCTGCTGGTAGCATTATGCAGCAATGATGCATGTTACGAGTAAAGGGATAAAGGGAGATTTGGTGGCCGAAAGATTGGTGGATGGAAGGTTGAATGCTGCAATTTGGGTTTAGTACGCTGTTGTCTGAAGTGCAGTTTTTTGCTGCTGTTTAGAGGTGTTATGGAGGCTTTCATGGCAGTAGCTTAAGGTTAGAGAGGTGGTTAAAAATTGCTGTTGATAGTAGCAATAAGTTTGACAAGGATCGGTTGGGTATGCAGCAAATAGATGTTGAATTATGGAAGCAAAATTTTTCGTTAAAGAGAACAGTTTCTCGACAAAAGTTCCAACAGTAAACTAATATTTTGTGGACAGAATTGACAGCAAGAATTTGATGCTGATGATAGCAAAGATGATGAAAATATAGAAGGAAATCTCGGCAGTAATGCAACAAGGACAACGATGAATGTTTTGGCAATAGAATTCTAGTAAAAAAAGTCAACAGTTTTGTAACGAAAAGTTACAGCACTAATGGATGTTTTTAGAGATAATTTCAATAAAGAATCTGATGTAGATGAAAGCTGAGTCGATGTAAAAAGTACGTAAACGTTTTCATCAGAAAAAGATGGCAGCAAGGTCGATTTTTGGCAGCAAGTATGCGGTTGAAAACTTTTGCAACATACTTTCATTCGTAAAAATAACAACTTTACAACGATGAGTATTTTGCAACAAGGGAATAGATGAGAACTCTTTTTGGTTTTTTTAGTATAAAATTGCAACAGTAGTAAGGTTTTAAGATAGAGGCAATACCAGATCCCAATGCAATTTGGAGTAGCGGTAGCAGATGATGGATCTGCAGCAAACGGTGATGACGGTGGAGTCGACAATGAATATAGGAATTATGAAAATTGATTGAATATGATAGGACTCCAGCAGGGTTGAGTCCTAATCATCTTAGTACTAGTCAATAAAAACCCTATTAGATTGTAATAAAGCCACTCCTATCTTATAAAAGAGTATGGTTAGGGTTTAGATTAGCTCTTAGGGCTTAGTAGCTGTCGCCCCCCTTACTGGGTTGGTCGGCTAGTGTTTTCCCCTGCTTAGGTCGGCTATAGAGCCAACTTAGCTGCCCCTTGTTCCTATTAACGCAGGTCGGCTATACAAGGGCAAATGGGTAATTTTACTTAGGTAAGCACCCCCTTAGGCTAGGTTTTTTATCCCTATTTAAAGATATAGCCGCCCTCCTCTTGAATCAAGCAATTATCAATTTTATTTCAGCCTTGTGCCAAGTTAGGAGGAAGGAACCCCTACAACGTTCCAAGGGTTGATCCCCCTCAAGGGTCAAAATCTATAGAGCTCCTTCTAGAATTCTATCATCTGGTATCAGAGCCGCATTCCTGCTGCCCTGTAGCCATCATCCACACCTCCATCTTCCAAGCAATTCCTATAATTGCTTTTGACGTCGTGTCCATCCACCGTCGCCCACCAAGCCGCAGATCCATCTATCTACTGTCGCCCCCTTCATGATATAGAAATCTAGTATATTTTTATCATCCATGCCTTTTCAATACTGCAAGATTTCTGACTTTACACATTGAAGATTTTTTCCAAATTTTATCCGCTGCAAATTTCATTCATCTCAAACATTATCGCGAAGGTGAAACGCTGCATAAATTTTTAGCCGCCTTTTCGCCTCTTGAAACCAGTCTTTTCTTCTCCTTTCTGGCCAAAATTTTTACACAATTCTAAAGATCAACTTGGCTTTCATCTAGGATGGATTTCTGAAAAAAGACTCCTTCTAGAACTAGTTTTCTTGTGTAATATTTCACCATTATGCAGTGCTGGAATTTTACGATAAAGGATATGCCTTTCGTCTTTTGCCCTATTTCCCTACTGTTTGCTGCCAAAATTTTGTCAAACATTTTACTGATATTAAAACATCTGAACCAAGGGTTTCTGCATAATTTCCTTAAACTTTCCTCTGGAATTTACTTTGAGAAGTTATCGTTTCTCTGACGTAAAATCTATTTGGTAGGACAACACATCACATCACCTTTTTTCATCGAATTCTATCAGATTTGAGTGCTAATTTTTGTGGGATTTCATACTATCTTTTCCTTATCTTCAAACCCTAACATTCTCACCAAAAACCCTTCCAAACCTTACCCTAAACCAAACCCAAACAGCCACCCAAATCAGTCCTAAACCACAGCCTACTCCCATCCAAACCGATTCACCTTCCAACCGGCCACCCCCTTCTCCAAAATTCTCATGCCACTAACCCGATAATAGAAAAAAGACCTCAATATTACAGATCTAGAGGCATACACTATGGCATTAGAAGAGAATATCAGACTTCAAGCCACATGGAAGAGAAGATGCGATCCCTTTTCACCGAATTCAGCATTGGCTGATCGTCGAGCCCGAGGAAATCACAGCAAGGAGAAATTTCAGATCGGTGAGATGATCCTCAAGAACATGGCCACATTATCTCTGATCCCAACAATCCATGCATGAAGGTTGACTTTCCTAGATAGGAAGAAGGAGACCCTATCAGATGTATCTCGCGCATGGAGAGCTATTCTCGGTTCTACCGAACCGCCGACGCCACATGGGTGGAGATTGCTGCCATCCACCTCGAGGGAGATGTTATTCAGTGGTTTAATTGGTTTAAGCACATCCATGGAGGACTCTCTTGGCAGCAATTCAAGGAAGTACTTCGGACCAACCGATTTTGACAACATCGACTGACAATTGGCAAAGATTCATTAAACCTCCATAATACAAGAATACCAAACAAGGTTTTAACATTTATCTAATGAAACTATGGATGGTTTGAAAAATAACTTTTAGGGACTTTCATCGAGGGCCTAAAGCCAAAGATTCGGGGAGAAGTAAAGGCACGGCAACAGTACACTCTTATGGCGACGATTTCCTTTGCGTGTATTCAAGAAGAACGATTGAACTAAGAGGAACAAAGGATAAGGGTCGCTCCCCGACCAGCTATGCCACAGCCTATAGTCCCCTCTACTACCATCTGAGCCCCCGCACCAAAAAATTTGATGAGGGATGAGCTTCGTGAACGATTGACCAAAGGATTGTGTTGGCATTATGATGAACCGTGGAGCCGAGAACATCGCTGCAAAAAGAGCCGGCTCCTTATGATTGAACTAGTGGAGGATAAGGACAATGAACCAGCTAAAGAAGTCCTTAAACCTGAAGAAGAAGCCATGGAGGAAGAGTCCCAACCGACCGACTACGCAGTGCATGCATCGGCTGGCTACTCCAACCCGCAAACGATAAAAGTTGGAGGACTTCTAAAATAGCAACCCATCACCATTCTCATCGACACGGGCAGCACAAATAACTTCCTCAACAGTAACGTTGATACACGTTTGGCACTTCAAATCGAAGGTTGCAACAAGTTTGACGTAAAGGTCACCGACGGTCGAATCCTCAATTGCGACTAACGGTGCTCGCAAGTGAAACTACTCCTCCAAGACCAAGAAGTGGTAGCTGATTTCTTCCTCCTACCCATCGATGATTATGAAGCCATACTCGGGATCGAATAGCTCACAACGCTAGGTGATAGCTCATGGAAATTTTCTAAATTAATCATAAAATTTTATTACAAAGGGAGACAGGTCATGTTATGAGGCAAGCACGGGAGCTTTATTTCCACCAATTCGTTGCAACGAATGGAGAAAGTTTTGCACAAAGTATATGGTGGATTCTTAATGCATATCCAGCAGCCATCTAAGGGGGAGAACATACAAAACTCATATCCCAAGCTTGCCCTCTTGCTGGATGAATTCATGGATGTTTTCACGGAGCCGCGCGGGCTGCCCCCCAACCGACCGCATGACCACCGCATTCCTATTCTGCCAGGCAAACCTCTAGCAAATTTACGACCGTACCACTATCTTCACTTGCAGAATAATGAGATCGAGAATATTGTTAAAGAGATGCTTACCACTAGGGTGATTCGACCGAGTTGCAAACCTTATTCCTCACTGGTGTTGCTAGTGCGCAAGAAGGATGGTACGTGATGGATGTGCGTTGACTATCGGGCTCTAAATGCCATCACTGTCAAGGATAAATATCCTATTCCAATCGTAGATGAACACTTGGATAAATTAAAAAGAGCCCGAGTCTTCACTAAATTAGATCTCTAATCCGGATACCATCAGATTCGGGTATGCACTAAAGATATTCTAAAAGCTGTATTCCGCACACATAAAGGCCACTACGAGTTTTTGGTAACGCCTCTCGGACTTACAAACACTCCTTCTACCTTTCAAAGCTTAATGAATGACATCTTCTAAAAGTTTCTATGTAAGTTCATATTGGTATTCTTTGATGGTATTCTCATTTATAGTCCTACGCTTGATATACATTTTGAGCACTTACGAACTGTTCTAACCATTCTCCGAGAGAATACTCTTTATGTTAAACAGTCAAAGTACAACTTCTTATAGCATAAAGTGGAGTATCTAGGACACATTATATCAGAGGATAGAGTGACGATAGACCTGACAAAGATCGAGGCAATGCAAGGATGGCCGAGACCTACAAACGTAAAATCACTACGCGGCTTCCTTGGACTCACAGGCTACTACCGGAAGTTCGTGAGAGATTATGGTAAGAATAGTGCCCCACTTACATCCCTACTCAAGAAGGACTCCTTTTTATGGTCGGACCAAGCCTCCACAGCCTTTGAAAGACTCAAGGCCGCCATGACAATGACGTCGGTCTTAGCGCTACCCGATTTAAACCGAACTTTCATGATTGAGGCCGACGTGTCCGGAGTTAGAATTCGGGCTATTCTAATGCAAGATGACCGACTCCTTGCCTACACCAGCAAAGCTTTATCTCCCTCATATCTCAAAATATCCGTGTATGACAAAGAAATGCTTGCCATCATACACGTAGTCACAAAATGGAGACCCTACCTGATCGGCTAGCACTTCCAGATTAAGACCGACCACCGAAGCCTTAAATATTTCTTAGAGTAGAAAATATCCTCCCCGGAGTAGCAATGATGGGTAACTAAACTCCTTGGCTTTGATTATGAAATTACTTATCGAAAAGGAAAAGAGAATGTTGTTGCAGATGCCGTATCTCGACTATCGGGACAAGCTGAAATTTCAGCCATCTCCCTTCCCTCCACCGACTTCCTCGACAATATTAGGGAGGAATAGAAGAATGATCTAGAAACCCGAGTCATCATAGAAAAGTTGGAGAAGGACCCGGGGTCCATGGGTCACTACTCGTGGGATTCGTAGGACTTGCGCTATAAAGACCAAATTGTTATTGTTCCTTCTTCTCCTTGCATTCAAATTATTTTGCACGAGATGTATTCTTCACCCTCAGCAGGGCACTCCGGATTTCTAAGGACTTACAAAAGGGTGAAGTAAAACTTCTTTTGAAAAGGCATGAAAAAATCAATTTATGATTATGTATCCAAATGTGATGTATGTCAGCAGCAGAAAGGCGAAACAGTGGCAAGTCCGGGGAAACTACAACCACTACCCATACCGAACTCAGCATGTACCGATATTTTGATGGACTTTATCGAGGGGTTGCCACTATCCCAAGGTAAAAGCACAATCTCTGTGGTGGTAGATCACTTAACCAAGTATGCTCACTTCTGTGCTTTGAAACATCCATATATTGTTGCTAGTATTGCTCAACTTTTTTGTGGAACATATAGTTAGACATATAACACTTGCATTATCACATTTATAGGAATATTTTTTAATTTTATTACATAGTCTTCTAGTGTGTTTTCATCCAAATGACTTGGGCACAACATGCACTAGCTGTAATGTATTCTATTTCCACAGTAGATAAAGCTACTGAATTTTGTTTCTTAGAAGTCCAAGAAATAAGTGCATGCCCCAAAAATTGACATGTTCCGGTAGTGCTTTTTCTATCTATTCTACATCCACCAAAATCAACATTAGAATAGGCAATCAAGTCAAAGTTCTTTGATTTAGGATACTATAATCCTAGTTTAGATGTTCCTTTCAAGTATATAAAAATTTATTTAACTACTTTCAAATGAGAGTTTTGGGTTAGATTGATACCTTGCACACAATCCAACACTAAACATGATATCCGGTCTTGTAGTAGTTAAGTATAATAAACTTTCAATCATACCTCTATAAGTTTTTTTATCAAAGTTTTCTCCTTCATTATCTAAGTCCAACCTTGTAGATGTGCTTATGGAAGTGTTTAATGCTTTAGCATTTTCCATCCCAAATCATTTTATCAAGTTCAATGTGTCCTTATTTTGACTAATAAAAATACCATCATCAAGTTCTTTTATTTATAATCTTAAGCAGAATGTTAACTCACCCATCAGACTTATTTCAAATTCTTGACTCATTTCTTTAGCAAAATACTCACATAAAGATTCATTTGTATATCCAAAAATGATATCATCAACATAAATTTGAATAACAAGTAAGTCATTTTCAAAATGATTAAAAATTAATTTGGAATCAACCTTGCCTTTTGAAAATTTATTTAAAATAAGAAAAGAACTAAGTCTTTCATACCAAGCCCGGGAAGCTTGTTTTAATCCATATAGAGCTTTTGTAAGTTTGAAAACATAATTAGGAAGAAGATTATTTTCAAAGCCAGGGGTTGTTCAATATACACTTCTTCGGAAACAAAACTATTTAGAAAAGCACTTTAACATCTATTTGAAATAACTTAAAAGTTTTAAAAAAGCAAAGACAAGGAGCATCCTTATGGCTTTAAGTCTAGCCACGGGAGTGAATGTTTCATCATAATCGATTATTTCTTCTTGGTTGAAACCTTTGGCCACTAATTAGCCTTGTTTCTAACCATGATACTATTTTCATCTTGCTTGTTTCTAAATACCCATTTAGTACTAATCACTAAATGGTCATTAGGTCTAGGAACAAGCTCCCATACCTCATTTCTCTCAAATTGATTAAGTTCTTCATGCATTGCATTAACCCAAAAATCATCTTTTAGGGCCTTATCAATACACTTTGGCTCGATTTGAGAAAAAACACGGCATTTACATAAAAATTTCTAAAAGAAGACTGAGTTTAAATTCCTTTTGATGTTTCTCCTATTATAAGCTCCTTATGATGATCATTCACATACTTCCATTCCTTGGGTAAGGTATTGGAAGTAGATACATCCAAGTTATTTTTAGGAGTATTATCTTTTAAATTCAAAGTATCAAAATCAATTTCATCATCAAAATCAATCTTCTTAAATTCGGAAAGCTCATTGAAAACAACATGAATGGATTTTTCTATTACTAATGTTCTTTTATTAAAAACACGATAAGCTTTTGAAATAGAAGAATAACCTAAAAAAATACCCTCATCGGATTTTGCATTAAATTTACCTAAAGCATCCTTTTCATTCAAAATAAAATATTTACAACAAAATATTTTAGAATAAGAAATATTGGGCTTTTTATCATTCCACAATTCATAAGGAGTTTTAGTGAGTAATGGTCTTACTAAAACCCTATTTAAAACATAGCATGCCGTATTAACAGCTTTGGCCCAAAAATATTTGGGAAGACTATGTTCATTCAACATTGTTCTAGCCATTTCTTGTAAGCTCCTATTTTTTCTTTTTTCTACTCCATTTTGTTGTGGATTTTATGGAGTAGAGAAGTTATGGATATATCCATTTGAATCATAACAATTTTAAAAATTATTATTTTAGAATTCTCCACCATGATCACTTCGTATTGAAGAAATCATGCATCCTTTTTCATTTTAAACAACTTTACAAAATGTTATAAAACATTTAATTGTATCTAATTTTATGTGCTAAGAAATAGGTCCAAGTATATCTACTAAAATCATCCACTAAAACAAATGCATATTTACTACCACCTAAACTTGTAATATCGATTGGTCCAAATAGATCCATATAGATCAATTGAAGTGGTCTAGAGGTGCTAATTTGATTTTTCAACTTAAAGCTACTCTTTATTTGTTTTCCTAATTGACAAGTGTCACATACTTTGTCTTTGATAAACTTAAGATTAGGTAAACCTCTTACTAGTTCCTTGGTAGAGATTTGGTTTAAAAGTTTCATGTTAGCATGACCTAATCTTTTATGCCAAATCCAAGCCTCATCATTCAAAGTCGAAAAACAAGTTTCATCACAAAAATTTTCAATATCTATGGTGTATACATTGTTGTTTCTCAAAGCAATCAAGGATTTGTTTTTGTGCGATAATTCAATTATGCAAGCATTAGGTTGAAATTTAACTACATATCCTTTATCACATAATTGACTAATGCTAAGCAAGTTATGTTTCAAGTCATCCACTAACAACACATCTTCAATCAAGAGGTTTGATGTGTTACCTATTGTTCATTTTCTAATGATTACCATGTTGTTGTCTTTAAATATAACAACTCCTTCACTTAAGCTAGTGAGCTTAGAAAAATAAAATGGATCTCCAGTCATATGCCTTGAGTATCCACTACAAAGATGTCATTTGGTGCTCCTAGCTTTAGTTTGGAGACAAACCTACAAGAATGATATATTTGATTTAGGCACCCATTTTACATTGGGTCCTCCATAAAGAACTTTTTCTTTCTTTTCTAATTGATTTTTATTGTATAAGGTTTTCTTCGGAACCCATACTAGTTGATGTAGACTACATTTTCTAAATAGGCATTTGTTTGTCTTATGCCCTAATTTACCACAAAAATTATACATGATTCTTGGTGGCATGTTTAATGTAGGTCCTCTTACAAAAATGGTTGGCTTTCGTTAGACATTACCAACAAAGCCTATGCCATTTTTTCTATTAATATGACCCTTATTTGTAAGGATCATATTTAGAGATTTGTTCCCTATTTCAAAATTTTCTAGTATGGTTTTAAGCATGATGTTCTCTTCTTTAATATTATCTAGCAAATCACATTTAGAACATGTTTATGTGAAACTAATAAATCATGTATTTCGTCAAGTCTTTCAACTATCAAATCATGATCAACTTTAAGCAATTTAAAAGACTTGCTATGTTTTCTAAACTCATTGAATAATTCATAAAATATATTTAATAATTCTAAAAAAGAAATATTTAAAGGCTCACTAACTTCATCTTCGATCCCCATTAAGGCATAGTTAGCCACTTCTTGTTTGGAGTTATCTTCCTCATCCGAAGAGCTCGATTCATCCCAAGTAGCCGAAAGTGATTTCTTTTTTAGTCTTGGCTTCTTCTTCAAATGAGAAAATTTATTCTTGAAATGTCCCGGTTTTTTGCATTCATAGCAAATGACATTGTCCTTCTTCGGTTCTTTTTTATTTTTATAGTTCTGGTTGTTTTTTATAAATTTTTTTGATAACAAAGTAATATTATGGTCCTCATTACTCGAGGTTTTATTCGAGGAGTCATTTGTTGTCCGAAGTGCTACATCATTCATGTTCTTTGGAAGGGCTTCATTAAGCTCATTATGAGCTTTACAATTTAGGTCATATGTTATAAGAGAGCCAATTAATTCATCAAAAGGCAAGTTACTTAAGTCTTTGGCCTCTTGAATAGCGGTACTTTAGGATCCCAATTTTTAGGTAAAGATCTCAAAATCTTACTAACTAATTTAAAATTTAAAAAATATTTTCCAAGTGCTTTGAGGCCATTGACGACATCCGTGAAACGGGTGTACATGTTTCCAATGGACTCACTTGGTTTCAATCGAAATAACTCATAGTTATGAACTAAAATATTTATCTTTGATTCTTTTACTCTACTAGTCCCCTGGTGTGTGATTTCTAGAGTGTGCCAAATATCAAAGGCCAATTTGCAAACGGAAACATGATTAAACTCATTCTTATCAAGAGCACAAAACAAGACATTCATAACCTTGGCATTTAAAGAAAAAATTTTCATTTCCAAATCATTTAGTTCATTCATTGGCTTGGAAGATTTTTCAAATCTATTTTCAACAATACTCCATATATCAAGGTCCAAAGAGATAAGAAAAATACACATCCTTGTCTTCCAATACGTGTAATTCGTCCCATTGAACATGGGAGGACGTGAGATGGAATGTCCCTCATTTATGCCAAAATAAGTCATTTACTCAAGTGGATGTTAATCCAAAGAGTAAGTATATTGCTCTGATACCAATCGTTAGGATCAATTGGCACTAAGAGGGGGGGGGGGGGTGAATTAGTGCAAGTGTAAATTTTTCATTTTAAACAAGAACGTTTCGGTTTAAGCATGATAGGAAGATCCAAAGCTTGTTCAAATAAAGCAAATGAATGATAAGAATATTGCTAAGTTACTTGCTTACTAATTACTTAAGAAAGAGCAAGGGAATCCGAAAGATAAGAAATGTTGTAAGTGAAATGTTTGTTTTCAAAGAGTAAACAAGATCGGAAGCTTTAATAAGAAAACCAAAAGATGAACTCACAATTTTTATAGTGGTTCGGCGCCAACATCCTACGTCCACTCCCGAGTCCCCCTTCTTGAGGCACACTAGCGTCCACTACCGATCTTCTTTGGGTGAAGACCAAACTCTTACACTTTGCTTACAAGGGACTTTGAGAAAATTTCTAACTCTAAGCTCTCTCCCTTCCCTTTTCTTTTTCTTACAAATCACACTCAATTTCTTTTTCACAGAGTTTAATTGACCAAAAAGAGTTATTGTGATTGCAAGAATACTTGGGGTATTATAGACCCCAAGTGGCTTCAGAAATTAGAGCCAAAAATCAAACATACTCAGAAAAATCGGGTACGGGCAGTTTACCCTTCAACCTGGGAGGCTCAGCCGCCTGAACACTTGGGTATGGGCGGTTTACCCACCAACCCTGGGCGGGTCAACCGTTGAAAGTACCCAAATTCCTGGGTATAGGTAGTTCAATCCCCTGAAAGCCTAGACGGCGGTGGTACACCCATCGCTCACCGACGGTTTACCCGTCAAAATTTTCGCAAAAGTGGTTCCCTCCACTTTTCAAATTCTGGCTTGAACTTGATGTTGACCAACCCTCTGGGTCAACCAATTGAGCTCAACTTGAGCTTAATCAAACCCTAATAATGGACCTGATTGCCTTATTGAGTTGATTTGGATTCCTTCCAAATCCAACTCAATTTAAACTCAAACTCTAACTATGACTCAATGATTACAACACTTAATGACCAATCAAGATAATCAAGACCTAACTCCCACCAATCCGGTAGCCTCCGACATTCTTGCAGTGAGTCGAGTCTTTCGGTCTCCTTCCGGCGATCTCCTGGTGTGTTCCCAGCGAGCTTCCCGATCCCTTCGGCGAGTCTCCTAGCGAACTTCAGCGAGATCCCATTGCATCATCCGAACCCGGCCCGATGCCCAAGCTTGATCTTGGCCCATCACCTAGTTGTAAATTTATTGCTCCTGTCATAGTTAGACTTGTAAATCTTTCTCTAACACACATGTTAGATAAACACTCATCATCAAAATCCGAGATTCAACATTGCTTTAATAGGAGTCTTGGTTTAGATGAAGTAGGAGTCCTATTAGGAATTAGGGTTTGAAGACCCTATATAAAGTATGTAGCTAAGATCAATCTTTTTCAGCCATTGTGGTCGACTACTAAGGAGCGAGGTGTTAGGATCAATTGGCACTAAGA
The DNA here is from genome assembly GCA_029747655.1 of Ensete ventricosum. Taxonomy (NCBI): domain Eukaryota; kingdom Viridiplantae; phylum Streptophyta; class Magnoliopsida; order Zingiberales; family Musaceae; genus Ensete; species Ensete ventricosum. The sequence continues at coordinate 20,381,453 of JAQQAF010000005.1, forward strand.
CGGGGGGAGGGGCGGTGAATTAGTGCAAGTGTAAGATTTTCGTTTTAAACAAAAGCTTTTCACTTAAAGCAAGATAGGAAATCCGTAGCTTTTTATTCAAGTAAAACAAGTGAGAAAATTGCTAAGTTAATAAGCAAACCCAAAAGATTAGCAATGTTAAAGGGAAGTGCTTGATGTGAAAATTTTACTTTCAAAGAGTGAATCCAATCGGAAGCATCAATATAAAATTCATAAGCAATGAAAGTAAAGAAAGAACTCACAAGTTTTATAGTGGTTCGGCACCAACGGTCTACGTCCACTCCCGAGTCCTCCTTCTTGAGGTACACTAGCATCTACTACCGATCTTCCCTGGGTGAAGATAAAACCCTTACACTTGAGCTTACAAGGGAGGCTTGAGAATTTTCTAACTCTAAGCTCTCTCCCTTCCCCTTTTCTTTTTCTTTCAAATCATATATAATTTTATCACAGAATATAATCCCCAAAATTGTTGTGTATAGAGTGCAAGAAAACTGAGGGTATTTATAGGCCCCAAGTAGCTTCAGATTTTTGAAGCCAAAAATCAAACTTACCCAGAAAAACCAGGTACAAGTGGTTTACCAGCTGACCTGGGCGGTTTATCCTCCGTTAGTTGCCCGAAAACTAGGTACAGGCGGTTTACCCACTTGTCATGGGCGGTTCAACTGCCTAGTTTCCAAGGGCTTACCGATCGGCCCTAAGCGATTTACCCACTGTCAGCTACTGGTCGTCGCCCTATTTCCAGGGTACGAGCGGTCCAACCACTGCTCACTGATGGTTTACTCGTCAGAATCTCCGAAAATATGGTTCCCTCCACTTTTCTAATTTCGGCTTGAACCTGATGTTGACCAACTCTTTGGTCAACTGATTGGGCTCAACTTGAGCTCAATCAAACCCCATAGTGGACGCGATTGCCTCATTGAGTTGATTTGGATTCTTTCCAAATCAAACTCAATTAGGACTCAAACTCTAACTACTACTCAATGATTATAACACTTAATGACCAATAAGCCTAAACAAGATCTAACTCCCGCCTAATCCGGCAGCCTCTGGCATTTTTACGGCGAGTCCTATGGTGTTCTTCTAGTGATCTCCTAGCATGTTCCCAGTGAACTTCCCGATCCCTTCGACGAATCTCCTAGCGAACTCCTGGTGAGGTTCCACCGCATCATCCTAACCCGACCCGATGCCCAAGCTTGATCTTGGCCCATTATCTGGTTATAACTTCATTGCTCCTGTCATAGTTAGACTTGTAATTTTTCCTCTAACACACATGTTAGACAAACACTCATCAATTGATCTCATCATCAAAATCTGAGATTCAACACGAGGAACCCCTATAGAGTTTCAAGGAGGGTCGATCCCCTATAAAGATCAACCCAAGCTTAGAATCCTATGGGGTTCTAATACTTGGTATTAGAGCAGCATTCTTGGCACCTCGCTGCCCTTCCACAGTCATCCACCACCTCCCAAGCTATTCCCACAATTGTTGTGATCATCATCGACTCCGCCATCATCACCATTGCCATAGAAACATTGTTTGCAGCCTTCACCAAAATTGCATCAGGTTCTGGTATCTACCTTATTGCTGCTGTAATTTTCTATCAAAAAAACTAAAAACAAATAGCTACATCTATTGATTTCATCGAGAGATTACTGCTAGTTGTGATCAAGGTAGATGGCAGCGTTTGTGCAGCAAGAGATGCTTGCTACAGTTGAAGGGATAAGGGGAGATTTGGTGGCCGACAAATTGGTGGATCGGTGGATATATAGGCTACGGTTTAGCCTTGTTTCGTGACTATTTTGGGTACAGTTTTGGCTGTGGTTTTATGGAGTTTTGGGGTTGTGATGGTGAAGGATGAAGGTTAGGAAAAGGGTTTTGGATCTGAGGTAGGTGGCAGTAAAGGTTTGAGAGAATTCAGTGAAAGTTTGTTACGGTAGATGCTGTCTTCGTAAAAGTAGAATTGTCTCCAAAGAAATAGCAGTTTCTCGATGAAATTTTCAGCAAAAAACAGAGAGATTTGAGGAGGAATTTGATAGCAAAATCTCGATTCAGATAGCAGCAATAATGATAATTTAGATCAAGGAAATTTCAACAACATAACAGTAAGGAAATCAGTGCAAGTTGCGATGGCAGAATTCTCCTAAAAAAATTTCAACAGTTTGTGACGAAAATTTATAGCAACACAAGAATGTTTTAGAGAGGAATTCCATAATATATCAATCATAAATGAAAGCCAAGATGATCTATGAAGTGTATAAGAAATTTCGTTCAAAAAGGATAGCAAATAGATTGGCTTAAAGGCAGCAATATGCGGTTGAAAATTTCTACGACAATCCTTCGTTACTTTTACGACGAAAGGAATTCGCAATAAGGGATAGATCAAAACTTCTTTTTGGTATTTTATAGATGGAAAATTACAACAGCAAAAGGTATTGGTGATAAGAAAATACCTAATTTCTGATGCAATTCGAGGTGGTGGCAGTAGATTGATTTGATCTGCGGCAGGAGGTGATGGTGGAGACGGTGATGTCAAGAGCAATTATAGGAATTGCTTGGCTAATGATGGGCGGCAGAGATGGTAACAAAGGCAGCAAGATCGCTACTCTAATACCATATGATAGAACTCTAGAGGAATTCTATGGAGATTTGATCTTTGAGGGAGATCAACCCTTGGAACACTGTAGGGGTTCCTCCCTCCTAGTAGTCGGCCACAAGGCTGAATTGAAGATTAATCTTGCTTATTCCAAAAGAGGCGGAGGCTACATGCTTATATATGATGCTAAACCCTAGCCCTAGAAGCTGCTTCCTAAGTAAGTCACACCTTTTGCCCCCCACTGTAGCTGGCTTGCCCTGTAATGGGCGACAGCCTAGGGGGCTGCACCAAGATAAGTGCCCCTGCTAGAAATCCTAGCCGACCTACCCAGTAAAGGGGGTGGCGGCTAGGAAGCCCTAAGACCCCAAATATAAACTCTAGCCACTCTTCTTTATAGGATAGAGGCGGCTAGGTGGGGTTTATTACAATCTCGATGATTAGGAAGCCCTAAGGCTTCAAGACTCCTTCCCCAAAACCCTAGTCGACTCATCAATCACAGGGGATGATGGCAAGATTAGGGTTATATTACATGACTCAAGACTTTATTGACTCCTTGACTTATTGAGCTTAGGACACATCTAAGATAGGGTCCTAATAGCACGTCGAGAGTTCATCGGAAGATGATCGAGAGACTCACCGAGAGTTCTACGGAGGATGCCAGGAAGTTCGCTGGGAGTTTGGAAAATCAATTAACATGTTGAAGAAGAACAATTGTAATTGTGTAGTATATCGTAGTTAGCATCATAATTGAGTCTTAATTGAGTTAGATTTGGAAAAATCTAAATTAACTCAATGTGAGGCAATGGGGTCCATTTTGGGTTAGATTTGAGCTCAGGTTGAGCTCATTTCGTTGACCTTGAAAGAGGTCAATAGGAGGTACGAGTCGAGTATGAAAAAGGATTGGAAGTACCTTTTTTCGAGATTCCTAACAATAGTACCATTAGTGGGTGCGATAGTGCCGCCCAAGCAATAGTAATACCATAGCCACCTAGAATGTTCGGGTGCTTTCAGCGGTAATACCATCAGTGTCGATTGTAGTACTGCTCGTACCCACGTTTTTCAAAAACGTTTTGAATTTTGGCTCCAATTTGAAACCAAATTGGAGTCTATAAATACCCCAAGAATTCTTGTATTGTGAGGGGAAAAAAAGAGGTGAAAATACTGGAAAATACTGTTAGAATTTCTTATGAACTTCCCTTATGTGCTTCAAGTGTAAAGTGAGATTAAGGAAGTGTGAAAGATTGTAAAGGTTTTTCTCCTGAACCTGTGAAAAGGAGAGTGTCAAGGTTCTTCTCTTGAGCTTGAGAAAAGGAGAAAGGTGTAAGGATTTTGATCTTCACCCATATGATTTTGATCTTCACCCATGGAAGAAGATCATTAGTGGATACCGGCGGGCCTTGACGAAGGAGGACTTGGGAAGTGGACGTGGGTCAAGTTGGTGACCAAACCACAATAAATTTATGAGCCTTCCTTTACTTGTTCTCCTTTAAACTTATTTTCATATTTTAGTAGTCCTTAACTAAATCAAGATTCTTCTTTCGAATTTGTTTTAAATTGCTCACTTATTCGCTTTTAACGAATTCCAAGAAATGCTTCCAATTTCTTCTTTACTTCAAGTAAATTTTTTGAAACAAGTTATTTTTGCACTTGCACTAATTCACCCCCACCTCCCCTCTTAGTGCAACTCAATCCTAATAGTTGGTATTGGAGCTGGTTATACTCAATTGGATTAACACCTAATTGAGTAAATATCCTCTTTTGGTATTAACGAGAGTCAATGCATTACACGTCTTCCTATATTCAATGGAACGAACTATACCTTTTCGAAAACTAGAATACGTATCCTTTTGATTTAATTAGATTTGATTTATGGAACATCATCAAAAATGAATTTCAGTAATCATCTAATCCTATAAATTATTGGAATGATTATGAAAGACAAATATTTTCCTTAAATGCTAAAGCTATGAATGCTTTATTTTGTACTTTAGATAAAAATAAATTTAATCGGGTTTTTGCTTGTGATTCGACTTTTGATATATGACACACATTAGAAATCACACACGAAATCATAATTGAATTAAAGGAATCAATAAATAAAATTACTTACAAAAACGAACAAGAATAACATCTTCCAAAGAACAGAAACAAATTAAAGTATCCTTTTTAGGTTCATTTTTATTTTTATGAGTTTTATTCCTTTTCATGAATTTTTGAAGTTTTCTTATAGAAGTGCAATGTTATTATTATCATCACTTGAGCTTTCGCTTGAGGAATCTTCTTTGATTCTCAGTGCAATATCCTTCCTGTTCTTTAGAAGATTTTCCTCCTGTTTGTCATGTGTTTTATAATTTATTTCATAGCTCATTAAGGACCCTATGAGTTCTTCAGAAAGAAAATTACTCAAGTCCTTTGCTTGGATAGCCGTTACTTTTAGATCCTAACATTTTGGAAGAGCTTAAAATTTTATTTACCAATTCAAGATTAGTATAGTATTTACTAAGAGCTTTTAAACCATTGATAACATCCATAAAACAGGTGTACATGTCACCAGTGGTTTTGCTTAGCTTCATTTTAAATAATCCATAAGTATATACCAAGAGATTAATTTTTTATTCTTTTACTCTACTTGTGCCTTCATGAGTAACTTCAAGTGTGCCAAATGTCATGTGTAATATCACACATATAAACACGATTAAACTTATTCTTATCTAAAGCATAGAATAAAGCGTTCATAGCTTTAGCGTTTAAATAAAATATGTTCTTTTCAAAATCGTTCCATTCATTCATTGGATTGAAGATTTTTGAAAACTGATTCAATGACGTTTCACAAATCAAAGTATATGAAAATCAAGAAAATTCTCATTCATGTTTCTCAGTAAGTGTAGTCTGTCCTATTGAACATAGGAGGATGAGGGATAGAGTGACCCTCGTGATTATTAGAAAAAGCCATTAAAACTCACTTAGGTTTTAAACCAACTAAGAGAACTTGACTCTGATACCAATTGTTAGGATCGTAATGACACTAGGGGAAAGGTGAATTAGTGCTTTCGCGAAAAGATCCGATTTGAAAAAGTTCGAACGAGAATATGAATCAAAAATGCATTTAACTTGAACGTGCAAGTAGTAGTGAGTAAAATAACTCAGTAAGCAAATGATAAGGAAAAGCAAGAAGGAAATGCAAACCGATTTATAGTGGTTTGGTCATCCCGACTTACATCCACTCCTGATTCCTCTTCTCTCGAGGCCATCGACTTTCACTACTGATCTTCTTTCCAATGAGTGAAGATCAACCACCCTTGTTAAAAAAACTTCTCCTTTTACCGGGCTCAGGAGAGAACCTTTACAAACTCTTTCTTACAAAACCTCACACCCTCTTTAGAATAACCGCTTAAGTCAAGGAGGAAGAGACTCAAACACTAAGAATTTACAACACTTATAGCTCAAGAATTCTATCTCTTTTCACACTTATTCGTGCTCTTTCATGCTCTATCAAGCAAGAATGAGTGGGGTATTTACAGATTCCCAATGGCTTTAAAACTGGAGCCAAAATATCAAATTCTCAGTTTTTCGAATATTGGTGGTGTCATCGTTGTCACTAGGCGATACTATCGCCAAATAGAGACTAGGATACTGGGCTTTTGTGGTACTACTATTGGTCTAGGTGGTACTACCATCGAAAACTCCATAAAAGCACAAATTGTGCTTTCTAGCACTTTGGGTGGTACCCACCTCATGGACCTGGTGGTACCACCACCCAGGTCAAAATGATTTAGCCTTTCATAAGGCCCAAATCAGCCCTAGTTCAGGCCAAGTGGATCTCAAATCAAGTTGGCATAGTTATGGCTTAATACTAGATTCATTTAGCTCTAAACGATCATGATTAAGACCTAACCACCTTAATTACAATCACGAAGTATGTTGTCCATCATTATGGCATGTTCTTTGATCATCCGACATTTCGTTCATACCTTCGATGCATCTTTCAACCCGATGCCCGAACTCATGGCACGAAGTCTGCACATCGTCCAATCCTCCGGCTAGACATCCAATCTTTGACATGATGTTTTTTGGACTAATGTCTTGCTTCGATAATTTACCCTCCGATGGTTCAAGTCCATGATCAAAGTTTTTCATGCATTACTTATCTTGAAAGCATATTAGTTCATAAATTTATTAATTGATTTTATCATTAAAATCCAAGATTCAACACATCCATCTCGTCATAATCGGTTTCGCCAACATCTTAATGCATCTCCATAAGTTACAATCGTCCGTCTCGAACTCGTGGGTCCCGTTGGCACCTTCATGCTTCCACGGCATCTCCTCATGTAATTACAATAGAATCACAAGCACACAAGCCCAACAATAAATGAGAAAATTTGAAGGCTTGCATATCCTAATAATAATAATAATCATGAATACACACATCATATCACATAGTCCATGATCATCCGCCCACATCATACATCACATGTACACACATCATCATGTAGGATTACTAGATAAATAATAATAATTAATTAAACCTTTTAATTAACTATATTTTTTTGAAATTTGGGACATATAGGAAATTTTTTTATTTATGAAGCATATTTTCAGAATTTGGACAAAAGGACAGACCTCGAGATTTCTTAAATTTAGAGGGGTAGAATCATCTTTGCTTCAAAAACCCTAATTCTCCTTCTGCCACATACTAACGGGTGGTTGTCGCCGCCCCTACACAGGAGGTTGCCAGTATTGCAGTGGTGACTCTACCGCAGGTGACTGTTCCTACCATCGGGCGATCGCCCCTATGGCGAGTGTTGCCTTTGCGTGCAAGCGGCCCTGCTCGCGGGCATTGTGCCTATAGGTGTCACCTCCACGTGCACCGCCCCTATAGGTGGCTTACCCGCAAGCGGTCGCCCTTGCCCGCAGGCGGTTGCCCTTATGGGCCAACATTGCCTCTTCCTGTCGATAGTTTGCCCACGGGCATCCTGTGTGCAGGTGCTACCTTCGCAGGCAAGCAACTAATCTACAACCCTTGCACGCGAATCGACTCTCCATAGGCGGCTGTCGTGGGCGTCTCCAAGCGTAGCAAGAATATATAGAACAATTCTACGTGATTCAACACAACACATGCAGTTTATAAACCAATCATCGCATGATGAACCTAGCTCTGATACTACTGATGGGAAACCTTATCAGTTGCATCACAAGCACAACAAAGAAACAAAACAGAAAAGGTCTCCCACATTGGTCAAATGTTGTGCAATGATTAGTGCACAAAAATCGTAAAACCAAAAAAATCTGCATGTTGTGTGTTAGATGTTTTACTTAGGGAGATCATATATCCCTGTAAAATCCAAATCTAGAGGCGTAGATGAAGGATATAAATGTCCTCTCTATAGATATCCATGATAGGACCCTAGCAAGGTCCTGTCCTATTCAACCAAGTCTTGACGATTAATAAAACCCAAAGGGCTAGCTGCCTCTCACCTTATTAGGAAGGATGACTAGGGTTTGGGAAAGGAGTCTTGGAGGCATTAGAGTCTCCTAGTCATCGTCGACCTTATTGGGTAGGTCGGCTAGGGTTTCAGAGAGGAGTCTTGGAGGAGTTGGATCCTCCTAGCCGTCACCCACATTATTGGGCAGGTTCGCTAGGGTTTATGAGAAGAACCTTGGAGGAGTTGGAGTCTCCTAGCCACCGCCACCTTATTGGGCAAGTCGGTTAGGGTTTAGGGTGAATAGAAATTTTACATGAGGTAGGAGTCTATCTAGGGTTAGGGTTGTTGAGTCCTATATAAAGCATGTAGCCACCACTATTTTCATCAAGTAAAAGATCATATTTTCTTCAGCCCTTGTGGCTGATTACTAAGGAGGGAGGAACCACTATAGAGTTCTAAAGAGGCTGATCCCCTTCAGTGATCAATCCAACGATAGAATTCTATGGAGATTTGGTATTATAGCAATGATCTTGGTGCCTCGCTGCTCTTCGAACTGCCAACCATCATTCAAGTAATTCCTACAGTTGCTGACTCTATCGTCGACTCCACTGTCATCACCCTCCATCGTAGAACCATCATCTACTATAGCCACTCAATTGCAACTATTGAATCTCAGATTTTGATGATAAAATCAATTGATGAGTGTTTAATCTAACATATGTGTTAGAGGAAGTATTGCAGGTTTAACTATAATGGAGGAATTGAGTTACAACAACATGATGGGCCAATATCAAGCTTGGGCATCGGGCCGGAGTTTGGATGATGTAGTGGGACCTCGTCGGGAGTTCGCTAAAGGGATTAGGAAGCTTGCTAGGAATACGCTGGGAGATCACTAGAAGAAGACCGTAAGACTCACCACAAGAATGTCGGAGGCTACCAGATTGGTAGGAGTTAGGTCTTGTTTAAGCTTGATGGTCATTATTGTTGGAATCATTGAATCGTAGTTAGGATTTGAGTCATAATTGAATTAGATTTGGAAGAAATCCAAATCAACTCAATAAGGCAATCGTCTCCACTATGGGGTTTGATTGAGCTCAGGTTGAGCTCAATTAATTGACCAAAGAATTGATCAACATCAGGTTCAAGTCAAAATTTGAAAAGTGGAGGGAACCAATTTTTTAGAGATTTCGACAGTTGAACCGTCAGTGAGCGGCGAGCGGGTGTACCACCACCGCCTATGATTTTGAGTGGCTGTTAGCGACTGAACTACCCAGGGTGGATGATTAAACTGCTCGTACCCTAGATTCTGGGTACTTTCGGTGGTTGACCCGCCCAGGCCGGCGGCTGAACCGCCTGTACCTCAATTTTTAGGGTATGTTTGAATTTTGGCTCCAAAATTCTAAAGCCACTTGGGGCCTATATATGCCCCAAGTTTTCTTGTATACATTATGTGAAAAAATTGTGCGTGAATTATAAGAAAAAGAAAAGAGGAAGAGGGAGAGCTTAGAGTTAGAAAAATTCTTGAAGTCTCCCTTGTAAGCTCAAGTGTAAGGGTTTACTCTTTACCCAAAGATGATCGATAGTGGACGCCGATCTGCCTCAAGGAGGAGGACTCAAGAGTGGACGTAGGCTGGTTAGTGCTGAACCACTATAAATACAAAAAATCGAGATATTTCAAAAATGAATATCCTCATTTGAAGAAGATGCCAACACATAAGAAAAAAGTACTTTCGGCCACTTAGGACGATTCAAGCTCTTTGGATGAAGAAGACCACGCCAAAGAGGAAGTTGCTAACTATGCTCTAATGGCGATCGAAGAGGAGGTTAGTGAGTCTTTAAGTATTTTTTTTCGGAGTTATCAAATATGTTTCAAGATTTGTTTGATGAGTTTAGAAAACTTAGCAAATCTTTTAAGTTGCTTAAGAATGATCATAAATTATTAGTTAGTAGACTTGAAGAGATGCATGATTCATTAGTATCACATAAATCATGTTCTAAATGTGAGATGTTACATAATGTTAAAGAAGAGAATATCATGCTTAAGACAACATTAGAAAATTTTAAAATTAGAAACAAATCCCTAACTATAATCCTTGCTAATAAGGGTCATATTAATATAAGAAATGGTATAGGCTTTGTTGGTAACTTTTAACAAAAAGCCAACCATATTTGTTAAAGGACCAACCTTAAATGTGTCACTAAAAATCAAGTGTAATTTTTGTGAAAAATTAGGACATAATGCAAACAAATGCCTATTTAGAAAATATAGTCCAAATAAACTAGTTTGAGTTTCTAAGGGAACTTTATACAATAAAAAACAATTAGAAAAGAAAGATAAAGTTCTTTATTGACATAGTGTAAAATGGGTACCTAAACTAAAAATATCTTTCTTATAGGTTTGTCTCCAAACTAAAGCTAGGAGCACCAAATGGTATCTTGATAGTGGATGCTCAAGACACATGACTGGATATCCATCTTATTTTTCTAAGCTCATTAGCTTAAATGAATAAGTTGTTACCTTCAGAGACAACAACAAGTATAAAATCATTGGAAACGGAACAATAGGTAACACATCAAACCTCTTGATTGAAGATGTGTTGTTAGTTGATGGCTTGAAACATAACTTGCTTAGTATTAGCCAATTATATGATAAAAAATATGTAGTTAAATTTCAACCTAATGCTTGCACAATTGAATTGCTATACAAAAATAAATCTTTAAATGCCTTAAGAAACAATAATGTATACATCATAGATATTAAAAAAAATTTTGATGAAACTTTTTTTTTAGCTTTGAATGATGATGCTTAGATTTGACAAAGAGATTAGGACATGCTAGCATGAAACTTTTAAACCAAATTTCTTTCAAAGATCTAGTAAGAGGTTTACCTAATCTTAAGTTTATCAAGATAAAGTATATAATACTTGTCAATTAGGGAAACAAATAAAGAGTAGTTTTAAGTCGAAAAATCAAATAAGCACCTCTAGACTACTTCAATTGATTCATATAGATCTATTTGGACCAATTGACATTACAAGTTTAGGTGGTAGCAAATATGTATTTATTTTAGTGGATAACTTTAGTAAATATACTTGGACCTATTTCTTGGCACATAAAAGTGATATATTTAAATATTTTACAAACTTTTGTAAGATTATGCAAAATGAAAAAGGATGTATGATTTCTTCAATTTGTAGTGATCATGGTGTAGAATTTCAAAACAATGATTTTTAAAATTTTTGTGAATCAAATAGGTATATCCATAACTTTTCTACTCCATGAAATCCACAATAAAAAGGAGTCGTAGAAAGAAAAAATAGGAGCTTACAAGAAATGGCTAGAACAATGTTGAACAAACATAGCCTACCATATACTTTTAGGCCGAAGCAGTTAATTCGTTATGCTATGTTTTAAATAGGGTTCTTGTAAGGCCATTGCTCACTAAAACTCCTTATGAATTGTGGAATGGTACAAAACCTAATATTTCCTATTTTAAAATATTTGGTTGCAAATGTTTTATTTTAAATGAGAAAGATGCTTTAGAAAAATTTGATGCAAAATCCGATGAAGGTATTTTTCAAGGTTATTCTTCTATTTCAAAAGCTTATCATGTTTTTAATAAAAGAACATTAGTAATAGAAGAATCCATTCATGTTGTTTTTAATGAGTTTTTTTAATTTAAAAAGATTGATTTTGATGATAAAATTGATCTTGGTACTTTGAATTTAAATGATAATACTCCTAAAAGTAACTTGGATGAATCTACTTCCAAATCCTTACCCAAGGAATGAAAGTATGTGAATGATCATCCTAAGAAGCATATAATAGGAGAAACATCAAAAGGAGTTCAAACTCGATCTTCTTTTAGAAATTTTTGTGCAAATGTTGCGTTTCTTTATCAAATCGAGCCAAAGTGCATTGATGAGGCCCTAAGAGATGATTCTTGGGTTAATTCAATGCATAAGGAGCTTAATCAATTTGAGAGAAATGAGGTATGGAAGCTTGTTTCTAGACCTAATGATCATTTAGTGATTGGTACTAAATGGGTATTTAGAAACAAGCAAGATGAAAATGATATCATGGTTAGAAACAAGGCTAGATTAGTGGCTAAAAGTTTCAACCAAGAAGAAGGAATCAATTATGATGAAACCTTCGCTCTCGTGGCTAGACTTGAAGCCATAAGGATGCTACTTGTCTTTGCATCTTTTAAAAATTTTAAGTTGTTTCAAATGGATGTTAAAAGTGCTTTCTAAATGGTTTCATTTCAGAAGAAGTGTATGTTGAACAACCCCCCGGTTTTGAAAATAATCTTCTTCCTAATCATGTTTTCAAACTTACAAAAGCTCTTTATGGATTAAAACAAGCCCCTCGGGTTTAGTATGAAAGACTTAGTTCTTTTCTTATTTCAAATAAATTTTCTAAAGGCAAGGTTGATACCACATTATTTTTTAAGTATTTTGAAAATGATCTTCTTATTATTCAAATTTATATTAATGATATCATTTTTGGATCTACAAATGAATCTTTATATGAGTCTTTCGCTAAAGAAATTAGCTAAGAGTTTGAAATGAGTCTAATGGGTGAGTTAACATTCTTCTTAGGATTATAAATAAAACAACTAGATGATGGTATTTTTATTAGTCAAACTAAATACATCTTGAACTTGATAAAACAGTTTAGGATGAAAAATGCTAAAGCATTAAACACTCCCATGAGCATATCTACAAAGTTGGAATTAGACAATGAAGGAGAAAACTTTGATTAAAAAACTTATAAATGAATGATAGGAAATATATTATATTTAACTACTGCTAGACCAGATATCATGTTTAGTGTTGGATTATGTACAAGATTTTAATCTAATCCTAAACTCTCATTTGAAAACAATTAAATGAATCTATAGATACTTAAAAGGAACATCTAAACTAGGATTATTGCATCGAAAATCAAAGAATTTTGACTTGATTGTTTATTCAAATGATGATTTTTGTAGATGTATAATAGATATAAAGAGTACTATCGGGATATATCAATTTTTAGGGCATACACTGATTTCTTGGATTTCTAAGGAACAAAATTCAGTAGCTTTATCTACTATGAAAATAGAATACATTGCACTTAGTGCATGTTGTGCCCAAGTCATTTGGATAAAAAACACACTAGAAGATTACGAAATGAAATTGAAAAATATTCCTATAAAGTGTGATAATACAAGTGCTATATGTTTAACGAAAAATCTTATTCAACATTCAAGAACCAAACATATTGATATTAGACATCATTTTATAAGGGATCATTTAAATTATCAAGATATCTCCTTGGAATTTATTGACACTAAGCATCAATTAGTAGATATTTTTACAAAACCCTTAAATGAAGAACAATTTGATTTTCCTAGAAGAGAACTAAAAATGATAAATCATAAAAATATATGAATTACTTGATTTCATCATATTAAGTTATTTTTCTTTGAGATAATATCTTGAAAACTCTCTCCATGTTCTTGTTCATAAAAAGGGGAGAAAATTTACATGATGTTTTGCTACTTTTATGGATTTATTTTCTATGCTTGCTTGAAATTACATGAGATGATTTTAAAAGCATGAGTAGCTTCTAAATTTTTTAATCTTATTGAATATATTCTTTGAGCTTATCTTTGAAATTTACCTCAAAAAATTGAGAGCTATACTTAATGATGTTTTACAACTCTTCCCTTATTTTCTTTCCTTCTTTTTCATAAGAGGAAGAAAATTTTTTATGACTCATGTCGTATTTTACAAAGGGGGAGCAAAAACTCATGTGTCTTAAAATCTTTAACCTATATTTCACATTTTTGTTGATAACAAAGGGGGAGAAATATATATTGATAACACATGATATTGATGATATACATTGATGACACATGATATTAATGATATACAATGATGACACATGATATTGATCATATACTTGTATATGGATGAATAATTCTTTTTGAAATACATGAAAATCCTTGATGAGTTGATGACTTGATAGTTTAAAAATAAATTTTTTGTTGAGATATAAGTATCTCATTGCAATCCTTGAAAAATTATTTCCTTGAAATATTAATTGCTTTGTGATACTTGAATTCAAGAATATGTGGTTCTCTTAAATTTAAGTTTTTCTTATTATGGCATGAATGTAGGGGGAGTAAGGTTTAACTCCCGTCATCAATTGATTGTCATTATAAAAAAAGGGGAGATTGTTGAATCTCGGATTTTGACGTTGAAATCAATTGATGAGTGTTTAATCTAACATATGTGTTAGAGGAAGTATTGCAAGTCTAACTATGATAGAGAAATTGAGTTACAGCCATATGATGGGCCAAGATCAAGCTTGGGCATCGGGCCGAGGTTTGGAAGATGTAATGGGACCTCACTGGGAGTTCACTAGGAGTTCGCCGAATGGATCGGGAAGCTTGATAGGAACATGTTGGGAGATCGTCGGAAGAAGAAAATAAGACTCATCACAAGAATGTCAGAGGCTGCCAGATTAGCGGGAATTAGGTCTTGTTTAAGCTTGATGGTCGCTATTGTTGTAATCGTTGAGTCATAGTTAGAGTTTGAGTCCTAATTGAGTTGGATTTGGAAGAAATTCAAATCAACTCAATAAGGCAACCGGGTCCACTATGGGGTTTGATTGAGCTCAGGTTGAGCTCAATTAGTTGACCAAAGAATTGGTTAACATCATGTTTTAGTCGGAATTCAAAAAGTGGAGGGAACCACTTTTACGAAGATTTTGACAGTTGAACCGCCGGTGAGTGGCGGGTGTACCACCATCGCCCAAGATTTTGGGCAGTTGTCAGCGGTTGAACTGCCTAAGCTAGGTGGCTAAACCGCCCATATCCTAGATTCTAGGTAATTTTGGCGGTTGGCCCGCCTAGGCCGACGGTTGAACCACCCATACCTGAATTTTTTTTAGTATGTTTGAATTTTGGCTCCAAAATTTTGAAGCCACTTGGGGCCTATATATACCTCAAGTTTTCTTGCATTCCATATAATAATTTTGGGAACATTTTATGAAAAAATTATGTGTGAATTGTAAGAAAAAGTAAAGGGAGAGGGAGAGAGCTTAGAGTTAAAAAATTCTTGAAGTCTCTCTTGTAAGCTTAAGTGTAAGGGTTTGGTCTTCACCCAAAGAAGATTGGTAGTGGACGTCGGTGTGCCTCTAGGAGGAGGACTCGGGAGTGGACATAGGTTGGTTAGTGCCAAACCACTATAAAACTGTGAGTTCCTTTTTGCTTACCTTGCTTACTACTTTTACATTGACGCTTCCGATTTATTTATATTTTGAAAGTAAGGCTTCAAAATCAAGCACTTCACTATGACATTGTCTATCTCCTTATATATATTTACTTGTTCTTTTTTTAGTCATCTTCAAGCAAGAAGCTTAGCATTTCTCTATAAGATTAAATTGCTTTACTTGAACTAAAAGCTTTGGATTTTTCTCTCTTACTTCAAGCGAAAAGTTTTAAGTTAAAATGAGAATTTACTCTTTCACTAATTCACCCCTCCCCCCGCCCCTCCTCTTAGTGCCAATTGATCCTTACAGTAACAGGATCTAGTATTACTTCTCTCGCAAGAACCTTACTGTTGCTACAATTTTATATCCAAAAACCCAAAATTAGTTACATCTATTCCTTACTGTAAATATTCTCACTTATCATCACAAAGTTGCTATCTTTATGAATGAAAGTTATGCTACAAAGTTTTCAGCCGCATACTTGCTATCAATTGCTGATCTTGATGCTATATTTTTCTGTTGAAATCTTCTACATATTTTACATCAACTTGGCTTTCATCGACATCAGTTCCTTATTGAAATCATCTTGGTATACTGTTGAAACTTTTCATCGCAAAACTGATGATTTTTTCGACGAGAATTCTGCTATCAAAACTTTCTCGATGTTTCTTGTTGCATCACTACCGAATTCTTATCTAAATTTTCATTGACTTTCCTATCACCAACACCTATTTCTTGCTATCAAATCCCTCCATAAACTATTGGCTTACTACTACAACTTTCATCGAAAAACTACTGTCTCTTCGACAAAAATTCTACCACCATATTTTAGCGCTTGTTTGCTGCATACACAATCGATCCTTGCTGAACTTGTCACTATCATCAACAACAACCATAAGCCATATCTCTAGCCTTAAGCTACTACCATCATAGCCCCCTCGCAGCCTCCACAACACCTCTAAACAATAGCACAAACTGCACATCAAACAAAACCCAAATCATAGACCTTAACCTTTGGTCCACCATCCCTATCGGCCACCGAATCATCCAACCAATACATGCCCTTAACACACAGCAAAGATCTGGAGTCGTATGCCATGGCATCAGAAGAACTAATTGATTCTAAGTTGGAGGCCTTCAAGACGCATATGGAGGACAAACTACGCGCCCTTCTTGCAGAATTCAGTTTGGGTCGACCACCGAGCCTCAGGAGATCTCAATAAGATGAAAATTCATATCGTAAAGAGAACTTCTAAGAGAGATGAGAACCTATGATAGACCCTCTGTACCCACGCATAGGGTGGACTTCCCTAGATGGGAAGATGGAGACCCGACCTGGTGGATTTCGTATGTGGAATGATATTTTCACTACCACAAGACCTTGGATGCATCCATGGTGGACATTGCTGCCATACATCTTGAAGGAAATGTGATCCAGTTGTATGATTGGTTCGAACATACCTATGGAGTCCCTACATGTAGGTAATTTAAAAGCGGACTGCTAATCTACTTCAGACCGATCGTGTACGAGAACAGTGATGGCCAACTTGCAAAAATCCGTCAGACTTCCACAGTTCAAGAATACTAGACCAGGTTTGAAAGACTATCTAACCAAATAAAGAGATTAGTCTAAAAAATAATTGTTAGGAACTTTCATCAAAGGATTGAAACCAGAGATTCGAGAAGAAGTCAAGGTGCGACAACCGTACACAATAATGGCATTTATCTCCTTTGCGTAACTCCAAGAGGAGTGATTGAACTGAGATGTCCGAAGGACTAAGGTCATCACCTGACTAGCAGCACCAAGGCCTTCGGCCCCTCCAACTGCCAGCCAACCCTCTTAGCTGAAAAAATTAATGAGAGAAGAACTTCATGATAGATTTGCGAAAGGTTTGTGTTGGCACTACGACAAGCACTAGAGTCATGGACATCGTTGAAAGAAAGGGAGGCTTCTCATGATCAAACCTATTCAAAAATTGGAGCACAAAGAGGAGGACCTTGAGCATGAAGAAGAGGATATAGAGGAGGAACCACAACCAATCGATTGCATGGTCCACGCTCTAGCTGGTTACGCGAACCCGCAAATGATGAAGATTAGAGGTTTCCTCAAGCAACAGCCCGTCACCGTCCTCATCGATATCGAAAGCATCAACAATTTCATGAACAACAAGGTTGCTACTCGGATGATGCTCCAAATCGAGGAATGCAGTAGGTTTGATGTTAAGGTGACTGATGGTCGAATCTTAAAGTCCGATCGAAAATGTCCGTGGGTGAAATTAACTTTACAGGGCCAAGAAATTGTTGCCAACTTTTACCTCCTCCTACTTGATGATTATGAGGTAGTGCTCAGCATCGAATGGTTGTCTATACTAGATGATGTTTCCTGGAATTTCTCAAAATTAATTATGAAATTTTTCAGCAAAGAGAAATAGGTGATCCTATGCAGGAAACGAGGAAGCGAAGTGATAGGACTCCAGCATGTCACGGACAACAATGTAAACAAGGTGTTCGATGAAATGCTCATGTTTGTCTGTGTCCTTCGATTTATGTACATACCTTGTACAGCAAGTAGCGGGCTTGCAGTAGGCTTAGCAGCCCGAGTTTGGTTTGCTTTATGACCAATTTTGGCTTATAAATACAAGTATGTCTTGTAAACACTTGTGGGGGACTTTGGTCTGTAATGGACCATTATCCTTTGTGTGCAACCTCTCTGAGTTTGTAATGTCCATGGGTGTAATTTGCATTTGGCTTTATGAAGTGTTTGCTTGAGCAGTTGCTCGTGGATCCCGTGGGAATTGCTTCTTCTAGCCCGTTTTCTCTTTTGTAAGTCTAAAGGACTCTAGGAGATCTCAGGGAGGGCTGACCTTTACGGACGGACACGCATGGATGTCGCACGGCTTAGGCAAAATCAGCTAAGCCCGTGACAATGTGGTATCAGAGCGGGACAAGCATACGCGAAACACTCGTCATACAAACATGGGGGACCTAGCTGGGTTGTGTGGAGGACAGCCAGCACGCGCAACCGTTTTGGGAAACAGACATTGAGATGTAGGGAAAGGAGTCGCTCAGAGGAGCAGACATCCAGGTTTGGCATTCAGAGGAATGACCAACCCTTTGCGCAAGAGGCACCACGAGGATAAGCAAGCGAAGAAGAATGTGTAGCGCACAAAGATTGGGATGGTTGAGTTTAAGCTATAGCTCAACGTTGGCAACCTAACTTGACGGTGCTCAAGACAAGTGGGGTGCTTGGTGAAAGATAAGACCGTACAAGGTGGGAGGTGTTGTGTAACCACCGAAAGAGTTGTGCAAAGCTCACAGAGGTGAGGGAAATTGCTAACTCGAAGGATTCAGAACTCATGCAAGTGCTTGTACATGAATGACAGAGTGTTCGTGGCCATCCTAAGGAGCAATAGGAACTCAGTGCCATAGAGCATCAGAACTTTCTCTTCGACATGGAAAGGAGATGTCCGTAGATGGCTGAAATGTGCAATAAGTTCAGCACATTGCTAGACCCTGAAGTGTGCAGTGGAGACTATATTGGCAAAGGGTTGCAATCTAGCAAGTGCATTTACGGGAGCAGAACAAGGCATAAGTTGTCCAGCAAGACGGAGTAGTCTAAAGGGGATGGTGGTCTCCAAAACTTCCAGTGGGAAGTATGTAAAGAAGAAAGTTGCTCCAACAGGATAGATATCCAGGAGGGATAAGTCTTAGTTCTCTAGAGGGAGAATCATGTGCAACGAACCGCATATATTGAGAAAGAATTCCTCAAGGCTATATCTTCATAAAGTTCAATGGACCGAACGAGTGACGTGGAATCATCGCATGATCTCGAATGATATAATGCATTGGTGGATGCATTTCGAGATCAAGTGGGGGAGCAATCCAAGGCAACATCATATGAAGGCACACTTCGAGTCGATGTGGAAATTGAACTCAATGGAGGGCTGACCCATGGAATGATGGACGCGAGAGCCACTATCAACTCAATGCAAATCGAGGAGCAGAGCGACTTGGGTGAAACTGGGTAAAGTATACTAGGTCGCATGAAGATAGTCGACATAGAAGATGGAACATGAAGCGGAGGCACAGAGCTTTCCTTGGATGGAGGTCAAGGTCATGAGCTCTTGTAGAGGCAAGAGTGGGATCATGTCGTTCCATGAGTTCTTCATTTTGATGGGGCAGACTTATCTTGCATGATGCCGAAGACGAAGGGAGCTTTGAGCCACATGCACCTTACCTCAGAGATGCATTTGACGGAGTAACTAAGGTGATTCAACTTACGGAGGCAATGTTGGGATCAGGAGACCTTAGCACGAGGCAAGAGGATGCAGAGGCAGGTACTCTTGAAGAATATGCCACAGTGTTGCCATTCGAGTTGTCAGGAATAAGTGGTGCATGGCAGAGATTGTGCTGGTAGGGGATAGAGACCTAGGATTTAGACAATGGTGCACCAATTCTAGCGAAGTCAAGGAAACTTCATGAGCTACTAGGCGACGGACTGTCCTAGAGTTATGCTTCGTCCAGGTGTGACCCAAGAGTGGGTGGACGAAGGTGAATTGCCAAGGGAGCGAACTAAAAATCGGAGATGGCGGAGGCCCTATGAGGTGTTGGCAGAGGCCACACGTGGAGAAGTCGTAATCCGGATTCATCACCCGAGAATCTGTTTGCAATAGAGATGTCACCAGGAGGCGACATGGTGCAGCGGATCGTGGTGGAATAGTTCGTGGCAATGCAACACAGGCGATCGAGTCCCGTGAGGGACAAGATCATGCGAAGGTATGATCAGGAGTTAATGGGGGCTCCACTCTGGTGTACGACACAACAAGAAGAAGGGCTATGGATTCAAGAAGTAAATGCCATGGTACCGTAGAGGCGGGTCTTTGTGTGTGCATCGAAGCTTGCATTGGATGAAAGCCTTAGTCATCAGCATATGGGGGTTGTATACCACCAAGGAAGAAGTCCAAGTGCAAGTACCAATGAGTCCCATGGAGGGGGGACGTGATCATGTGAATTATCAGGAGTTGCTGGGAGCTCCACTTCGGTGAACAATGCAATGGAAAGAAGGGCTGTGGATTCAAGGGATGAATGCCATGGTACTGTAGAGGCGGGTCTTCCGTGTGTACGCATCAAAGCTTGCATCAGATGAAAGCCTTGGTCGTCAGCATATGGGGGCTGTGTACCACCAAGGGAGTAGTTAGATTGTAAGTACCAGTGAGTCCCATGGAGGGGACTTGATTATACTAAGGTATGATCGGAGCAACTGGAGAGTTGGACTGCTTCAGTGCTCACATTCACTTAAGGGAGCCCGGCCAGTCAGAGGACAAAACTGAGTAAGCGAACGTTGCTACCAAGGAAGCTAAAGAGAATAGAATCGGCGCGAGCCCTGCAACAAGATGGCGGAGGCCATGCATGAGAAGTTACAATTTGTCTTTCCATCGACCAGGGAAAACTGCTATGAGGACACAGTGGTGTTGAAGCAGGTGGTCGAAAGGGGCAAGGAAGTGACGATGAGTCCAGTGGGGCTCAGCTACCCAAAAGCAAAGCGTCGGTTAGAAAGGAGGTGGACTCGGAGGAGCGCCATAGTGCCATAGAGGCAGATCTACCGATCGCGAAGGAAGGGATGAAGATGCAAAGTAACGGATAGTAGTGCTATGGGCTTGGCAGCACCATGGTACCGCAAAGACGGGACTTCTGTGGAGTCATCAATCCCTTGCTCTCATGGAAGGAGAGCATTGGTCGTAAAAGGGGCCAAGGAGGTGGAGTATGCAAAGGCAAACTCCAAGTACCAAGACAAGGCAGAAGGGCAGAGGCCAAGGAACTTCATAAGACCGGTGTCGATATACTTCTCATCAAGATAGCCGAAAGCGGGGGACTTCGGGTTGATGCAGGAGTGCTCGACCAAGGAACAAAGTAGGCAGTACGTGGTACTGTACCTTTCTACTCAGAGTAGGTGACAAAGATGATGGAGAAGACAGTACAATCCCAGAGGCGCCCAGATCTATCAAAGACTTACTCCAAGTTGGGGGACTCCAAGTTGGGGTAAACTTTTTACTCTTTTCGAGCAAAACTTCTTGCATTCCAGAAGTTCAATGGCAGTGGGAAGGAGAATCACAGTAGCTAACTCAACGCAAGGAGTGCAAACACTTCAAGTGCTTCATAAGTGTGAGCAAAGAGCAGACGAATGTCAGTAACCAGCTTAATACATGAATTACAAACTTGAGGAGACAAGCGAAATCGAGTAACCTTTGCCTTCTCAACTCAGGAGAATGGGCGAAACCGAGTACCCCAATTCTCTTAACTCGATGAGATGAGAGAAGCCAAGTAACCTTGCCTTCTCAACTACTAAGAGAATGTGTGAAGTCAAGTATCACAGTTCTCTTACTTATCCAACAGAGGAGCTCTGCATAAGTTCAGTGACCGTTCAGAGAAATCTTACGAAAGACAATAGTTGTCACATCCTTACCATTGGTGATCAGTACTACTGAGAGTAGATTGTCCACTTCATTTTCCAATTGAATGCCAATCGAAAGCGGAAGTGATGCGAACCTACTTGGAAGTGACAACTAAACGTAGAAGAAGGATCAATGGGCAAATATTATGGAGGAAGGACCTCAAAAACCTTAAAGTCTACGAGGCGATGCTCGTCAAAGTCAACAAGCATCCACCCAGTTCAATCAACATGAGTATACTACGATACTGGCGCATAATAAGGTAGGTCTTTTCCTTCATCAGAAGGATTCATGAGAACCAACAAGGATCAGCACAACTCAACCAACACCATACCAGATTCAGTCATTGGTGAGTTGAAGCAGCATAGTGGATCAGAGTTCGACTACTCAACAACAACGACGGAGAGCGACTGAGAGCCAAAGAGGTGTGTTGCAGCCAAAGCAAAAGATTGAAGATTCAGCATAATACGAGGAGATGCAGTGTCTACAGTGGCTTCGACGAGGCCGTCAAAGGAATAAGTGGGGGAGAATGTCACGGACAATAATGTAAACAAGGTGTTCGATGAAATGCCTGTGTTTGTCCGTGTCCTTCGGTTTGTGTATAAACCTTATACAGTAAGTAGTGGGCTTGCAGTAGGCTTAGCAGCCCGAGTTTGGTTTGCTTTATGGCCAATTTTGGCTTGTAAATACATGTATGTCTTATAAACACTTGTGGGGGACTTGTAAATACAAGTATGTCCTTCGCAGATCCATCAATCTACTATCGTCCTCTGCGTCAACATCTATAAATCTGGTATATTTTTATCACCCACACCTCTTCAATACTGGAAGCTCTTTTACCTTACACATTGATGAACTTTCTCAAATTTTATCCGCTGTAAATTTCGTTCGTCGCAAATGTTATCATTGTTGCAAAGGCGAAACGCTGTAGATATTTTCAGCCGCATATTTGCCTCTTGAAATAGGTTTATTTCTTCTCCTTTTTTGCTGTAATTTTTAACCAATTCCATAAATCAACTTAGCTTTCAGCTGAGATTGATTTTAAAAAAAAATTCCTTTTGGAACCAGTTTTATTGTGTCTTCTTTCATCATCACGAAGTGCTGGAATTTTACGATGCAGGATTTGCCTTCCATTTTTTGCCCTATTTTCCTACCGTTATGCTACCAAAATTTTGTCAAACTTTTTATTGGTATTGACCATATCTGAATCGAGGGTTTCAGCATATTTTTCTTGAATTTTTCTCTGAAATTTATGTCGAGAATTCATCATTTCTCTGACATAAAATCTATTCAGCAGGACAACATATTGTAGCACCTTTCTTCGTCGAATTCTATCGGATTTGAGTGCTATCTATTGTGGGATTTTAAACTCTCTTTCTCTTATTTGCAAACCCTACATCCTCACCAAAAACCCTTCCAAACCACACCCTAAACCGATCCCAAATAGCCACCCAAATCAGCCCTAAACCACAGCCTACTTCCATCTAAACTGATCCACTCATCCAACCGGCCATCCCCACTCCAAAAATTCTCATGCCGCTAACCCAACAACAAAAGAAAGATCTTAATATTATAGATCTAGAGGCATACACCATGGCATCAAAGGAAGCCATCAACGGCAAGTTTAAAGCCTTTGAAAGCCACATGAAGGAGAAAATATGATCCCTTTTCACCGAATTCAGCATAAGCCAACCATCAAGTCTGAGGAAGTCATAGCATGGAGCGACTTCAGATCGATGAGACGATCCTCAAGAGAATGGACACATCATCCATGATCAGAATAATTCATGCATGAAGGTGGACTTCCCAAGATGGGAACGAGACTCGATTGGATGGATCTCACGTGCGGAGCACTATTTTCGATTCTACCGAACCGCCGACACTACACGGGTGGAGATTGCTGCCATCCACATCGAGGGAGATACTATTCAGTGGTTTAATTAGTTTGAGCACACCCATGGAGGTCTCTGTTGGTAGTAATTCAAGGAAGGACTACTAAACCGCTTTGAACCAACCGATTTTGATAACATCGATGGACAATTGGCAAAGATTCGTCAAACCTCTACAATAGAAGAATACCAAATAAGGTTTGAACGTTTATCTAACCAAACTATGGATTAGTCTAAGAAACAACTTTTAGAAACTTTTATTGAGGGCCTAAAGCTGAAGATTCGAGAAGTAAAGGCGCAGCAACCGTACAATCTTATGGCGGTGATTTCCTTTGCGCGTATCCAAGAAGAACGATTGAACCATGAGGTACGAAGGACAAGGGTCGCTCCTTGACTAGCCATGCTGAGGCCTACAGCCCCCTCTGCTGCCATCTGAGCCCCCGCACCAAAGAAATTAACAAGAGACAAGCTTCGTGAACGTTCGGCCAAGGGGTTGTGTTGGCACTGTGATGAACCATGGAGCCAAGAATATTGCTACAAAAAGGGCCGGCTCTTCGTAATTGAACTAGTGGAGGATGAGGACAGTGAACCATCTAAAGAAGGTCTCGAACCAGAAGAGAAAGCCATGGAGGAAGAGCCTCAACCGGCCGACTACGTAGTGCATGCATTGGCCGACTACTCTAACCCGCAGACGATGAAAGTTGGAGGATTTCTAAAACAGCAACCCATCACCATTCTCATTGATATGGGCAGCACAAATAACTTCCTCAATAGTAAGGTTGTTGCATGTATGGTGCTTCAAATCAAATGTTGCAACAAGTTCAACGTAAAGGTCGTCGATAGCCGAATCCTCAATTGCGACCAATGGTGCCCGTTGGTGAACTGCTCCTCCAAGACTAAGAAGTGGTAGCTGATTTCTTCCTCCTACCCATCAATGATTATGAAGCCATGCTCAAGATCGAATGGCTCACAACGCTAGGTAATATCTCCTGGAATATTTCTAAATTAATTATGAGGTTTTATTGCAAAGGGAGATAAGTTACATTGCGAGACAAGCACGAGATGCATATTTCCACCATTTCGATACAATGGATGGAGAAAGTTTTGCACAAAGCACATGGAGAATATTTTATGCATATCCAACAGCCATACGAGGAGAACATGCAAAATTCAGATCCTAAGCTTGCCCTCTTATTAGACGAATTCACAAATGTTTTCACGGAGCCACAAGGACTGCCCCCTAACCGATCGCATGACCAACGCATACCTATTTTATTGGGCAAACTGATAGGACTCTAGCAGGGTTAAGTCCTAATCTCCCTAAGAAGTAGTCAATAAAACCCTGCTATATTGTAATAAAACCACTCCTATCTTATAAAGGAGTATGACTAGGGTTTACATTAGCCCTTAGGGCTTAGTGGCCGCCACCTCCCTTACTGGGTTGGTAGGCTAGGGTTTCCCCCTGCTTAGGTCGGTTATAGAGCCAACCTAGTTGCCCCCTTTTCCTATTAAGGCAGGTCGACTATAGGAGGGGCAAAGGGGTGATTTTACTTAGGTAAGCACCCCCTTAGGCTAGGGTTTTGATCCATATTTAAAGATGTAGCCACCCCCCTCTTGAATCTGCTGGTTATAGGTGCCCTACAAGCCAATCACGTGAGTGATGGCATGTGTGACACGCTATGTGATCTTTTTGCTTATGATTAATATGGACATATTCTCACATTATATTATTTGTTACATATATATTATGATGTCCTTGGTTCTGTGCAATGGGAATCGAATCGTGATAAGATCACGATAATGAGATCGATTCACCTTTAAACACAGATCCTAAATAATCTCGGTCATAGGTTACTCAAGAGGGACATTGAGATAACCGGATAGATTGATGTACTATATACCCGTCCATATGATGGAGGCGGCTGGTCTCATAGCCACTTGTGTGGAGACACTAAGGATATAATACAGGTGCTCATTAGAGAATGAGTTCCCTGATTGATCCACTTATAGAATGTTGTATGGTTAATTATACCTAATGTGAGACAGCGATTCCATAGTCCCAGTTATGTATCTGGTCCTTAGACTTGAGACACCAAGGATGTCTTGTATGAGTACTCCTTTCTTTGACGCCAGACTTACAGGTTTAGAAAGTTCCAAATCTGGTACAACTGGCTATCGGGATTGGTAGCCAACCTTACGAAGGCAATTGAGTGTCAATAGAGGATCATCCACTCTCGGTATCACGAGAGGAATATCCCATATGTGCTTGCTCAGATAAATCCCTGGCCAGGATCATTCGAATTGAGAGAGGAGTTATCCGGTAGAATCAGAATAGAGCAAGACAAACTGATTCCATATGTAACCTGACAGTATCATGTCCAATATACGGTCTCTGGGATATTATTTGGATGAGAGATTATAGATACATGGTAACTGTGGACAGACAAATCCGATGGATTTAATCCCCCTTGTACCGTTTGGGGACTATGGCATAGTGGCCTAGTACGTCCATAGTCGATGAGTCGAGCGAATTATTATGGGGATAATAATTCACTATATCAGAAGGAGTTCTGATGGGAGTGACTCACGGCCAGCTCGGTATCGGGCCTAGAGGGTCACACACATATGGTGGATGCTTCAGCGAATAGAGGATTGAATAGATATCCAATTAGCCCCTATTCTCATTAGATGAGACCCTATGCTAATGGGCTCCTTGATTAAGGCCCAATTATAGGCCTAAGGAGATTATTGGATAGAGATCCAATAATACAAGGTTAGTGGGTTATTGGATGGAGATCCAATACCTACTAAGGAATGAGTCCTAGGGTTTTGGTGGCTCTCTATAAATAGGAGGGTAGACTTATGGTTGATAGGCTACAACTTTAGCCACCACCTCCTATTCTCCTCCCTCCCTTTGAGCAAGAGTTACAAAATCAGATTGGAGGAGTTTCGCTATAGAGATCCATCGTGTGGATACCGCTAGAGAGGAGGACGCTTGACCTCCTTCATCTTCTCTATCCGGATCTGGAATACATGGATATACAATCTCCCTAGGTAAAATCAATCTCTCACAAATCGCGGTTTTATCGATTTTTGCATTTTTCTCGCGACCCCAATCTTTTGCACGACGATTTGATCTGCGTGGGAAACCAATTTTTGTTTTGATTCTCGCTGCGCATGTGATGCACCCGCTATAGGTTTCCCAATAGAATCAAGCAATTATCATCTTTTATTCAGCCTTTGTGTCGAGTCTAGGAGGGAGGAAACCCTATAGTGTTCTAAGGATTGATCACCCTCAGCGATTAAAATCTATAGGGCTCCTTCTGGGGTTCTATCATCTGGTATCAAAGCAGCGATCTTGCTACCCCTGTAGCCATCATCCACGCCTCCACCTTCCCAAGCAATTCCCACAATTACTTTTGGCGTCACCTCCATCGTCGCCCACCATCAATCTGTTGCCTTCCTTTGCGTCAACATCAAAGATCTGGTAAAAACTCCAAAGCCCACTCCTCTTGCTACTACTATTCCTCTAACTTATATGTGGGAGAAGTTTTTCCAAAATTTCCTTGCTGTAAAATTTTACTATCGTAAACGTTATCATCGTTGCGAAGGCGAAACGCTGCAGAAATTTTTAACTGATTGTTGCTTCTTGGAACTAAACTTTTAATCATCCTTTTTGGCTGAAACTTTTATACAATTTCGTAGATCATCTTAGCTTTCATCTAAGACTAATCTTATAAAAAACTCCTTTTGGATCTGGACTTATAGCGCTGCGATTCTTCATCGCACAGTGCTGAAATTTTACAATGGAGAATCTACCTTCTATCTATTGGCCTCTTAATACTGAACTTTTGTTCATCCTTTTTGGCCAAAAGTTTTATACAATACCAAAGATCAAATTGGCATTCATTTGGGATTGATTTCTCAAAAAAATTCCTTCTGGAACTGGTTTTCTTGTGCAATCTTTCACCAACATGTAGTTCTAGAATTTTTACAATGAAGGATCTACCTTTCGTCTTTTGCCCTATTTCCCTACTGTTATGCTACCAAAATTTCGCTAAACTTTTTATTGATATTCCCAACATCTAAACCAAGGGTTTCTGCATAATTTTCTTGAACTTTCCTCTGGAAATTATGTCGAGAAGCCATCATTTCTCCGATGTAAAATCTATTCGACAGGACTGCACATCGTCGCACTTTTTTTCATCAAATTCTATCGGATTTGAGTGATGTTTTTTGTGGAATTTCAGACTCTCTTTTCCTCATCACCAAACCCTACCATCCTTACCAAAAACCCTTCAAAACCCTACCTTAAACCGAAACCAAACATCCACCCAAATCAGCCCTAACCGTAGCCTACTTCATTATCGATCCACTTACCTTTTCAGCCAACTTTCCTTACCGATATACTTACCTTTGCTGCCATCTATCCCAGATCTAAAATCTATTTCTTTAACCTTCATCTACTACTATCACAGCCCTAAAACCACATCAATTTGCAGCCTAAACTCCACAAAATCGTAGCCCCAAATTGCACCGAAAACAGTCACAAACCGCACCCAAAAACCGAAGCCTTCAGTCCACCAATCTTTCAGCCGCCCAATCTCCCTTATCCCTTCAACCACAGCATGCATCTTTCGCTGCCCAACGCTGCCAATAGTGACCTCTTGCTGCCATCTTCCTTGATCACAACCAGTAGTGATCCTTGTGATAAAAGCTACCAGCAGCGATCTTTCGCTGTAATTTGTTTACATCGCAGCCCACAACAATTGTTCGCTGCCAACTATCTTGATCGTGGCCAGCAACAAATTGAACACAATAGTAGCCATCTCCATTCCATACCACTGCTGCCCTCCTCCGCAACAGTCATGTACATCGCTGCCCCGTCTTCCTCCTATTACAGCCGAACCCTTGCTGCAACCAATGCCACTTGCAACCACGAAGTCATAGCACAGTCGCAATCGACATTGCTGCTGCCCTCTTCTTCCTCCACCATCATTGCTACCCTTAGCTATCATCCTCCACTTGGAGACTTCACCCCCGCAGTCCCGACATTGCTGTCATTCGCTGTCTTCAACCTGAAAATTGCAGCTACACTTTTCAGTCGGTTTGTTTAACAGGTTGGAGATCCTTACGTCATGACATCACTGGGCTTATTCGAAGCCAAATTGGAGGCTTTCGAGATGCGTATGGATGCTAAATTACACGCTCTCTTCAAGGAGTTTAGATTGGGCCGATCACCAAACTCAAGAATATCACAACATGGAGCAAATTCTGATTGCAAAAAGAACCCATCGGAGATAAGAAGCAAGGATAAAACATGGCAGCCCTACACCTCGACAATGTCGATCGCCTTTGTACAACTTCAAGAAGGGCACCTCAATCAAGATGCTCAGATCATGAGAGCCACATCTCAACCAAAAGCATATAAACCTTCAGCACCAATCAATTACAAGAACCATGACGAAGAACTAATGAAGATCCGTCAAACCTCTACCATCCAAGAGTACCAAATCAGGTTTGAAAGGTTAAGTAATCAAACTCGTGATTGGTCTGAAAAATAAATATTGAGAACTTTCATTGAGGGCTTAAAGCCAGAGATTCAAGAAGTTAAAGCGTGACAACCATACACACTTAAGGCAATCATCTCCTTCGCACGAATACACGAAGACAGGCTGAACCAAGATGCTAGGAGGACCAAAGTTGCTGCACAACCAGACAAGGACTCTCAGCCCCATCTACCACCAGTCGGTCACCTCAGCCGAAAAAGTTAACAAGAGAAGAGTTTCATGACAGATCGACAAAGGGCCTATGTTGGCATTGTAATAAACTGTGGAGCTGAGACCATCATTGTAAAAAAAAGAGATCTCTATTGGTTGAGCCCACTGAAGAATCCAGACTCAAAGATATGGCTCTCGAGTCTGAGAAGAAGGATATGAAGGAAAATCCACAATCAACCACCCGCACCTTTCATGCTGCACCATAGATATTGGACATTGATGGCTTCATCAAGAATCAGCCCGTCACCATCCTTGCCGACACCAAGAGTTCCAACGACCTTATGAATGACAAAAGAAAATAGGTGACCTTATGTGGGAAAGGAGAGAACGAAGAAAAGATTATCTCGATACAATGCTTGGAGAAGCTCATTGAAATCTCAGGCACGTCCGCTGAACTGAGCCGACTCCTTCCTACCATACTTCAGGACTCCCGTATGTTGGTCTTACAAGGGGAACCACCAGCACATATTCAGCCATATTGCTGTCCACATTTTCAGAGGACTGAAGCTAAAAAGATCGTCTAGAAGACGCGAGAGATACGGATCATTCGACCACAACCTTCCCTTGCAATGACACTTTATCTCCAAAAACTTTACCTCTTTGTCTGCAAGGATAAGCTCTTCCTGAAGTGCTATATTAAGCTGAACCAACTATGGGTTCTGATGTAGTGCTCCCTCATCTCGGGCTACTTCCATGACTTCACCGAGGAGCGGACCATGATGCTAAAAGTCTTCCCTGATGATGACCTAGGATCCACGGCCCACGATCGCAAGAAGGAACAGGAGAAAGGCATCCACATGACCCCCACAGCTATGATGCCATCTATATCGATGCTAACATTACATGAACATGACAATATGTTCATACATGGAGCATACATATCCAGAGTTGGGATCGGCGTCACCCTTATGCAAGATGGTCGACTCCTAATTCACACCGAGGCTTCCCCCACACTTCACACGAGATTTTTAAAGAGGATACTCATTGCTACCAAATTTAAAATTTGGCTGGATATAGGTCCATGGCATGAAAGAGGAGTAAGCTCAAAAGAATTACAATCCATGCTCACGCCAACACATGCAAAGAAGAAATGGCCTCTTGACAAACTTCAGAATTGATAAAAAATTGAAGATCGAGATTTCTTACACCTCCAGCCCGATCAGCAGGAAACTCGAGCCTTAAGGAAGTGGTCTCCCTATTTCTTTGAGTCTTGTAAAATTGGGGACCACATTGGAGCCCTAACCTGGAGATCAGATCCGCACACCAAATCAAGATTACAGTTGATATGTCGGGTATCTGATAGGACTCCAGCAGGGTTGAGTCTTAATCATTCTAGTAGAAGTCAATAAAAACTCTGCTAAATTGTAATAAGGCCTCTCCTATCTTATAAAGGAGTATGACCAGAGTTTGGATTAGCCCTTAGGGCATAGTAGTCGCCGCCCCCCTTATTGGGCAAGTCGACTAGGGTTTCCCCCTGCTTAGGTCGGCTATAGAGCCAACCTAGCCGCCCCTTGTTCCTATTAAGGTAGGATGGCTATAGGAGGGGCAAAAGGGTAATTTAACCCAGATAAGTGCCCTCTTAGGCTAGGACTTGATCCCTATTTAAGATATAGCCGCTCCCCTCTTTGAAAGCAAGCAATTATCATCTTCAATTCAGCCTTTGTGCCGAGTCTAGGAGGGAGGAACCCCTATAGCGTTCTAAGGGTTGATCCCCCTCAAGGATCAAAATCTATAGGGCTCCTTCTGGGGTCTTATCATTTGGTATCAGAGCAGCGATTTTGCTGCCCCTGCAGCCATCATCCATAAAGGAGTATGACCAGAGTTTGGATTAGCCCTTAGGGCATAGTAGTCGCCGCCCCCCTTACTGGGCAAGTCGACTAGGGTTTCCCCCTGCTTAGGTCGGCTATAGAGCCAACCTAGCCGCCCCTTGTTCCTATTAAGGTAGGATGGCTATAGGAGGGGCAAAAGGGTAATTTAACCCAGATAAGTGCCCTCTTAGGCTAGGACTTGATCCCTATTTAAGATATAGCCGCCCCCCTCTTTGAAAGCAAGCAATTATCATCTTCAATTCAACCTTTGTGCCGAGTCTAGGAGGGAGGAACCCCTATAGCGTTCTAAGGGTTGATCCCCCTCAAGGATCAAAATCTATAGGGCTCCTTCTGGGGTCGTATCATCTGATATCAGAGCAGCGATTTTGCTGCCCCTGCAGCCATCATCCATGCCTCCACCTTCCCAAGCAATTCCCACAATTGCTACGACACGCGCCTCCACCTTCCACCCCAACCGCAGCTCAAATCAGTCTGTCGTTGGCCCCTGTGTTTGATCTGGAATTCTGGTATATTTTTATAACCCACGCCTCTTCAATACTGCAAGATCCTTCCTAATACACGTGGGAGAAGTTTTCCAAAGTTTCCATGCTGCAATATTTTACCGTCGTAAACGTTATCATCATTGCGAAGGTGAAAAGCTGCAGATATTTTTTCAGCTGATTGTTGCTACTTGAAACTGAACTTTTGTTCATCGTTTCTGACCGAAATTTTTACACAATTCTCAAGATCAAGTTGGATTTCATCTGGATTTGATTTCATGTAAAACCTCCTTCTAGAACTGGTTTTCTTGTATGATATTTCACCATCACGCAGTTCTGGAATTTTACGACGAAGGAATCTGCTATGCATCTTTTGCCCTATTTCCCTACCGTTATGCTGTCAAAATTTCATCAAAATTTCTACTGGTGTTTACAACATCTAAACCAAGAGTTTTTATATAATTTTCTTAAACTTTTCCCTGGAATTTACGTTGAAAAATCATCGTTTCTCCGACGCAAAAACCGGTTCAGCAGGATAGCACATCGCAGCACTTCTTTTCACCGAATTCTATCAGATTTAAGTGCTATTTTTTGTGGGATTTTGGACTCTCCTTTCCTCATCACCAAACCCTACCATCCTTACCAAACACCCTTCAAAACCCTACCCTAAACCGAAACCAAACGGCCACCCAAATCTGCCCTAAACCGCAGCCTACTTCCACCCAAACCGATCCACCTTCCAACCGGCCACCCATTCTCCAAAATTCCCATGCCACTAACCCAACAATAGAAAAAATATCTCAATATTACAGATCTTGAGGTGTATACTATGGCATTGGAGGAGGCCATTGATGCAAAGCTTGAAGCCTTTGAAAACCGCACGGAAGAGAAGATGCGATCCTTATTCGCCGAATTCAACATGGGCCGACCATCAAGCCCGAGGAAGTCACACCATGGAGAGACTTCAGATTGGTGAGATGATCCTCAAGAGCATGGACACATCACCTCTGATCCCAACAATCCACACATGAAGGTTGACTTTCCAAGATGGAAAGAAGGAGACCCGATCGGATGGATCTCGCGCATGTAGCGCTATTTTCGGTTCTACCGAACCGCCGATGCCACACGGGTAGAGATCGCTGCCATACACCTCGAGG
This sequence comes from Ensete ventricosum, assembly GCA_029747655.1. NCBI lineage: Eukaryota > Viridiplantae > Streptophyta > Magnoliopsida > Zingiberales > Musaceae > Ensete > Ensete ventricosum. The sequence goes on from JAQQAF010000005.1 coordinate 20,414,337, forward strand.
GTGATGTTATTCAGTGGTTCAATTAGTTTGAACACACCCATGAAGGACTCTCTTGGCAGTGGTTCAAGGAAGGGCTTTTAAACCGCTTCAGTCCGACCGATTTTGACAACATCGACGGACAATTGACAAAGATTCATCAAACCTCTAAAATACAAGATTACCAAACAAGGTTTGAGTGTTTATCTAACCAAACTGAAGATTGGTCTGAGAAACAACTTTTAGGTACTTTCATTGAGGGCTTAAAGCCAAAAATCCGAGGAGAAGTCAAAGCATGACAATCGTACACCCTTATGGCGACAATTTTCTTTGCGCGTATCCAGGAAGAATGATTAAACCATAAGGCACAGAGGACAAGGGTCGCTCCCTGACTAGCCATACCAAGGCCTATTGCCCCCTCTACTGCCATCCGAGCTCCCACACCAAAAAAATTGACAAGAGACGAGCTTCGTGAATGATCTGCCAAAGGATTATGTTGGCATTGCAACGAACCGTGGAGCCGCGAACATCACTGTAAGAAGGGCTGGTTCCTCATGATTGAACTAGTGGAGGATGAGGACAATGAACCATCTGAAGAAGGCCTCGAACCTGAAGATGAAGCCATAGAGGAAGAGTCCCAACCGGCCGACTACGCAGTGCATACATTGGCCGACTACTCCAATCCGCAGATGATGAAAGTTGGAGGAATTCTAAAGCAGCAACCCATCACCGTTCTCATCGACACAGGTAGCACAAATAACTTCCTCAATAGTAAGTTGCTGCATGTTTAGCACTTCAAATCGAAGGTTGCAAGAAGTTTGACGTAAAGGTCGTCGATGACCGAATCCTTAATTACGACCAACGATGCCTGCGGGTGAAGCTACTCCTCCAAGACCAAGAAGTGGTAGCCGATTTCTTTCTCCTACCCATCGATGACTATGAAGCCATGCTTAGGATCGAATGGCTCACAATGTTAGGTGATATCTCCTGGAATTTTTCTAAATTAATTATGAAATTCTATTACAAAGGGAGACAGGTCACATTACAAGGCAAGCGCGGGAGCCATATCTCCACCGTTTCGACGCAACGGATGGAGAAAGTTTTGCACAAAGCACATGGGGAATTTTTTATGCATATCCAGCAGCCATCTAAGGGGAGAATATACAAATTTCAGATCCTAAGCTTGCCTTATTGCTGGATGAATTCGCATACGTTTTCATGGAGTCGTGTGGGCTGCCCCCTAACCGGCAGCATGACCACCGTATTCCTATTATGTCGGGCAAACCTCCAGCAAATATGTGACCGTATCACTACCCTCACTTGCAGAAGGATGAGATCGAGAACATCGTCAAAGAGATGCTCGATACCGTGGTAATTCTACCAAGTTGCAGCCCTTATTCTTCACCGGTGTTGCTAGTGCGCAAGAAGGACGGTACATGCCGGATGTGCATTGATTATCGGGCCTTGAACGCTATCACCGTCAAGGACAAATATCCTATACCCATCGTAGATGAGCTCTTGGATGAACTAAAAGGAGCCTGAGTCTTCACTAAACCGGATCTCCATTCCGGTTATCACCAGATTTGGGTATGCACTGAAGATATTCCGAAAATCGCATTCTGCATGCATAACGACCACTACGAGTTTTTGGTAATGCCTTTCGGACTTACGAATGCTCCTACTTTCCAAAGCCTGATGAATGACATTTTTTGGAGCTTTTTATGTAAGTTCGTATTAGTATTCTTTGATGCTATCCTCATTTATAGCCCTACACTTGATATACATTTTCAGCACTTACGAACTGTTCTAACAATTCTCCGGGAGAATACTCTTTATGTGAAACAATCAAAGTGTAGTTTCTTATAGCGTAAAGTGGAGTATCTTGGGCACATTATATCAGAGGACGGAGTGGCGGTAGACCCGACAAAGATCGAGGCAATGCAAGGATGGCCGAAACCTACAAATGTAAAATCACTACGTGGCTTCCTTGGACTCACGGGCTACTACCGGAAATTTGTGAAAGATTACGGCAAGATTAGTGCCCCGCTCACTTCCCTACTAAAGAAAGACTCCTTCTTATGGTCGGAACAAGCTTCTATAGCTTTGAACGACTCAAGGCCGCCATGACGACGACGTCGGTCCTAGCATTACCTGATTTCAGCCGCACCTTCGTGATCGAGGCCGACGCGTCCGGAGTTGGGTTTGGAGCTGTTCTAATGCAATATGGCCAACCTCTCGCCTACACCAACAAGGCATTGTCTCCCTCACACTTGAAAATGTCGATATATGATAAAGAAATGTTTACCATTGTACACGCCATCACAAAGTGGAGACCCTACCTGATCGGCCGGCGCTTCTAGATTAAGACTAACCACCGAAGTCTTAAGTATTTCTTGGAGTAGAAAATATTCTCCCTAGAGCAGCAACGTTGGGTAACTAAACTTCTCGGCTTTGATTATGAAATTACTTATCGAAAAGGAAAAGAGAATATTGTTGCAGATGCTCTATCTTGGCTCCCGGGGCAAGCAGAAATTTCAGCCATCTCCCTTCCTACCACCGATTTCCTCGAACACATTAGGGAGGAGTGGAAGAATGATCTGGAAATCCGAAGCATCATAGAAAAATAGAGAAGGATCTGGATTCCGTAGGGCACTACATGTGGGACTCGAAGGACTTACGCTATAAAGACTGAATTGTTGTTGTTCCTTCTTCTCCTCACATTCAAGTTATTTTGCATGAAATGCACTCTTCACCTTCGGTAGGGCACTCTAGATTTTTGAGGATTTATAAAAGGGTAAACCAAAACTTCTTCTGAAAGGGCATAAAGAAATCAATTTATGACTATGTATCCAAATGTGATGTATGTCAGTGGCATAAAGGAGAAACAATGGCAAGTCCCGGTAAACTACAGCCGCTACCTGTACCAGATTCGACTTGGACGGACATCTCCATGGATTTCGTCGAAGGAATGCCACTATCTCAATGTAAAAGCATGATCTTTGTGGTGGTAGATCGCCTAACTAAGTATGCTCATTTTTGTGTTGTGAGACATCCCTATACTGCTGCCACTATTGCTCAGATTTTTGTGGAAAATATTATGAAATTGCATGGGATGCCAAGATCGATAGTAAGCAACCGTGATAAGGTGTTTACAAGTAAATTTTGGACCGAGCTCTTCCATCTACAGGGCACCCAATTGAAGATGAGCACAGCCTATCATCCACAAATAAACGACCAAACAGAGGTGGTGAATAGATGCCTCGAGACTTACTTACGATGCTTCACCAGCGACCGACCCAAAGAGTGGACAAGATGGCTTCCCTGGGCTGAATGGTGGTACAACATAACTTTTCATTCATCGACTAAATGTACCCCTTACGAGGCACTGTATGGCCGACCTCCCCTTGTAATTCCCAGATATATACTTGGTTCGGCCAAAGTGGATCAGGTCGACCAAGACCTAATTAACAGGGATAAACTGCTACAACTACTGAAGGACAACCTAACTGCCGCTCAAGCCCGCATGAAGCAACAAGCAGACAATCATGGGAGTAAGCAAGAATTTTTAGTAGGAGATTGGGTTTACTTCCACCTACAACCATACAAGCAGCTATCCATCAACACCAGAGCATCGATGAAACTGTCTCCATGATTTTATGGACCATATCATATTTTAGAACGCATTGGGGTCATGGCATACCGACTTAAACTTCCAGATGATGCCAAAATTCATCTCGTCTTCCACATATCCCTACTGAAGCTGAAATTGGGTGAACATGAACTGGCTCAGACTAAGCTGCCGAGCACTACAATTGAAGGTGAAATCCAAGCCCAACCTAAAGCTATACTTGATCGAAGAATTGTGATGCACCGATGAAGCCCCTCCACCGAAGTACTTGTGAAGTGGAATAACTTACCATCTGAAGACGCAACATGGGAGTCACACGAAGAGCTGAAGACTCGGTTCCGAGAGTTTATGGATCCTCAACCTTGAGGACAAGGCTGATTCTGAGAGGACGGACTGGATAGGACTACAACAAGGTTGAGTCCTAATCATTCTAGTAGAAGTCAATAAAAACTCTACTAAATTATAATAAGGCCCCTCCTATCTTATAAACGAGTATGGCCAGAGTTTGGATTAGCCCTTAGGGCATAGTAGTCACCGCCCCCCTTACTGGGCAAGTCGGCCAGGGTTTTCCCCTTCTTAGGTCGGCTATAGAGCCAACCTAGCCACCCCTTGTTCCTATTAAGGTAGGATGACTATAGGAGGGGCAAAAGGATAATTTAACCCAGATAAGTGCCCCCCTTAGGCTAGGACTTGATCCCTATTTAAGATGTAGCCGCCCCCCTCTTTGAAAGCAAGTAATTATCATATTCAATTCAGCCTTTGTGCTGAGTCTAGGAGGGAGGAACCCCTATAGCGTTCCAAGGGTTGATCCCCCTCAAGGATCAAAATCTATAGGGCTCCTTCAAGGGTCTTATCAGTATCCCACCTCAAATGGAAATTTAAATAAGATGACTCAGCCCAAATCCTTCCAACTAACACCCTAACTGATGAGGAGGCCAAAGTTCAGTTGATAATAGCATGGGAATCATATGAGGAGCTGAAGACTCGGTTCCCCAAGTTCATTTAACATCAGCCTTGAGGACAAGGCTGATTTTAAGAGGACGGGTTTGATATGACTCCAGCAGGATTGAGTCCTAATCTCCCTAAGAAGTAGTCAATAAAACCCTACTAGATTATAATAAAGTCACTCCTATCTTATAAAGGAGTATGGCTAGAGTTTAAATTAGCCTTAGGGCTTAGTGGCCGCCACCTTCATTACTGGGTTGGTCGGCCAAGGTTTTCCCCTGCTTAGGTTGGCTATAGAGCCAACCTAGCCGCCCCCTATTCCTATTAAGGTAAGTCGGCTATAGGAGGAGCAAATGGGTAATTTTACTTAGGTAAGCACCCCCTTAGGCTAGAGTTTTGATCTCTATTTAAAGATATAGCCGCCTCCCCTCTTGAATCAAGCAACTATCATCTTTTATTCAACCTTTGTGTCGAGTCTAGGAGGGAGAAACCCCTATAGCGTTCTAAAGGTTGATCCCCCTCAGCCACCAAAATCTATAGGGCTCCTTCTAGGGTTCTATCACAAACCTCCATCAAATTTGAGACCATACCACTACCCTCTTTGCAGAAGGATGAGATTGAGAATATCATCAAGGAGATGCTTGACACCGGAGTAATTCGACCAAGCTACAGCCCTTACTCGTCGCCGGTGTTGCTAGTGCGCAAGAAGGATGGTACATGGTGGATGTGCGTTGATTACCAGGCTTTGAACGCCATCACCGTCAAAGATAAATATCCTATACCAGTCATAGATGAGCTCTTGGATGAATTAAAAGGAGCCCGAGTCTTCAAAAAATTAGATCTCCATTCCGGTTACCACCAAATTTGGCTATGCGCTGAAGATGTCCCGAAAATTGTATTTTTTAATGGCCACTACGAGTTTCTGGTAATGCCTTTCGGACTTAAGAATGCACCTTCCACTTTTCAAAGCCCGAGGAATGACATCTTCCAAAGTTTTCTACACAAGTTTGTGTTGGTATTTTTTGATGATATTCTCATTTATAGCTCTACGCTTGATATACATTTTCAGCACTTACGAACTGTTCTAACGATTCTTCGGGAGAACACCCTTTATGTTAAATAGTCAAAGTGCAACATTTTATAGCGTAAAGTGGAGTATCTAGGGCACATTATATCAGAGGATGGAGTGATTGTAGACCCGACGAAGATCGAGACGATGCAAGGATAGCCAAGACCTAAGAACATAAAATCGTTACACGGCTTCCTTGGACTCACGGGATACTACCGAAAAATCGTGAAAGATTATTGCAAGATCAGTGCCCCACTCACATCCCTATTGAAGAAAGACTCCTTCTTATGGTCAGATAAAGCCTTCGTAGCCTTCAAATGACCCAAGGCAACCATGACGATGACATTGATCCTAGCGTTGCCTGATTTTAATCGTACCTTTGTCATTGAGGCTGACGCGTCAGGAGTTGGAATTTGAGCTATTCTAATGCAAGATGGTCGACCCCTTGCTTATACCAGTAAAGCTTTTTCTCCCTCACATCTCAAAATATTCGTGTATGATAAAGAAATGCTTGTCATCGTACATGTCGTCACGAAGTGGAGACCCTACCTGATCGATCGATGCTTCCAGATTAAGACCGACCACCGAAGCCTTAAATATTTTTTAGAGCAGAAATATCTTCCCCAGAGCAGCAATGATGGGTAACTAAACTTCTTGGCTTTGATTATGAAATTACTTATCGAAAGGGGAAAGAGAAGGATAAATACAAATTCTTTATCACGGCGCTACCGAGACAAGCCAAAATTTCAGTCATCTCCCTTCCTTCTATCGACTTCCTCAAAGACATTAGGGAGGAATGGAAGAATGACTCAGAGGCCCGAGACATCATAGAAAAATTGAAGGATTCGAGTTCCATAGGTCACTACACATGGGATTCGAAGGACTTACGTTACAAAGATCGAATTGTTGTCGTTCCTTCTTCCCCTTACATTCAAGGTATTTTGCATGAGATGTACTCTTCACCTTCGGTAGGGCACTCTAGATTTCTGAGAACTTACAAGAGGACGAAACAAAACTTCTTTTGGAAGGGTATGAAAAATCAAGTTATGACTATGTATCCAAATGTGATGTATGCCAGCAGCAAAAAGGTGAAACAGTGGCAAATCCGGGCAAACTACAACCACTACCTATACCGGACTCAGCATGGACTGACATCTCTATGGATTTTATCGAATGGCTGTCATCATCTCAAGGTAAAAGCATGATTTTTATGGTGGTAGACCGTCTAACTAAATATGCTCATTTTTGTGCTGTGAGACATCCTTATACCGCTGCCAGCATTGTTCAACTTTTTGTGGAAAATATTGTAAAACTGCATGGGATGCCAAGGTCGACTGTGAGCGACTGTGACAGGGTGTTTACAAGTAAATTTTGGACCGAGCTCTTCCAACTACAAGGCACTCAACTGAAGATGAGCACAGCCTACCATCCATAGACGGAGGACCAAATAGAAGTGGTGAATAGATGCCTCGAGACTTACTTACGGTGCTTCACCAGTGACCGACCGAAAGAGTGGACAAGATGGCTTCCTTGGGTCGAATGGTGGTACAACACTACTTATCATTTATCAACCAAATGTACCCTTTATGAGACATTGTATGGCCGACTGCCCCCTGTAATACCGAAATATGTAATTAGTATGACCAAAGTAGATCGGATCGACCAAAATTTAATTGATAGGGACAAGCTTCTGCAGCTGCTGAATGATAACCTAACTGCTGCTCAAGCCCGCATGAAGCAACAAGCATATACTCACTGGAGCGAGCGAGAATTTTCAATAGGAGATTGGGTCTACCTTCGCCTACAACTATACAAGCAGTTGTCAATCAACACTATAGCATTGATGAAGCTATCTCCACGATTCTATGGATCGTATTAGATTTTGGAGCGTATTGGGGCCGTGGCATACAAATTAAAGCTTCCAGATGATGCTTAGATCCATCACGCCTTCCACGTATCCTTGCTAAAGCCAAAATTGGGAGAACGAGAGTTGGCGCAGACTCAGCTACCGAACACTAAACTGATGGTGAAATCCAAGCCCAACCTGAAGCTATACTTGATCGAAGAATTGTGATGCACCGACGATGCCCTTCAACTGAAATACTTGTGAAGTGGAATAACTTACCATCTGAAGATGCAACATGGGAGTTGCATGAGGAGCTGAAGACCTGGTTCCCAAAGTTTATGGACCCTCAACCTTGAGGATAATGTTGATTCTAAGAGGATGGGCTTGATAGGACTCCAGCAAAGTTGAGTCCTGATCTCACTAGAAGTAGTCAATAAAACCCTGTGAGATTATAATAAAATCTCACCTAGCCACTTCTATCCTATAAAGAAGTGTGGTTAGGATTTAGATTAGGGCCTTAGGGCTTAGTGGCTGCCACCCCATTTACTGGGTTGGTCGGCCAGGGTTTCCCCCTGCTTAGGTCGGCTATAGAGCCAACCTAACAGCCACATGTTCCTACTTAGGCAGGTCAACTATAGAAGGGGCAAAGGGGTAATTTTACTTAGGTAAGCACCCCATGGGTTAGGGTTTAGAACCCTATATAATGATGTAGCCGCCCCCTCTCTTTTATCAAGCAATTATCAACCTTTATTCAGCCTTGTGCCAAGTCTAAGAGGGAGGAACCCCTACATTGTTCTAAGGGTTGATCCCCCTCAACGGTCAAAATCTATAGAGCTCCTTCTGGAGTTCTATCATGAAGTAACAACAGTTTCGACGCAACATATAGAGAAGGTCCTACAGAGAATACACAATAGCTTCCTAATATAACTATAGCAACTACAAATGAAGGGGCCATTAAAGATTGAAGATCCAAATCTTCTTCAAATACTTGCTGAATTTTCAGACGTCTTCGCTGAACTGTGCAGTCTACCTCCTACCCGACTACATGACCATCGAATTTCGATCATATCGGGCAAACCACCAGTAAATACTCAGTCATATCACTACCCTAACCTTTAGAGGACTGAAATAGAGAAGATTGTATAGGAGATGCTTGAAACAGGGTCCGTTCGACTGAGTTGTAACCCCTATTCTTTATCGGTGCTCCTTAAACGCAAGAAAGACAAAACGTTGTGAATGTGCATAGACTATCGAGCCCTCAATGGCTAACAGTCAAGGACAAGTACCATATTCCTATGGTGGATGAATTACTTGATGAATTAAAGGGGGCATAAGTCTTCATGAATCTAGATATGAGGTTCAGATATCATCAAATTTGTGTACACGAAGAAGACATACCGAAGACCGCCTTTTGGATGCACAACGGCCACTATGAATTTTTGGTAATACCCTTCGGTCTCCCTCCACCTTTTAGAGCCTCATGAACGATATTTTCCAGAGTTATCTTCATAAGTTTATACTAGTTTTCTCGACATCATCCTTATTTACATCCCTTCACTTGAAAGACACCTCCGCCACTTACAACTTGTTTTGACGATTCTTCAAAAGCATACTCTTTTTGTAAAACAATCAAAATGTAGCTTTCTTTAATGAAAGGTGAAATATCTTGGGATATCATCTTGGAGGAAGGTGTAGCAGTGCACCCTTCAAAGATTGAAGCAATGCGAAGCTGGCTAACACCTAAGAACATAAAGGCATTGCATGATTTTCTCGGACTTATGGGCTACTACCGTAAATTCATCAAGGATTATGGAAAGATTAGTGTCTCAATCACATCCTTGCTGAAACAGGATGCCTTTCAGTCATCGAATAAAGCATATGCTACCTTCGACGCTCTCAAGACAGTCATGATGTCTACACTGTGCTAACACTACCTAACTTCGGTAAGATGTTTATCATTGAAGCGGATGCATTTTGGAGTTGTGATCAGTGTTGTCCTCATGCAAGAAGGCCGACCCCTCACCTAACCAGTAAGGAATTGTCTCCTTCCCACCTAAAAATGTTCATCTACGACAAGGAGATGCTCGCAATAGTATATGTAGTGACAAAATAGAGACCTTACATGATCGGTCGACGCTTTCAAATAAAGACCGACCACAAGAGCCTCAAATAATTTTTGGAGTAGAAGATATCCTCCCCTGAGCAGCAAAAATGAGTAACAAAACTTCTTGGATACGATTATGAAATCACTTACAAAAACAGGGAAAGAGAATGTCTACACCGTGCTAGCACTACCTGACTTCGGTAATATGTTTATCATTGAAGCGGATGCATTTTGGAGTTGTGATCAGTGTTGTCCTCATGCAAGAAGGCCGACCCCTCACCTACACTAGTAAGGAATTATCTCATTCCCACCTAAAAATGTCCATCTACGACAAGGAGATGCTCTCAATAGTACATGTAGTGATAAAATAGAGACCTTACATGATTGGTCGACGCTTTCAAATAAAGACCAATCACAAGAGCCTCAAATAATTTTTGGAGTAGAAGATATCCTCCCTTGAGCAGCAAAAATAAGTAACAAAACTTCTCAGATATGATTATGAAATCACTTACAAAATGGGGAAAGAGAATGTGGTTGCATATGTGCTCTCCCGATTGCCCGAGCAAGCTGAAATTTCGACCATCTCCCTTTCGATCAGTGACTTCCTCGAAGACATCAGGAAAGAATGGCGAGAGGATCCCGATAAAGGAAACTATCAAAAAATTAGAAGAGGAACCTAGCTCCATGTCGCACTTCAGTTGGATTTGAAGGACTTACGCTATAAGGGACGCATAGTACTAGTGTCGAATTCTCCTTACATAAAGATCATCCTACAAGAGATGCATTCCACACTAGTGGTGAGGCACTTCAAATTCCTTCGAACTTACAATAGGATTAAACAAAACTTTCATTGGAAAAGGATGAAGAACGCTATTGCTGAATTTGTAGTGCAATGCGACACATGCCAACGACATAAATGTGAAATGGTGGCAAGCCTAGGGAAGCTACAACCTTTACCCATACCGGACTCGGTGTGGACCGATATATCGATGGACTTCATCGAAAGGTAGCCCCTATCCCAAGGAAAGGTACCATCGTCATTGTGGTCGATCGTCTCACTAAGTATGCTTACTTTTGTGCCATCCACAACCTTTATACTGCCACTAACATTGCCCAGAGTTTAATGGATAATATTATAAAATTACATGGGATACCTAGATCTATTGTGAGCGATCATAACAGGGACTTCACTAGTAAATTTTAGATAGAGCTCTTTCAATTACAGGGCACCAAATTAAAAATGAACACAACATACCATAATTAGATCAATGGCCAAACTAAAGTGGTGAACAGGTACTTGGAGACATGCCTCTGATGCTTCACTAGTGACCGACCAAAAGAATGGATGAAATAGCTCCCTTTGGCTGAATGGTGGTACAATATAACTTATTATTCTTCCACTAAATGTACTCCTTATGAAGCAATGTATGGCCAACCATCGCTTGTAATCCCAAAATATGTTATCGACTTAGCCAAAGTAGATCAGGTCGATCGAGAGCTAATTGATAGGGATAAGATCTTACAACTACTAAAGAATAACCACTAGGCTGCCCAACCTAAGATGAAGCAACAAGCTGACACACATCGAAGCGAAAGGGAGTTCTATGTGGGAGATTGGGTCTTTCTTCATCTCTAACCATACAAGCAAATGTCAATCAACACATGGGCATCCATGAAGTAATCGCTAGTTACAGGTGCCCTGCAAGCCAATCACGTGAGTGATGGCACGTGTGACACGCTGTGTGATCTTTTTGCTTATGATTAATATTGGCATATTCTCACATTATCTGTTACATATATATTGTGATGTCCTTGGTTCTGTGCAATGGGAATTGAATCGAGATAAGATCACGAAAATGAGATCGATTCACCTTAAACACGGATCCTAAATAATCTCGGTCATAGGTTACTCGATAGGGACATCGAGATAACCGGATAGACCGGTATACTATATACCCATCCATATGATGGAGGCGGTTGGTCTCATAGCCACTTGTGTGGAGACACTAAGGATATAGTACAGGTGCTCATTGGAGAATGAGTTCACTGATTGATCCGCTTATGGAATGCTATATGGTTAATGATACCTAATGTCAGACATTAATTCCATAGTCCCAGTTGTGTATCTGGTCCTTAGACTTGAGACACCAAGGATGCCTTGTATGAGTACTCCTTTCTTTGATGCCAGACTTACAGATTTGGAAAGCTCTCGATCTGGTACAGCTAGTTATCGGGATTGGTAGCCAACCTTATAAACACAATTGAGTGTCAATAGAGGATCATCCACTCTCGGTATCACGAGAGGAATATCTCATATGTGCTTGCTCAGATAAATCCCTGGCCAGAGTCATTCGGATTGAGAGAGAAAGAGTTCTCTGGGAGAATCCGATTAGAGCGAGACTATGACGGATTTCGTATGTGACCTGATAGTACCATGTCCAATATACGATCTTTGGGATATTATTTGGATGAGGTATTATAGATACATGGTAACTGTGGACAGACAGGTCTGATGGATTTGATCCCCCCTGTACTGTCTGGGGACTATGGCGTAGTGGCCTAGTACGTCCATAGTCGATGAGTCGAGTGAATTATTATGGGGATAATAATTCACTATATCAGAATGAGTTCTGATGGGAGTGACTCACAGCCAGCTCGGTATCAAGCCTAGAGGGTCACAAACATATGGTGGATGCTTCAGCGAATAGAGGATTAGATGAAGATCCAATTAGCCCATGTTCTCATTAGATGAGACCCTATGTTGATGGGCTCCTTGATTAAGGCCCAATTATAGGCCTAAGGAGATTATTGGATAGAGATCCAATAATACAAGGTTAGTGGATTATTGGATCGAGATACCCACTAAGGAAGGAGCCCTAGTGTTTTTGTGGCTCTCTATAAATAGGAGGGGAGACACTGGGTTGATAGGCTGTTGTTTTAGCCACCACCTCCTATTCTCCTCCTTCCCTCTGAGCAAGAGTTGCGAGATTAGATTGGAGGAGTTTCACTGCAGAGATCCATCGTGTCGATACCGCTAGAGAGTAGGACGCTTGACCTCCTTCATCTTCTCCATTCGGATCTGGAATACAGGGATATACGATCTCCCTAGGTAAAATCAATCTCTCTCACATCGTGATTTTATCAGTTTTTGTATTTTTCTCGTGACCCCAATCTTTTGCACAAAGATTTGATCTACGTGGGAAGTCAATTTTGTTCTTTGATTTTCACTGCGTATGTGATGCACCCGCTGAGGTTTCCCAACAATGGTATCAGAGCCAAGGATTTTGTGCGAAAGATTGGTTTTAAACTACGTGTGATGAGATTGAATCGCGTAGAATCATTCTACGCATTCTTGCTACATTTTCGCAACAAATGCAACAAGGAGGAGGGGCAGCAGGGCATGGCCTGGCCACCTTCAAGGGGGCGGCCGACTGCAGCTAAGGCCCCCTGCAAAGGGGCGATCCCCCGTAGGGGCAGCAACCGCCCGCGGGCACAACCGACTGCGGCCAGCCCGCAAGGGGCTGTCGCTCATGGCCAGGCCGCCCCTTGGCAGGGTGGCTGTCGTTCGCAAAGGGCAACCGCCGCCTGCGTAGGGCAGCGGCGACGACGGTGCAAAGGGGGCAAGAGGGCTAGGGCATCCTTTTGAGAAAAGAACGATCCTACCCTTGTGAATTCTAGAAATTCTAAGGACTGTCCGCGTATATAGAATTCCTGAAATACCCTCAACTTTTTGGAAATTCTGAGGACTGGCCACTCACTTAGAATTATAAAAACGCCCTTGATAATTTTGGAAATTCCAAGCATGTCCTGACTTCTAGAAAAATAATTAATTAAATAGTTTAATTAATTATTATATATATCTAGTAATCCTACATATGATGTGATATACATGTGATGTATGATGTGGATAGATGATCATGAGCCATGTGTTGTGATGTGTGTAATTATGATTATTATTGTTGTTGGGGCCTACGAGCCTCTGTTTTTCTCGTTTATTATCGGGTCTGCGTGCATGTGATTATTTGTAAGTACATGGAGATGCGCGACGGGAGCGTGGAGATGATAGTGGGACCCACGATGCCATGGCGGGAGATTATGATGCATGGTGATACGACGATCCGACGGAATTGATAATGACGATATCAATAATCATAGGGCATAGAGATGCGCCAATGCACACATAGATCCTATTGTGAGTGATTAGGCTCATTGGCTCAGGCTTAATCATATTAGGTGACGGCTCATGATCATCTGGTGTGGCTTGCATATATGATGTGTTATACACCTACTAGATATATGTATATATATATATATATATATATATATATATATATATATATATATATATATATATATATATATATATATATATTTGCATACGATGTAGATATATATTAAATATGTATGTGTGTGACACGACATATTAGGAGATCGATATGAAACAAAAACCCCTCCTACGATAATATATATATATATATATATATATATATATATATATATACATATATATTTGCATACGATGTAGATATATATTAAATATGTATGTGTGTGACACGACATATTAGGAGATCGATACGAAACAAAAACCCCTCCTACGATAATATTAAGTCGGTAAGCGTGAGGTAATAAGATTGACCCATGTGGCCTTCCATTGTTATAGGAAGAAATTGAATCCCGACATAGGTTGAGTTGGTCGAGTCACTCGAGGCTCACCTATCTACGTGATCGAATTCTTGCCTACGACTTATATATGTTACCGGTGACTTGAGGACATGGTATGACATGGTCGAGTAGTCGAGAGCATATTCATCGAATCAGACTCATCTTGTAACGATGGTGATGACTTAACTGAACTTCATGGTTGGTTGAGCAGTCAAGACTATGATGATTCAGAGGCCGAACATGACGGGAATCACAAGGACTTGTGATTGACAAGAGTTGTCTACCTTTTGGGCTTAGTGTAGTTGGTCGAGTCCCTCGAGATTGCACTAAGATATTAATTGGATCCTGATCCCCACTAGGAGTCTGCCGGAGACTTTCGTCTCACGTGTCGAGAGTGTTACGTGATTCGCTAGGAAAATAGTGGGAGTATATTAAGATAGAAGTCCATATCTTAATTAGTATTTTCTGTAAAATCTGCATGTTATTTATTTTGGCTATATCTTGTTTGTCGATTGTAAAACCCCTATGTGGCATACTTGATGCCAACCATCTCATTGGTCCAAAGGCTCCGTAATTTGAGAATTATTCTCATGAAGGAGAAAATCCTAAATGTCCTTAACATGATTGTGCCCACATCGGAGGAAAGGACAAGCAAGGATGAGATCACTCACCTTATAAAGTATATAGATAGTCCTAGAGGATAACCTATGTATGATCTTATACTTCAGTCCCTATCAAATTTTTTTTCATTGTTCATTATTAACTTTAATATGAATAAGCTTGAGGTGACTTTATCTGAGCTCCTCAATATGTTGAGGGAAGCTAAGAGCACCATCAAGAAAGAGAAGCTAGTTCTCTATATTGGTGAGACCAATAAGAAAAGGAAGGCTTGTAAGACCCTTAAGAAGGGCAAGGGCAAAGAAATACCGGGTAAGGCAAAGGTTGCCTTGAAAGACCTGGCAAAGGACAAAGGATAATGCTTCCACTACGACTAAGATGAGAATTGGAAAATGAACCGTAAGGACTACCTTGCAGATAAGGCGAAACAGAAGCTTGGAGAAACTTAAGGTATATTCATGATCAGTCTCCACTTGTCAGATTTTCATGATAACACATATGTATTGGATATCGAGAGTGTTTGTCATATCTGTAATTCATTGCAAGTTCTGGCAAGACCTAGGAGATTGGCTAGAGGCGAGATGGACCTCAAGATGGGTAATGGAGTAAGAGTTGCTGCAGTTGTTATTGGAGAGGTCACCCTACATCTGTCTAGTGGAGTTATTATTACACTAGATGCATGCTATTTTGTTCCCTCTATTATCAAAAATATTATATCCTTCTCTTGTTTGACAATAAGTGGATATAAATTTAATTTTAAGAACAATAATTATTCAATAATTATGGATGATGAGATCATCACTAGAGGGACCTTTATAAATGGCTTATATATTTTAGACACTTCTCCATATATCATGAATATAAATATGTCTAAGAGAAAAAGAGATGAGGTGAATAATGCATACCTCTGACATTATAGGCTATGAGTCATATGCAACTTGCGAACCTTGCCTTCGTGGAAAAATGACCAACTCTCCTTTTAGTGGAACTGGAGAGAGAGCCACTGAGTTATTGAAACTCATACATAGTGATGTATGTGGTCCCATGTCGACTCAAGCTATAGATGGTTACTTATACTTCATTACATTCACTGATGATTTCTCTAGGTATGGACATGTGTACTTAATGAAATACAAATCTGAGGCCTTTGAGAAATTCAGGGAATATAAGAATGAGATAGAGAACCAAATTGGAAAAAGAATTAAGACTCTTCGATCAGATCGAGGAGGAGAGTACTTGAGTACGGAGTTCACCCATTTCCTCAAGGACGATGGGATTCTATCCCAGTGGACACCTCCTTATACACCTCAGCTCAATAGTCTATCAGAAAGGAGTAATCGCACGCTGTTAGACATGGTGCGGTCCATGATGAGTTTCGCTGACCTACCCGTTTCATTCTGGGGTACGCCCTAGAGACTGCAGCTTACCTTTTGAACAGAGTTCCATCAAAGTCGGTAGTGTCTACATCATATGAGATATGGAAAGAAAAGAAGTTCGATCTTAAGATTGTTAAGATTTGGGGCTGTCCTGCCCACGTTAGAAGACACAACCTCGATAAGCTAGAATCAAGGACAAAATGGTGCACATTCGTGGGTATTATTTCTATCAACCCGAGGACCGAAAGGAAACTTGTGGGTATTATTTCTATCATCCCGAGGACCGAAAGGTCTTTGTTGCCAAGAGAGCTGTCTTCCTTGAGAAGAAACACATTCTTGGTGGAAACAGTAGGAGTAAGATAGAATTAAGCGAGGTTGGAGAACCTAGCTCAAGCGCTATTCAAGAGCTCGAGTCTGTTCAGGTACCTAACACATAACTTCCAACTTTACGTAGGTCTAATAGAGTATCTCACTCTCCTAAATGATATGTGGGACATATCAGTGGAGATGACTCTCATGATGTTGATCCTCAAACCTACGAGGAGGCTATTATGAGTATAGACTCTGGGAAGTGGCACGAAGCCATGAATTCTGAGATGGATTCCATGTACTCTAACAAGATTTGGAACCTTGTGGATGCACCTGAGGGTATTGTACCTATCAGTTGCAAATGGATCTTCAAGAACAAGATCGGAGTGGATGGAAAGGTAGAGACCTATAAAGCAAGGTTGGTAGCTAAAGGATATCGTCAAAAACAAGGAGTTGACTATGATGAAACCTTTTCACATGTAGCCATGCTTAAATCCATTAGAATTATTTTGGCCATTGTAGCACACTATGACTATGATATCTGACAGATGGATGTCAAAACAGCATTCCTCAATGGCAACATCGAGGAGGAGGCGTATATGATACAGCCAGAGGGATTTGTATCCAAAGAGAGTCCAGATAAAGTGTGCAGGTTGCTTAGATCCATTTATGGATTGAAGCAAGCTTCCCGAAGTTGGAACATAAGATTTGATGAGGTGATCAGATCTTATAACTTCATTAAGAACGAAGATGAGTCTTGTGTGTATAGGAAGGTAAGTGGAAGCTATCACCTTCTTGGTGCTATATGTGGATAACATCTTAATCAGTGAAAATGATGTAGGAATGCTCTCTACAGTAAAGGCTTGGCTATCTAGAAACTTCTCCATGAAAGACTTAGGGGAAGCATCCTATATTTTGGGATCGAGATCTATAGAGATAGATCCAAAAGGATGTTTGGCTTGTCCCAGTCTAGGTACATAGACTCCATTATCAAAAGGTTTGGCATAGAGAATTCCAAGAGATGACTTATTTCGATGAGACATGAAATATCACTTTCTAGGAATATGTCCTCAAAGACTTCTGAAGAAAGGGCATACATGGATAAGATACCTTATGCCTCAACGATAGGGTCTAGCATATATGTGATGCTATGTACCAGGCCTGATATAGCACATGCTCTAAGTGTCACGAGTAGGTATCAAGCAGATCTAGGTTTAGAATATTGAAAGGCAGTAAAGTGTATTCTTAAGTACTTAAGAAGGACTAAGGATCTTTTATTGGTATATGGAGGAGGTAGCCTCCAAGTTGAGGGCTACACGGACTCGAGTTTTCAGTTCGATATTAATGATAGCAAGTCAAATTCAGGGTATGTTTTAACCATGAATGGAGGAGTAGTAAGCTGGAAGAATTTCAAGCAAGATACTACTGCTGACTCGACCACAGAGGCGGAATACATTGCTGTAGTAGAAGCAGCAAGACGAAGGGGTGTGGATGAAGAAGTTCATCAAGGATTTGGGAGTCATACCAAGCAGCATAGAGCTGACTCCTATATATTGTGACAGCGACAGAGCGATAACTCTAGCAAGGGAATCCAGGTCTCATCAGAATTGTTCTGAGGAGATTCCATCTGATTAGAGCGATCATGACCCGGAAAGATATAGCAATGAAATAGTTTCATCCAATGATAATATTGCAAATCCACTAACGAAGTCATTGGCTCATATTGTATTTGAGCGTCATAGGGGTCTGACGGGGATCAGACACATAGGTGGTTGGCTTTTAGTCAAGTGGGAGATTGCTAGTTACAGGTGCCCTGCAAGCCAATCACGTGAGTGATGGCACGTGTGACACGCTGTGTGATCTTTTTGCTTATAATTAATATTGGCATATTTTCACATTATCTGTTACATATATATTGTGATATCCTTGGTTCTGTGCAATGGGAATCAAATCGTGATGAGATCACGATAATGAGATCGATTCACTTTTAAACACAAATCCTAAATAATCCCGGTCATAGGTTACTCGAGAGGGACATCGAGATAACCGGATAGACCGGTATACTATATACCCGTCCATATGATGGAGGCGGCTGATCTCATAGCCACTTGTGTGGAGACACTAAGGATATAGTACAGGTGCTCAGTGGAGAATGAGTTCACTGATTGATCCACTTATCGAATGCTGTATAGTTAATGATACCTAATGTCAGACAGCAATTCCATAGTCCCAGTTGTGTATCTGGTTCTTAGACTTGAGACACCAATGATGCCTTGTATGAGCACTCCTTTCTTTGACGGCAGACTTACAAGTTTGGAAAGCTCCAAATCTGGTACAGCTAGTTATTGGGATTGGTAGCCAACCTTACGAAGGCAATTGAGTGTCAATAGAGGATCATCCACTCTCAATATCATGAGAGGAATATCTCATATGTGCTTGCTCAGACAAATCCCTAGCCAGGGTCATTCGGATTGAGAGAGAAAGAGTTATCCGGGAGAATCCGATTAGAGCGAGACTATGACAGATTCCGTATGTGACCTGACAGTACCATGTCTAATATATGGTCTCTGGGATATTATTTAGATGAAGGATTATAGATACATGGTAACTGTGGACAGACAGGTCCTTTGGATTTGATCCCCCTTGTATCGTTTGGGGACTATGGCGTAGTGGCCTAGTACGTCCACAGTTGATGAGTCGAGTGAATTATTATGGGGATAATAATTCACTATATCATAATGAGTTCTGATGGGAGTGATTCACGGTCAGCTCGGTATCGGGCCTAGAGGGTCACACACATATGGTGGATGCTTCAACGAATAGAGGATTAGATGAAGATCCAATTAGTCTCTATTCTTATTAGATGAGACCCTATGTTGTTGGGCTTCTTGATTAAGGCCCAATTATAGGTCTAAGGAGATTATTGGATAGAGATCCAATAATGCAAGGTTAGTGGGTTATTGGATGAAGATCTAATACCCACTAAGGAAGGAGCCCTAGGGTTTTGGTGGCTCTTTATAAATAGGAGGGGAGACTCGGGGTTGATAGGCTGCAGCTTTAGCCACCACCTCCTATTCTCCTCCTTCCCTCTGAGCAAGAGTTGCGAGATTAGATTGGAGGAGTTTCGTTGCAGAGATCCATCGTGTGGATACCGCTAGAGAGGAGGACACTTGACCTCCTTCATCTTCTTCATTCGGATCTGGAATGCAGGGATATACGATCTCCCTAGGTAAAATTAATCTCTCTCACATCATGGTTTTATCGGTTTTTGCATTTTTCTCTCGACCCCAATCTTTTGCACGAAGATTTAATCTGCGTGGGAAGCCGATTTTATTTTTTGATTTCCGCTGCGTATGTGATGCACCCGCTGAAGTTTTCTAATAGTTATCTCCTTGCTTTTATGAGCCTTATTAGATTACGAAGCGCATTGGGGCTATGGCATTCATATTGGACTTGCATGCTAATGCTAAGATCCATCTTGTCTTCCATGTGTCCTGCCTAAAACTCAAGCTGGGAGAGAACCAATCAGCCCAAAGCCAACTGCTGAACACTACTACTGATAGAGATATCCAAGTCTAGCCACAAGCGATCCTCGATCGCTGGATTGTGATGCGCCACCACCGACGCCCTTCTACTAAAATGCTAGTACATTGGAGTAATCTACTTGTCGAAGATGTCATATGGGAATCCTATGAAGACTTCAAGACCAGGTTCTCGGAGTTTATGGAGCCTCAGCCTTGAGGACAAGGCTGATCTAAAGAGGGCGAGTTTGATAGGACCCTAGGAGGGTCGGGTTTTATTCAATCAAGTCTTGATGATTAATAAAACCCTAAGGGATGTAATAAAAACCCACCTAACTACCTCCCACCTTATTAGGAAGGATGGTTAGGGTTTGGGGAAGGAGTCTTGGAAGCATTGGAGTCTCCTAGCCACCGCCCACCTTATTGGGCAGGTCGACTAGGGTTTGGGGGAGGAGTCTTGGAGGAGTTAGAGTCTCCTAGCCACCACCCACCTTATTGGGCAGGTCGGCTCGGGTTTGGGAGAAGAGCCTTAGAGGAGTTGGAGTCTCCTAGCCACCACCCACCTTATTAGGCAAGTCTGCTAGGGTTTGGGGTGAATGAGAATTTTACTTGAGGTAGGAGTCCCTCTAGGGTTAGGATTTTAGAATCCTATATAAAGCATGTAGCCACCACTATTTTCATCAAGCAATAGATCACTTTTTCTTTAGCCTTAAAGATGCCGAGGGAGAAAACCCTATAGAGTTCCAAGGAGGCCGATCCCCTTCAGTAACCAATCCAGTGATAGACTTTTGTGGAGTTCTATCAATCCACACGGTGGATATGGCAATGACGCTCCTCATATCACTATTGGAACTCCCTCTTCATGTGTAGCATACAAGATCTATCACTCAAGGAGGAGATGAGGCTAAGGAGAATAAGATGAGCAGCTACCAGAAGCTATAGCCTATAAACCCTTTAGCCCCCTTATATTTATAGAGGTTATTATCAACTTAACCCTAATAGATCTTGCCACTACCCAAGCCTCTTAGATTAGTGGATCTCTATTCAATAATCTCTTATTAGCTCTTATTGGATCTCATCCATAGGATCTAATAATACATTGGCTTATTGGATATCCAATAAAATAGGGGCTCCGTGGATATCTCATATTCGAACTTCTACTCGTCGCAACATCCACCATATGTATGTGACCCTTTAGGCCTAATACCGAGCTGATCATGAGTTGCACTTGTTAAAACTCTTTCTAACTCAGAATTTCTCCTGACTTAGTGAATTATTATCCCATAACAATTCACTCAACTCATCAACGATGGATGTACTAGACCACTACACCATGGTCCCTAAATGGTACATGAGAAATTTATTACTTAGGGAGATTGTATATTTGTTGGGAAATAACAAAAGAGCATCACATATGCAGCAAAAGAACAAAACAAAATTTTTCCTACAGTTATCATGTCGTCGTGCAAAGATTGATGTGCAAAAAATCATAAAAATTAAAAAGAACGATACGTGAGAGATTGATTACCTAGGGAGATTGTATATCCTTAAAATTTTAAATCTAGATGGAGAGGATGAAGGAGGTCAAATGTCCTCCTCTCTAGCGGTATCCACATGATGGATCATTGTAGTGATGCTCCTCCAATCGTAGCTTAAAAACCAATAATTTTGCACACCTTCTCGCAGCACTTGTGGAAGAAGTTATGCTATCTTCTTCTTTGCCCTCTCGCAGTAGGGAAGGGTTGGTTGGCTGAGAAAATGAGGGAGGGAGGAAATAGGAGGGGGTGACCAAAAGTGCAGTCTATCACCCTATTGGCTGTCTGTGCCTCCTATTTATAGAGAGTCATCAAAACCCTAATGGATCATATCTTAGTGGATATTAGATCTCTATCCAATTACCCTCACATTTTGGATTATTATATCACTATCCAATAATCTCAAGTGGCTTCTAATTGGGCCTCTTGCAAGGAGTCCATCAATATTGGGTCTCATCCAATGATAATAGGGGCTAATTGGATAACTTATATTTATTCATCTACTCGCTAAAGCATCCATCATATGTGTGTGACCCTCTAGGCCTAATACCAAGCTGATCATGAGTTCCACATGTCAGAACTCCTTCTGACTCAGTGAATTATTATCTCAAAATAATTCACTCAACTCATCGACTATAGAAATATTAAGCCACAACGCCATAGTCCCCGAACAGTACAGGCGATCTAATCCATTGGACCTGTCTGTCCTTAGTTACCATGTGTCTATAGTCCCTCATCCAACTAATATCTCAGATACTATATATTAGGCATGGTATTGCTAAGCCACCTATAAAATTGATCCAAGTCTTATTCTAATCTAAGAACTTAAAACAACCCTGGCTAGGGATTTGTCCGAGTGATAACACACAAGATATTCCTCTCGTGATACCGAGAGTGGATGATCCTCTCTTGACACTCAATTGTCTTTGTAAAGCTGGCTACCAATCCCAATAATCAACTATACCAAATTTGAAACTTTCCAGACCTATATATCCGGCATCAAAGAAATGAGTACTCAAATAAGACATCCTTGGTATCTCAAGTCTAAGAACCAGACACGCAATTGGGACTAATCGTTGTCTGATGTTAGGTATCATTAACTATCCAGCATTCCATAAGCGGATCAATCAATGAACTCATTCTCCAATAAGCACTTGTATTGTACCCTTAGTATCCCCACATGAGTGGCTATGAGACCAGCCACCTCCATCATATGGATGAGAATACAGTATACTAATCTATTTGGTTATCTCGATGTCCCTCTCGTGTAACTTATAATCGAGATTATTTATGATCTATGTTTAAAGGTGAACCGATCTGATTATCATAAGCTCATCATAATTCGATTATCATAGCACAGATTCATGGATATCACAATATATGCAACATATAACATAAAGTGAGAATATGCCAATAATAATAGTTATGCAAAAAAACTATGTAGCATATCACATATGCTATCACTCACGTGATTGGCTTACAAGACATCTAGAACCAATAATATCCTTGAAACTTTCGGATCCTATAGAAGAGGATTAAAGAGGTCAAATGTTCTCCTCTCTAGTGGTATCCATACAGTTGATCGTTGCAGCGATGCTTCTCTAATCGCAGCCAAAAACTTATAACGCTTGCACACCTTCTTGCAGCGAACATAGAAGAAGATCTCTTATCTTCTTTGCTGCCCTATTGTAATAGGGAGAAGGTGGTCAGCTGAGAAGAGGTGAGTGGAAGGAGACTAGGAGGGGGCGGCCAAAGGTGCAGCCTGTCACCCTGTTAGCCGCCATTGTCTCCTATTTATAGAGAGCCACCAAAACCTTAATGGATCCAGCCTTAGTGGGTATTAGATCTATATCCAATTACCCTTACTTCTTGGATTATTGGATCTTTATCCAATAATCTTAATTGGCCTCTAATTGGGTCTCATGCAATGAGTCCATTAATGCTAGGACTCATCCAATGAGAACAGGGGCTTATTGGATAACTCATATTAAATCCTCTACTCGTTGCAATCATCGATCATCCACCAAATGTATGTGACCCTCTAGGCCCAATACTGAGATGACCGTGGGTCAAACCTGTCAGAACTCTTTTCGACTCAATGAATTGTTATCCTATAACAATTCACTCAACTCTAAGACTATGGATGTACTAGGCCACTATATCATAGTCCCCAAACAATATAGGGGATCTGATCTATTGGACCTATCTATCCTCAGTTACCGTGTGTCTATAGTCTCTCATCCAACTAATTTCTCAGCGATCGTATATTAGGGATGGTATTGTTAGGCCACCTACGGAATCCATCCAAGTTTGCTCTAATCGGATTCTCCGAGAGAACTCTTTCTCTCTTAATTGAAACAAGTCTGGCCAGGGATTTGTCCGATAACACATAGAATATTCCTCTCATGATATTGAGAGTAGAAGATCCTCTCTTGACAATCATGTTAGGCAACCTCAGTGGGAACATCACATGCACAGTGGGAACATCACATGCATAGTGGAAATAAAAAAAAATAAGTTTCTCACGCAGATCAAATTATCGTGCAAAAGATTGGGTCACGAAAAAGCTGTAAAAACAAAACATGTTTCTTAGACTCTCTCCTTATCATCTTCAATCCCTACCATCACCACCCAAAAAATCCTACCAAACCGCAGCCACAAACCGATCCAAATCAGCCCCCAAAAATAGCCCTAATCGCAGTCTTCCTCTCCACCAATCCACCCACCTTACTGGCCACATTTTCCCCAAAAATTCTCATGCCCTTAACTCGACAATAGAAGAAAGACATCAACATCACAGATCTAGTGGCCTATACCATGGCATCATAGGAGGCCCTTAATGTCAAGTTTGAAACCTTTGAGACCCGCATGAAGGAGAAAATTCAGACTATCTTCACCAAACTCAGCATCGGCCGACCACCGAGCCCAAGGAAATTATAGCAAAGGGAAACTTCAGATCGAAAAGAAGAATCCCAAGAGTAAGGAGGCACTATAACCGATTCATATAATCCACGCATGAGGGTAGACTTCCCTAGATGGGAAGAAGGAGACCCAATCGATTGGATCTCACGTGGGGAGCGCTACTTCCATTTCCATCGCACCACCGATGCTTCCATGGTGGATATAGAAGCCATCCATCTTGAAGGGGACACGATTCAATAGTTTAATTAGTTTGAGCATACCCATGGAGGTCCTACCTGGCAGCAATTCAAGAAGGGATTATTAAACTACTTCAGACTGACCAAATTTGAGAATATCAATGGACAATTAGCAAAGATTCGATAAACCACCACTATACAAGAGTACCAAACAAGGATTGCGTGATTATCTAACCAAACTTGTGACTAGTTTGAAAAGCAACTTTTAGTAACTTTCATTGAGGACTTAAAGTCATAGATACGAGAATAAGTGAAGGTGCGACAACCCTACACCCTTATAGTGGCTATTTCCTTTGTGCAGCTACAAGAAGAACGATTGAACCACGAATCCTGAAGGACTAGGGTCACTCCCCGGCTAGCAATGCCAAGGCCTCCACCCTTCTCTACTGTCATCTAAGCCCCTGCACCCAAAAAAATTGACAAGAGATGAGATTCGGGAGTGATCTACCAAGGGGTTGTATTGGCATTATGATGAACCATGGAGCCGCGAACATCACTGCAAAAGGGGGTGGCTTCTTGTGATAGAACCAATAGAGGATGAGGACATCGAACCATCTGAAGAAAGCCTCGAACCCAAAGATGAAGCCATGGGGGAAGAGCCCTAATCGGTCAATTTTACGGTGCACGCGCTAGCCAGCTACTCCAACCTGTATACGATGAAAGTGGGAGGACTTCTCAAGCAACAACCCATCACTGTTCTCATAGATATGGGAAGCATAAATAACTTCCTCAACAGCAAGGTTGATGCTCGTATGGTACTTCAAATGGAAGGTTGTAACAAGTTCGACATAAAAGTCACGGATGGTCAAATTCTTAAGTGCGACCAACGGTGCCAAAGGGTGAAATTGCTTCTACAAGACCAAGAGATTGTAGCCGACTTCTTCCTCCTAGCCATCGATAACATGAAGCCGTGCTCAGAATTGAATGACTCACAACATTAGGTGACATATCCTAGAATTTCTCTAAGTTGATTATGAAGTTTTATTGTAAAGGCAGATAGGTCACCTTACGAGGCAAGCGCGGGAGCCATATCTCCACCGTTTCAATGCAGCGGATGGAGAAAGTTTTGCACAAGACATATAGTGGTTTTTTATGCATATCTAGCAGCCATCAGAGGAGAAGAGCATGCAAATTGCAGATCCTAAGCTTGCCCAATTGCTGGATGAATTTGTCGACATTTTTGTCGAGCCGCGTGGACTTCCCCCTACCCGGCAGCATGATCACCACATCCTTATACTTCCGGGCAAACCTCCGGCAAACTCAAGGCTGTATCACTATCCTCACTTGCAGAAGGATGAGATTGAGAACATCATTAAGGAGATGCTCGACACCGGAGTAATTCGACCAAGTTGCAGCCCCTACTCCTCGACGGTGTTGCTAGTACGCAAGAAGGATGGTACATGGCGGATGTGCATTGATTACTGGGCTTTGAACGCCATCACCGTCAAAGATAAATATCCCAAACCAGTAGTATATGAGCTCTTGGATAAACTAAAGGGAGCTCAAGTCTTCACTAAATTGGATCTTCGTTCCGGGTACATTAGATTTGGGTATGCGCTAAGATGTTCCGAAAATGGCATTCCAAACACATAACGGTCATTATGAATTTTTGGTAATGCCCTTCGGACCTACAAATGCTCATTCTACCTTCCAAAGCTTGATGAATGATATTTTTTGGAGGTTTTTATATAAATTTATGCTGGTATTCTTTGATGACATTCTCATTTACAGCCCTACGCTTGACATACATTTTTAGCACTTATGAATTGTTCTAACGGTTCTTCAGGATAATACCCTCTATGTTAAACAATCAAAGTGCAGCTTTTTACAATGTAAAGTGGAGTACTTTGGGCACATTATATCAGAAGATGGAGTGGTGGTAGACCTAACAAAGATCGAAGCAATGCAAGGATGGCCGAGACCTATGAACGTAAAATCGTTGCATGGCTTCCTTGGATTTACAGGCTACTACCAGAAGTATGTGAAAGATTATGACAAGATCAGTGCCCCACTCACTTCCTTACTGAAGAAAGACTCCTTCTAGTAGTCAGACAAAGCTTACACAGCCTTTGAGCAGCTCAAGGCAGCCATGACGACAACACTAGTCCTAGCGCTATCCAATTTCAGTCGACCCTTTGTGATTAAGGTCGACCCCTTGCCTATACCAGCAAGGCCTTGTCTCCCTCTCATCATAAAATGTACATGTATGACAAAGAGATGTTTATAATTGTGCACATCATCACGAAGTGGAGATCCTACCTGATCGACCGGCGCTTCTAAATTAAGACTAACCACTGAAGTCTTAAATATTTCTTGGAGTAAAAAATATAATTTCCGAAGTAGCAAAGATGGGTAACTAAACTTCTTGGTTTCGATTATGAAATTATTTATCGAAAGGGGAAAGAAAATGTTGTTGCAGATGCACTATCACGACTATCGGAGCAAGCCAAAGTTTCAGCCATCTCTCTTCCTTCCACCGACTTCCTCGAGGACATTAGGGAGGAATGGAATGACTCAGAGACCCAAAACATCATAGAGAAATTAGAGAAGGATCCGGGTGCCATTGGCCACTACACTTGGGATTCAAGGGATCTACGCTACAAGGGCCGAATTATGCTTGTTCCTTCTTCTCCTTGCATCAAACTTATTATGCATGAAATGCACTCTTCACCTTCAGCAGGGCACTCTGGCTTTTTGAGAACATACAAGAGGGTGAAGCAAAACTTCTATTGGAGAGGCATGAAAAAATCTATTTGTGATTATGTATCTAAATGTGATGATGTGTGCCAACAGCAAAATGGTGAAACAGTGGCAAGTCCGGGAAAGCTGCAATCACTACCCATACCAGACTCAACATGGGCTGACATCTCCATGGACTTCATCGAAGGGCTGCCGCCATCTCAAGGTAAAAGTATAATCTTTATGGTGGTAGATCGCTTAACAAAATATGCTCATTTCTGTGTTGTGAGACACCCGTATACCACTGTCATTATTGCTCAACTCTTCGTTGAAAATATTGTTAAACTGCATGGGATGCCAAAGTCAATTATGAGCAACCATGACATGGTATTTACAAGCAAATTTTGAACAGAATTATTTCAACTATAGGACACCCAACTCAAGATGAGCACAGCCTATCATCCCCAGACGAACGACCAAACAGAGGTGGTGAACAGATGCCTAGAGACTTATCTGTGGAGCTTCACCAATGATCGACCAAAAAAGTGGACATAGTGCTTCCTTGGGTCGAATGGTGGTACAACACGACCTATCATTGATCCACCAAATGTACCCCCTATGAGGCATTGTATGGTCAACTGCCCCTTATAATACCTAAGTATGTAATTGGCATGGCCAAAGCAGACCAGGTCAACCCAAGTTTAATTGATAGGGACAAGCTCCTATAGCTACTAAAGGACAACTTATATGTTGCTCAGGCCCGCATGAAGCAACAAGCCAACACTCATCGAAATGAGCGAGATTTTTCAATAAGAGATTGGGTCTACCTTCACCTACAACCATACAGGCTCGATGAAGTCATCTCCTCGATTCTATGGACCATATCAGATCACAAAGCGTATTGGAGCTGTGGCATATAGATTGAAGCTACTAAAGGCACCAAGATTCATCCCGTCTTGCATGTGTCCTACTTGAAGCCCAAATCAGGAGAACATGAGTCAGCCCAGACCCAGTTACGGAGTACCACAGATGATGGTGAAATTCAAGTGCAACCACAAGCCATACTTGATTGAAGAATTATGATGCATCGTCGATGTCATTCAACTTAAGTATTAGTGTATTAGAATAACTTACCACCTGAAGATGCCATATGGGAGTTGTATGAGGAGCTGAAGACTCGGTTCCCAGAATTTATGGACCCTTAGCCTTGAGGACAAGGCTGATTCAAAGAGGGCGGGCTTGATAGGACCCTAGCAGGGTTAGGTCCTAATCACCCTAGAAGTAGTCAATAAAAACTCTATGAGATTTGTAATAAAATCCCACCTAGTCACCTTTATCCTATAAAGAGGTGTGGCTAGGGTTTAGTTTTGGGCCTTAGGGCTTACTGGCCACTGCCCCCTTTACTGGGCTAGTCTGCCAGGGTTTCTAGATATATAAGATTGATTCACCTTTAAACATAGATCCTAAATAATCTCAATCATAGGTTACTCGAGAGGGACATCGAGATAACCGGACATATCGGTGTACTGTATACCCGTCCATATGATGCAAGCAGCTGATCTCATAACCACTCGTGTGGGGAACAGTACAGGTGCTTATTAGATAATGAGTTCACTGATTGATCCGCTTATAGGATGCTGGATGGTTGATGATACCTAACGTCATACAACGATTCTATAGTCCTAATTGTGTCTATGGTCCTTAGGCTTAACACTAAGGATGTCTTATTTGAGTACTCCTTTCTTTGACGTAGGACTTATAGGCTTGAAAATTTTCAGATATAGTACAATTGGTTATTGGGATTGGTAGCCAACCTTACAAAGGCAATTGAGTGTCAATAGAGGATCATCCACTCTCGGTATCATAAGAGGAATATCCCGTGCGCTCTCACTCAAGCAAATCCATATATATATATATATATATATATATATATATATATATATATATATATATATATATAGACCCATGTGGTATTCCATCATTATTGGAAGAAATTGAACCCCGATATAGGTTGAGTTGGTCGAGTCCCTCGAGACTCATCTATCTTTGCGATTCAAGATCTTGCTTTTGACATAGAGATGTCATCGGTGACCTAAGGACATGGTATGCTTGGCCAAGTCTCTCAATGGCATATCATCAAATCAGACTCATATTGTAATGATAGTAATAACTTAACTAAACATTATGGTTAGTCGAGTCCCTCGAAACCATGATGATTCGGAGGTCGAATAAGATGGAAATCATAAAGAGTTATGATTGGCAAGAGTTGCATACCTTTTGGGCTTAATATGATTGGTGAGTCTCTCGAGAGACTTTTGTTTCACGTATATGAGGGTGTCGCATGCGCTAGAAAACTAGTAGCAGTTGATTAAGATAGTAGTATGTATCTTAATTAGTTTTTTGATAAAATTTATATATTATTCAACTGTACTACATCTTGTTTGTCAAAAACATGTCACTTGCAAACCCCTTATGTGGCATACTTGATGCCAACCGACTCATTGGTCCAAACTACATGGATTGGCTCTATAATTTGAGAATTATTCTCAGGATGAAGAAAATCACATGTCCTTGATACGATTTTGCCCACGCTAGAGGAAGGGATAAGCGAGGATAATATCGCTTGCTCCCTAATGTATATAGATGATTCCATATTGGTAAAGTGTTATATGTTAACCTTTATAACTCCTAAGTTACAAAGGCAACATAAGAGCATAGACGTCAATTCCATGTTTCTTTATCTTCGCTAGTTGTTTGAGGAACAAAAAAGAACTCAAAGATATAAGATATCCAAGAGTCTCTTCGAGCTAAGATGATTGAGGGGATATTAGTTCAGAATCATGTCCGGATGATGATAGAGTGGATCGAGAAACTCATAGGTTTAGGAATGGTCCTAGAGGATAACCTATGTGTTGATCTTATACTTTAATCCCTACTAGATTCATTTTCTTAGTTCATAATGAACTTTAATATGAACAAGTTTGAGGTGACTCTCCCTGAGCTCCTCAATATGTTGAGAGAAGTTGAGTTTACTATCAAGAAAGAGATGCTAATTCTCTATATTGGTGAGACCAAGAAGAAAAGGAAGGCTGATAAGACCCTTAAGAAGGGCAAGAGCAAGGGCAAACCGAGTAAGGCAAAGGTTGCCAAGAAAGACCTGACAAAAGACAAAGGTCAATGATTCCACTATGGCAAAAATAAGCATTGGAAGAGGAACTACGAAGATTACCTTGTAGAGAAGGCGAAATAGAAGCTTAGAGAAGCTTCAAGTATATTCATGATCAGTCTCTATTTGTCAGATTTTTATAATAACACATGGGTATTGGATACCATAAGTATTTATCATATCTGCAACTCATTGTATGTTCTAGCAAGGCCTATGAGAGTAACAAAGATGAGATGGACTCAAGATGAGCAATGGAGCAAGAGTTGCTATAGTTGTTGTTAGTGAGATCACCCTACATCTGCTTGGTGAAGATATTATTACATTAGATGCATGCTATTGCGTTCCCTCTATAATAAAAATATTATTTTTATTTCATGTTTGATAGTTATGGATATAAACTAGTTTTTGAAAATAATAGTTGTTCATTAATTTTGGATGATGAGATCATCACTAGAGGAACATTGATTAATGGCTTATATATGTTAGACATTTCTTCACATATCATGAATGTAAGTACGTCCAAGAGGAAATGAGATAAGATAAACAATGCAGACCTGTGACATTGTAGGCTAGGTCATATCCATGAGGGAATGATTCAAAAGTTGCTGAAAGATTGATACTTAGATCCATTCGACTATGAATCATATACAACTTACGAATCTTGTCTTCATGGAAAGTTGACCAACTCTCCTTTTAGTGAAACTAGAAAGAGAGCCACTAAGATGTTTAGAACTCATATATAGTGATGTATGTGATCTCATGTCGACCCAAGCTATAGGTGGTTACTTCTACTTTATTACATTCACTAACAATTTCTCTAGGTACTGACTGATATATGTACTTGATAAAGTACAAGTCTAAGGCCTTCGAAAAATTCAGAAAATATAATAATAAAGTAGAGAACCAAACTGAAAAGAGTACTAAGACCCTTTGATCGGATCGAGGATGATAGCACTTGAGTACAGAGTTCACCCAATTCCTCAAGGACCATGGGACTCTGTCACAGTGGAAACCTACTTATACATCTCAACTCAATGGTGTCTTAGAAAGGAAGAATCGCGCACTGTTCAACATTATATAGTCCATGATAAGTTTCATTGCCTACCCATCTCATTCTACGAATATGTCCTAGAGACCACAAGTTACCTTCTGAATATAGTTCCATTTAGGTCAGTGGTGTCTATACCATATGAGATTTGGAAAGGAAAGAAGCTCGATCTTAAGGTTGTTAAGATTTGTGGCTGCCTGCCTATGTTAGAAGACACAGCCTCGATAAATTAGAATCAATGATGAAGTGGTGTAAGTTCGTGGGATACCCCAAGGAAACTTATGGGTACTATTTCTATCATCCCGAGAACTATAAGATCTTTGTTGCCAAGAGGGTTGTGTTCCTTGAGAATGAACACATTCTTATGGAAATAGTGGGAGTGCAATAGAGTTGAGCGAGGTTAAAGACCCTAGCTCAAGCACCATTTTAGAGACCGAGTCTGTTTAGGTACCTAGTACATAAGTTTCAAATTTTCATTGGTCTGGCATAGTATGTTACCCTCCTGAAAGATATGTTGGACATATCAATAGAGAGGATCCTCAGGATATTAATCCTCAGACCTACGAGGAGGCTATTATGAGCATAGACTCTATGAAGTGGTAAGAAGTCATGAATTCTGAGATGAATTTCATGTACTCCAATAAGGTTTAGAACCTTATAGATGCACTTGAGGGTATCATACCCATCGGCTACAAGTGGTTCTTCAAGAAGAAGATCATAGTAGATAGAAAGTTGGAGACCTAGGCAAGGTTGGTGGCCAAAGGCTATCGTCAAAGGCAGGAAGTTGACTATGATGAAACCTTCTCACCTGTAGCCATGTTGAAATCCATCATAATTCTTTTAGCTATTGCAGCGCACTATGACTATGAGATTTGATAAATGGAAGTAAAAACTATGTTCCTCAATGGCAACCTCGAGGAAGATGTATATATGATATAGCTAGAGAGATTCGTATCTAAATAGAGTCTAGATAAGGTGTACAGGTTGCTTAAGTCCATCTATAGACTGAAGCAAGGTTCCCAAACTTGGAATATAAGATTTGGTGAGGCGATCAGATCTTATGACTTTATTAAGAACAAAAATAAGCCTTGTGTGTACAGGAAGGTAAGTGAGAGCGCTATCACCTTTTTTGTGCTATATGTGGATGGTATCCTTATCATTGGGAATGATGTAGGAACGCTCTTCACAGTAAAGGCTTAGCTATCCAGAAACTTTTCCATGAAGGACTTAGAGGAATCATCCTATATTTTGGGGATTCAGATCTATAAAGATATATCCAAGAGGATGCTTGGCTTGTCTCAGTCTAGATACATAAACTTCATGTCAAAAGGTTTGGTATGAAAAATTTTAAAAGATGTCTCATATCGATGAGACATGGAATATCAGTTTCTAGGAGTATGTCCCCAAAGACTCTTGAGGAAAGGACAAACATTACCTTATACTTTAGCGATGGGGTCTATCATATATGTTATGCTATGTACCAGGTCTGATATAGGCATGCTCTAAGTGTCACGAGCAGGTATCAGGCAGATCTAGATTTGGAACACTATAAAGTAATAAAGTGCATAATTGTGCACTTAGAAGGACTAAGGATCTTTTACTGGTATACGGAGGAGATAGCCTTTAGGGTGAGGGCTACAGGACTCGAGTTTCTAGTCTAATTTTGATGATATCAAGTCAAGCTCAGGGTATGTCTTCACCCTGAATGGAGGAGTAGTAAGCTAGAAGAGTTCTAAGTAAGATACTATTATTGACTCGACCACAGAGGCAAAGTATATTAATACAATAGAAGCAGTAAAGGAAGGGGTCTGGATGAAGAAGTTCATCGTAGATTTAGGAGTTATACTGACTAGCGAGGAGTCGATTCTCATATATAGCAACACCAAAGGAGTGATAGCTCTATCAAGGGAACCTAGGTCTCATTAAAATTATTTTGAGGATGTTCCAACTAATTAAAGAGATCGTGTCCTATAAAGATGTAGCAATGGAATGAGTTCTATCAAAATATAATATTGTAGATCCACTAACAAAGCCACTAGCTTAGACTGTCTTTGAGCATCACAAGGGTCTAATGGGGATCAGACACATAGGTGATTGGCTTTAGCTCAAGTGGGAGCCTGTTGGTTATAGGTGCCCTGCAAGCCAATCATGTGAGTGATGGCACGTGTGACATGTTACACAATTTTTTTATATTATGATTATTATCGATATTTTCTCATATTATATATATATTATCTATTGCATATATATTCTAATCTCCTTAGACAGACTGGTGTACAATATACATGTCCCTATACTAGAGGTGGCTGATATCAAACATACTCTTGTGGGGACACTAATGGTATAATATAAGTGCTTATTAGATAATGAGTTTGCTGATTGATCCGCTTACAGAATACTGGATAGTTGATGATACTTAATGTCAGACAGCGATTCTGCAGTCCTAGTTATGTGTTTGATCTTTAAACTTAAGATACCAAAGATGCCTTATTTGAGTTTTCTTTTCTTTGACGCCGAACTTACAGGTCTCGAGAGTTCTAGATCTGGTACAACTGGTTATCGGGATAAGTAGCCAATCTTATAAAGGTACTTAAGTATCAATAGATGATTATCCACTCTCAGTATCATAAGAGGACTATCCCGTGTGCTCTCGCTCAAGCAAATCTCTGGCTATGGTTGTTCAGATTGAGAGAGAATGAGTTCTCAGGGAGAATCCGGTTAGAGAAAGACTCGGATGGATTCTGTATATGGCCTAACAGTACCATGCCCAATATATGATATTGGAGATATTAGATAACTGAGGAACTATAGATACACGGTAAGTAAGGACAGATAGGTCCAATGGATTAGATCCCCTGTACCATTTGGGGACTATGGCATAGTAGCCTAGTACATCTATAGTCAATGAGTTGAGTGAATTATTATGGGATAATAATTCACTGAGTTAGAAGGAGTTATAACAAGTTCAACTCACGACCAGCTCGGTGTTATGCCTAGAAGGTCACACACATTTAGTAGATGATTGTAGAGGACAGAGGATTGGATATGAGTTATCTAATAAGCCTCTATTCTCATTAGATAATACCCAGCATTAATGGACTCCTTGCGTAGAGGCTAATTAAGATTATTGATAGAGATCCAATAATCCAAGAAATAAGATTAAATGGATAGAGATCCAATACCCACTACGGTAGGATCCATTAGGGTTTTTAGTGGCTTTTTATAAATAGGAAGCAAGGGCCGCTAAAGGGTGATAGGCTACACCTTTGGCGACCCCCTCTTATTCTCCTCCCTCTCACCTCTCCTCAGCCGACCACCTTCACTATGTTGCAAGAGGGCAGTAAATAAGATAGAAGATCTTATTCCACATTCGTTGCAAGAAGTTACGCAAGAGTTGTAGGTTTTTTGTTACGATTAGAGGAGCATTGCTGCAATGATCTACTATGTAGATACCACTAGTGATGAGGACATTTGACCTTTTTAATCCTCTTCCATAGAATCTGAAAGTTTCAAGGATATAAGATCTCCCTAGGTAATAAATCTCTCAAGTGTCATAATTTTTTAGTTTTATAGTTTTCACACACCAATCATTGCATGACAACGTGATAAACATGACAAACCAGTTTTGTTATGTTTTCTTTTACGCATGTGATGCTCATTTAGTTTTCCAACAATCCATAGTCGATGAGTTGAGTGAATTGTTATGTGATAACAATTCACTGAGTTAAAAAGAGTTTTGAGTCATAAGTAGTTCTGACAAGTGCAACTCACGGCCAACTTAGTATTGAGCCTAGAGGATCACGCACATATGATGAAAGTTTTAATGAGTAAAGGATTATATATGAGATATTTAGTAAGCTCCTATTTCATTGGATGATACCCATCATTAATAGATTATTTAGATGAGGCCAATTAGAGTCAAATTGAGATTATTGAATAGAGATCTAAATCCAAAATGTTAGGATAATTAGATAGAGATCCAATTCCCACTGAGGAATGATCAATTAGGATTTAAGAGGCTTTCTATAAATAGGTAATATGGGTGGCCAAGAAAGGTAATAGGTTGCACTTTGGCTGCCCCCTTTTGTATTGTTCCCTCCCCCTTCTTTTTAGCCGACCACCCTCTCCTTAGTGTGTGAGAATATCAAAGAAAAAATGAGTTCTTCTACGCTTACTGTAAGGTAGTGCACAAAAGATACGAGGGACGAGCATCGTCGCTTCTTCTACCATATAGATACCGTTAGAGAGGAGAACATCTTACCTCCTTCATCCTCTCTTTTACATCTATTTTAGGGATATACGATCTCCCTATATAAAATATCTAACACATGACACATAGTTTTTTTGATTTATAATTTTTCATACATCAATCATCGCACGATGATTTGATAAACGTGGAAAACCAATTTTGTATTTATTTTTCATTACACATGTGATACTCCTATCAGATTTTTCAATTATATATATATATATATATATATATATATATATATATATATATATATATATATATATATATATATATATAAAATAAAAAAACAGGTATGAATGTCTCCCAATTATGAACCTCCCACCAATATCTGACATGAAAGCAAGTCGGTCTTTAGCCAAGTCTTGAAGCTCTGTATTGCTATTTATTTGGAATAGACAGATTCTTGCCGTGAAGTTAGGCTTCATGCTCGAAAATAGAAAGGAAATACGCGGAGAGCGTACCAAAGGTTAATCCTAATGATGATTCACTATAATAGAACTAAGAAAGAGGTCGGTTATACAACCGATAAAGAGAGGACCGAAGGTCTTTCACTATAAGACTTCTCGACTGATAAGGTATGACAAAAATTGAAGAACAAAATTATATTGCATTATAAGACTTTTAGATTCGATGGAAACCAAAACCCACTGGTTGAGTTAGTCCTGTGGTTTGCCCTTTAGCAAATGCTTCTAAAAATCACAATATGACAAGACCAGACTAATATATATATATATATATATATAGCAACCACTGTTGATGGATCTAATAAGTGATTTACTATCACATTTGGAGTAGCAAAGTCATGGGAATGGTTTCTTTTCCGGTCAAGAAAATACTTTGGCGCACACTGATTTTTTAAGTATCGTTAGTGATAGGAATCCAAGAATGCTTTTAGTACTGAAAGAAATATTTCCAGAGGTCTTTTGAAGGCATATCATAGTTACTGTACAGATGGATTTTGAAGAATTTAGTAAGTGACATAGGAATCGACTAGACTTTTTCGGGCTATCACAAGAGCACCTACTAAGTTCATGAATGCATTTGAAAATTAATGAAAAAATATATCAAACTTTATCGTTGAATTTTAGAATTAGATAGAGAGAAGTTGGCTACTGTATTTTTTTCTAGAATGATAATATGCAATGTTAACAACAAATGGTTCCGAAAGCATGAATTCACTATTAAAAGATGTCCATGGACTTCCAATAACATATATGATCAACATGACATGAAGGGAAGTTGCCAAATGATTTTGTTTGGGCCGTCAAACTACCAATACTATGATCCGTATATTGATGGAGGAAGAAATATCAAAATCAAATGATAAGGCAAGATTCTAGGTGCAATAGACCTAGAAAATAGAATTTGTTCATGTTGACATTTTGATATATTTGATATTATATGCTCTCATGCAAATAGCTACTGTTGAGTTTTTAAATTCCAATCCATATGGCTATTATGAAGATTACTTTGAAACAGAATATTTGTATAAGACTTACAATGATACAATCTTCCCTATAAGAGAAGCAAGCAATTTTG
Source organism: Ensete ventricosum (assembly GCA_029747655.1). NCBI lineage: Eukaryota > Viridiplantae > Streptophyta > Magnoliopsida > Zingiberales > Musaceae > Ensete > Ensete ventricosum. Next base: position 20,451,768 of record JAQQAF010000005.1, read on the forward strand.
ATCATAAAATTATCTTACCTCCCAAGAGTGTAAAATAACTAAACATAATGAAAAATATAAGGATAGAATCGAGACACAATGGTAAAATCCCTAGAAGGTGTTCGTGGTGTCAATAATCATATAAATTTTCATCGATTGTATAAGTCGACGTTCTCAAATATAAAATTATATGATTACTTCTTATTATAGAGGTGAATTTTTTTTGTTTTTCGTATAGTACACATATAAAATTATCCAGTAAGTTTGCCAAAACAAGATTTGGGGTCAGTCGCACTGGAGCTCGGTGGAGAACTGTCGTCATTTGCAGTCGAGGAGTAAACAACCTTCGAGGCCGGCGCCCCATTATGATCTCGCGGCTGGCCTGTCTTAGGGAGGTGCGGGCAGATCGGGGAGTTTCTCTTTGGAACGAGAGGGGAGGGGGGCGGCGGCGGGTGGGTGGGGGAGGCTGCTCACCATTCTCTACTGCTCTCATCGTCACCTTCCAAAGCACGTACGCACACACTGCTTTGTTATTGTCTAAATTAATTCGCATCTTGTCGGCCACGAAGCCAGCCCAAAAGCAAGCAATGGCGCAGAGAGGAGGGAAGGATGTTGCCCCGCTGGCCCAGACCTCGTCAATGTACTTACTGGACGATGATCATGGACTCACAGATGGGGTTGCCCAGTGTGAAGGAGGACGGGTTTCATCTTGTGCACAGGGTTGGACTTGAGCAGCAGCTCACTCACTCCTGCTTGATGCCTTCCTCCAAGAACTCGTATTCCACACGCCTTTGTGGTCAAGGGCGAGAGGCACTAGAAGCAGAATGGGGCTCGTCTCCCTTTCCTGCCACTTTTTTCGATTGTGATCGATGTTGTAATGAATTTGCGGGAAGCTTTAGATGTGGATTTATAGAGAGGGAGAAAGAAGAAGAATTGGCGTGTCGTCCTTGTCGTGCAAGCAAGACATCGTCTTGGAGGACATGTTACAAAACTTGGGTCTTATCCAAGATACAGGCTTTTGCATGTCACATTCCCCTGCTTCAAGACTTGAGCCACCATGAGCTCGTTGTGGCATCTAAAGAAGTCATACGATAGGTTCCTCTGTTGTTATTTTCCATCACAATGCTCTAGAATGACGTTGACATTTTATTCAAAGCAAATCCTAATTTCAGCAAGGAACATAGTATAACAGTCAGGTAATACTACTTTAGGACAATTCATTGCAATACCCATCATTAAAAAAAAGCTGGTATGCCGCTTGTTTTGGATTATGTTTCCTCGGCTTATAAACTATAAATGCAAATGCGAGAGCTATCGAAATACATGAAAACTAGCTCAGTTTAATTTGAGCTTATGTACTCCGTGCTTAGTTGGTTTTACAAAATCAAAATCTAATTGACGTTTAGAATTATGCCTCGAAGCAGCTGCTACCTCCCATCCATCCACATTCATTTGAGACGACCTTTTAATAAGTTCAATACCTGCTTGTAGTGACGGAAAAATAAATAATCCATCAACTTAAAAAAGTACCCGTGTCCTGCCTGGCAGGCCATAGGACTGCTCATGGGCATCCCTAAAATCTCATGGGCTGTTCCTGAGCAAAAGTTGTGGTTGAAGAAATAGTTCGTGGAATCAAGAGCTCTCAGCGCAAGGATTGAAGATATGGTCAAGTGATTGCAATGCATTGCATCGTTTCCATTAGATCAAAGACTATCCATTTCATGATGCAATGAGATGTTTCTGCACAGACTTTATCCATTTCATGATCTTCCAAAAGTCAATCCCCATAAAACCAAGACCAGCTAAACTAGAACAAAAAACTGATTTTAGATTGAAGGGTATTCCAGAAAAAAGACCAGCAAAAGAGCATTGAAAGAAATATCTTAATTTTTGACAGAATCCAAATGAAGGTGACGCATGACATGGATCAAATTGACAATGAATGGTATTGAAAACATAGTCAGAGGCAGAGTCTGTTCTAGCATATGTCCAAAGAAATATCTTAATTTTACGAGCAACATTTAAATGCCAAATGATCTTCCAACCCGCCCAATAAGTTGACTTCTCATAAGATGTCTCTAAGCACTACTAAACATGGCTTTACCAGGGGCAATTAGCATTCAAATCCAAGTATCATCATGGGAATTAAATGGGATATGTATGCCCCTGAAGCAATAAGGTTCCTTACGAATGATGTGAACGACTATGTTAAATTTCCTCATCGCAGTAACCCTCACATAGTTATAATACCCTCACATAGAGACTAAGTTAAGCTCATATTTATGTTGGCATAAAGTTGATGCCTAGCGTGTACAACTTTCCATTTTTCCATTGGTTACTAATCTAATGACAGGCCACGTGGTACCCAATTCATATTGTCTACAGGGCACAAGCTTGTCGTATGAGCACATCATCTACTACCGATCCACGTGTAAAGTAATGCCTAGAACATAAACAGACAATCCCAACTTTTTTTTCAAAGACTAGCTTATGCAACATATGCTCACAAATAATTAACCTTATAATGACCTCTGTGCAATCGCATAGGACCTGCAACTAAGGAAAAGAAAAGATTCTTGATGGGGCAACAACAAGCACACAAATTACTGTTGTCGCTCCATCGAAATATGAACACTGGGATCATACAAGCATAATTAAAATTGCTAGCTCGATTGAAAAAGAATGGTCGCTTGAGAGCTTTCCTTTCCAAACCAGACAGATCAGATCATCTGAAACTACCTATACAGCCAAGGAATATAATGATTTAGATTGGACTTCGAGCTTTACACTCAAGAAATCACTCGGTTAGATCCATGTAGAGCCTTATAGTGGCTTATTTACAGGTAAACAAATGTACAACTCATCCTTCCTTTTCAATTCAACAAACAGAGAACTTGCAATTTGCAGAACACAACTCCAAATAAATAAATAAGAAGCTCTAAGCTCAGTTTAGTACCAGCACATTGGACTGATACAAGCTAAATTACCAGTAATTCACATAGGAAGATGAACCTTTTTTCTAGTACCAGCCCACCATGCATGTAACCCTTAGGTTGTGATAATAGCACTATTATAGAGATCCAAGCTACTCAACCATAGATATAAACATTGAGCCAAGTCAAGAAGGTTAAAAGAGAGAACATACTCACATAACAAAAGGAGAGTTAGGTGCCTTTCTGTGGCAGAGTCTCGAATGCAGAGACAGTATTCAAGAATCTCACCCGATGTAAAGGGGCACCACTTTGCTTGATTGCGCATGCTGCCTTGTCCTCAAGGGGGCAACGTGCTCGCAATATGCAAAACACATGATTGTTCAGCCTTCTTGATTTCTTCATAGCTTCCAATAGGTTCTCATATCCCTTCTTGGAAACAGAATGAAAGAAAGTTAGCATCAAAAGTGACAGCTTAGTTCTACCATTGAGAAAGAAAGATTCTTGCATGATCAACACCAATAAAAAGCAAGAAGGCGATGTACCATAACCAGTTAACCCTTCCTCAAGTACTAGCATAAAGTACCACTAATCCAAGATCTAAAAGTACCTGAAAACTCTCCAAAAGGCAAACCTTAATCTTTCACAAATAGTTCATCCACTTAAACAGCATCATATTTATCATTATCTAAAAATGCTATTTTGCATTTTGTTTTTCTTTTGGTTAGTCTTTTTATATGGAAAATTCAGCAACCTCCCCCAGATTCGTTTGTGTTGCTTGAACCAACTCATTCAATAGCTCCAATCTATCACTATGATTATTGTTCACAAAGGTAAAGTTAATAAGTTTGAGCAAAACATGTGAAACAACTTGAAAAAGTTAAAGACTGCTGATCTCTTTTGAAAAAGTTACAAGAACTACTCTTGATTATATCTGTCTTATTAACGTAATTGCTATGGATCCATAAAAATATCATCAACCAATATGTAACTGACAAAGAAAGAAATTGTGAAGAACAATGTGTCATCTCTAATATGGAACTACTGTAGTATCTCAACCACCAAAGAAATATCATTGACTGCAGCAGAATTATACTGCATTATCCCAAACATTGGCAACCCTGAAATGTTTCACATGACATCACATTATATTAGAGATGTCAAAAGGTCATATCCACAAAATTCTTATACCTGCGAGTAGTTATTAATCTTGGCTTGATCAGAAGATGGAGGTTGTATGAAAGTGGTGCTTTCTACTTCAGCAACATTTAGAAACTGGTAAGAATAATCAAAAAGCTCAAAGTGCTGCTGTTGTCCAAGTAAGTAGATAATGGTGCAACCAGCCCAAGCAACAGAGTCGCCTAGAAACTCATGTCTCCTTGATGCATCAAGAGTTGTTTCCTCCAAATATTCCTGAGAGTTCAGTGAAACTTTTAGAGATTCCTAGACGCTGATATCTAAAAGAATATTCTTTGTTGAATTTAATGATCAGGACTAACAACTTTTAGATTTATAGCAAGGAAAATCAAATTCTCTGCATCGTGCTGCAATTAAAATATGCAATTCTCAGATAAAACTTCTCATCAACCTCATCATAGCTGCCCATTGTCTAGATATGTTTGTGTCAATATCATGTAGCTCCCACAGAGATAAAAATTCCATCAAGTTGCTGGTTCATGTATGCATAATAACCAAGAACTTTTAAATTAAAATATAAAAGCTATACTCCATGCAGTATCATCTTTGGCTACATTATTATTAGTTAACACAAGGTAACCTAAGCAGGAGCTCTGTTACTATGTTCTTGGAGAACATAAGACCATAGTCCAGCTGTCATCAATCTTATCCTCGTATAATGGAAATATGCAATTAAAGTCTACTCCACCTGTAGAGTTTCAAATTTTCCAGAATTCTTCATAAAAACTGATCAACATTATCTTTCGTAATATAAATTACACAAATAACCGGCTCACTAATGTGGAAGGAATGAAAACTTACAAACTGAAGGCCACTAAAAATGCGGTAAAAATCTTTAGTTGCTGTTATGTCAATAAACCCTGTCTTTGGAGTTGCGCTCCATTTACTGTAGTGTCTATCCAGTGCTGCACTTATGAAAGCAAGTGTGTATTCTAACACACTTCCAGTGCTCAATTTCGATTTGTACAGGAGATCTGCAACAGAATATCTTTAGCTCCATTGTTGCAAGCCAATAAAACAACTGAGGTATGCTGGTTAAAAAATAATTACATAAAAAAAAAAAGATCACATAGGACTAAAAGAACATGCGACCCTATAATTATCTGTATTCTGAGCAACATGTCTAATTGATGATTCAACAAAAATCAATGTCGTAAACAACAAACATATATCTTTAATAGAAATGGACAGACAGTTATGTGCCAATACTAACTCTTACAAAACTATAACCATGTCAACTGATCAAAATCAGAAGCCTAAGAAATCAACCCAAAACAGGTATATTAAGAAAAACAAAGACTCCCGAAGATTATAGAAATTTTACCAGTAAATCTGTAAAACTTTTATGGTTTATAATTTCCATTTTCATTAATATATAAATGATGCAGCCTTCCATTCAAATGAGGATGGATGTGGAAAAGAAAATGAGAATTGACAATTTAAACACATTCTAAGGTGACATTTCAAGATGCCAGAAACTCTTTATTGAATCATGCAAAGTCCTCAGACCAATGTAACTTTCAATCTGACTCCCAGAATACTCTAGATTGAAAACTAATAAAACAAGGTCACAGACCAATGGATCTGGCCATGGACACATAACCGGCCTTTGTCTTAGATATTTACAAGGATATCGAAGTAGTTTTGCCACTCTGATACTCTTCATGTTGCTTTACTTGATAGTTATTTGCAACTATAGAACTTCAGGGAAAAAAATCATTATTTAAAAAAATTCATAATAGTATTTGATTTAATACCAATTTAATTTTTCTTTTCTATCAAGGTTTAGATACTGGCTGATCTGTATGCCAAAACAATTTATCATAGCCGTGCAACCACAAGACAAGGATGGGACCTATTTGTGTCTAACTATTTTTCTTATCAAGATGCCTTCTTCATGGATTCAATGGATATTCACCATCCCTTTACTAACAAGCTGTTTGTACCTACTTGCACCACCAAATGTCTAATTCATTATTTTCTTATCAAGATGCCTCCTTTGTGGATTAAATGAACATTCACCATCCCTTTACTAACAAGCTAGGTAATGTTGCTATAGAGTCTCCAACAAAAAGACAGTGAAGAGGTTACTAAAATTATCCACACGACCATCCCAAGAAATAGATGGATGGAAGAGAGAATATTTTCTTTAGTTTCTCCTTTATATTTATGTATTATGCATCTTTTAATATTTTAAAGTAGTCAAAATTGTTGATCTTCTGATTCGAAGGATCTTATTCAATCCACTCACCAACCCTCTCACTGATGCTTATCTTGATTTTAGTTTATCTAACATTTTCTTAGATTAGTGAATCAACTTATGCTTGGTATGGTCCACAGAAGAAGATTTAATGATGCATTCTATGTTCATACGTGGATCTGGAATTGGTTTGGATCTATCACAATCTATCTAAGAACTAGGAATATCACCCAAAAGAAATGACCAAAACAGCCTCTTCATTCTATTATATAGCTACCTAATATTTTCCATGCACATCTAATGTAGGACTTTCACACCAAGTGTGACTAATAGCTAGTTGGTCCTTTTATCTAAACCAAGTAATATCTGTGAAGCCAATCCATCCTGATTAAAAATATATTGATACTAAAGTATTACTCAATCATATTCACAAACATTTATTAAGCCAATCAGTCCTGATTAAAAATACATTGACATTTAAGGAAGATATAGCAAAAGTACGACTTCTAATAGGGGTATTGCTTACCAGCAGCTTCCGCTTGCTTTGACATGATCAGAAAAGACGATGGATTAAGGCATGAAGGGTTTGCCATTATTGAAGATGTTATGCCTTTAAATAAACTGACAATGGGGCTGACACCAGTGTCAAATTGCTTCACTTGGTCATTAGCCGCAGGAAGAAGTCCCAACCATGTGGCTGTCTGCATGAACTGGGTAGTATCGTTCTGTCTCTGTTACAGTTACATTTCTGACTAATGAGTAGATATATAAGTTGATATGCGAAAAGAATAAACTAGTTTGCCAGAACACAATTAAAAGAATGAAATTTCCTTCTTAACCAGGCCACCCTTTCATTACAAATTTGCAGCACCTAACTATTTCAGATTTTGATTATATATGTATTTACAAATGTGTAGAGAAGAATTCAAATACCATATTATTTGCTAACACTTCAGGTAAGCATATCATCAATGACATATAGAAGACTTGATAGTCTTTGGGGTTTAGGGTGATCTCAATCACTTTTTGGTTAACCAATGATGGTACTCAGCAATCACAAAGGTAGACTGCTTAAGCATAAGCCTTTCTTTAACTAAGCAATCACAAAGGTATAATGCTAAGCATGCTTCCAGTCATGGACAGCAGTTTTGCCTATACCAATACAAAAAAAAGGAGATATGTGTTTGTCCAAGCTGTCACATCCTTAGCTGGGATTGCCTAAAGTATGCAGCACCCATGCAATACTTGTTTGCAAGGGTCAGCCCAGACCTTAACCTCGTGCAGTCCACAAAGGATCCCAATGAAGAAGATTAGCAAGGTGTACATGCAGGTTTTTGCCATCATCATGGATGAAAAATGCAAGATAACCGAGATCCAAAGCAATACAAAGCAACTAGTTTTTATTAGGCACGAAAGAGTCTCGAAAACAAGCTAAATGAGTGCACACAAAGGGGGCTTCGAAGGTAGATGTAGGCTCAATGTTCACCTAGCACTTTCGTCGAACAAAAAGTAGGAGCACTAAAGACATTACATCACCCCTCAGACACATATACCTAAAGCTCCATCGCCCTGATGCTACATAGGGGGTCCTAATGTGTCGAGACGGTCAGCCAGAAATCAACCCATGGCACACGAGAACAATGCTAATTGGGGCCACTTTCCCCTTTGCGCGGCATCGCACAACCATAAACGTTTCCAAGTTTTACATGTTGAAAACACAACAAAATCACTGGCAACAAATAAAAATGGGGCAGACAGTAGTGTTTTCTGCCCTGTACATGATGCTTTAGAGAAAGCATCGAAAACACCAGAAAAAAAACAAAGAAAAACTGAAAAGCATCATGGAGAAGCATCGAACACCTTCTCCGCATTGCTCCATGACATTCTCCCCCACTTATTCCTTTGATGCCCTCATCGAAGCCTCTTTGTATGCTGAAAATTGATCATCCTGATCCACAACTTGTTTTTGAGTTTTTGTTGAGTCGTCGACTTCGATCCATCCACTTTGTTGCACCCCGCTGTTGAATTGGTTCAGCTGAGGAAGTTGGCTAAGTTGGAACACTTTTCATTGAATCTTTTCAATCTTTTAGTTGGCAAGAAAAGAGCATTCATGTTTGTGTTCAAGCCCCTCGGAGGCATCACCCTACAAATGCTTGATTGTTACTAGTTGGAGCTTCGTCAGTGCCATGTCGTAGAACTTGAAGAGTCTGTCTTTCTCCCGAAGTTTGCACTTTATACATTCTGTTGAAAAGGACTTCCAATTGATGCAGAGCTCCACTACATAGGTGAGGAGAATTGGGTTACTTGGAATGGATTCACCCAAATTCCTCGGGTTGTCCTCCTTGCTCCGAGCTAGTTACTTGACTTTACCGACTCTTCACCATCGCACTTATGGAGTGTTGGAAGTGTTGCTTGAACTTGAGCTTAGTTTTGACCTTGTAGAGCACTTCAAGTGATAAGTTTGGTCTTGCCTATGGGATCGTCCATGCACCATTTGGGGTCGAAATTGTGCTCTCCCTCCGAGTGCACAAGTTTAGTCAGCACTATGAAAATCTACCACTACAATATCATGCCTCATCACCTGATGTACTTGATCATCAGTCCGACACTTTCTCGACCAAGTTCTTCTTAGGTAGTCGAGTCTCTCCTAGACTCAAGGTTGTTGCAATCTCTTGCTACTATTGATTAGATGCTTTTGCACACCTTGTGACTTAGAAGCATTCCCTACTAATCTTTTGCCAATTAGACTATTGTAGGATCCTTACCAACAATGATTCTTCGATCGTTCGCTTGGTTTGATAGTCCCTTGCCTGATCTTGCTCCACGAATGCACCAAGATACCCATGAGCAAGTCTGTCATCTAACAACTTGTTTAAGAGAAGCCGAAGATTCTCCCACTTCAGAAATGATGCTGATGCGAATGATTGACAGGATTTTCAACTCCTACATTGAGTTCGAACAACTATTCCACCTTGCACTTCCATGGAAAGGGCTTTGGCAACTTAGTTGTTAGCACACCAGTATATTTCCAAGTGCGTCCATCTCGACAGACCCTTGCCTTACGTGCCTTCTAACTCTAGATGCATCATTATGGGACAAGTCAGGTCTTCTAGCCTCGATTCCTTCATTGCTTGCATAGCTAAGTATATGTCCTTCGAGACTCTCTTCGAAAGTGCCACCATGTAGGGAGAGTCGCCGTCCATCATAAAGAGAGAGTTCAAGAATTGCATAGGTTGCTTTCGCCTCCTGTAGAAACTCCACCCCAAGAATGTCCTGGAAATCATTTAAGGGAAGCGCCATGGAGTTGGTGCTCTCGCTCCAATCTCCAATCTAAATGTTGACTCGCTTCGCCGATCCAGGTATAGGCTCTGCCTCCAAATTGACTATTTTTATGCGGCTCAAACTCTTTGACAACTTCAATCTGAGTCGCTTTGCTTCTCGATCTACTATGAGATTGTGTGTGGTTCATGTGTTCACCAATGCATCAACAATTGTCATGTTGCGCTCTTTTAATGTTGCGCTCCCCACCAAGGTTCGCGGTACCGGTCCGTACCGGCATACCGAGATTTGGCCGGTATGGTACGATATGTTGATATAGCTCAGTACACTTGGGCATACCGAGCGGTACAAATAAATAATATTTTTAATGATTAAAAAAAATTATTTTTTTTAATACCTGAAAAATTAGAAAAAAAAAGTTGGGTTAGTGTTTGTAAGATAGAAATTGGTATAGATTTAACAAAATCAATGTAAATTAGGCAAAAATAATATTACATATCTTTTTCGGGCATTGAGGAACCGTTTTGAGAAAGTGAGAGAGTTTGAGAAAGAGAGTGTGTGAAGTGAAATGGGATAAGGCTGAGTTTTTAAATAGAGTTAGAAAGGGTTTTTGACCTTTTACAGGGTCAGTAACGGTTGAGTTCGACTGTTACAGGGTCTGTAACGGTTGAATTCGACCGTTACAGAGTGGTATCGATCAATTTCGCCTGTTATATTTCTGTAACGATCGATTCCGAACGTTATATACCATGTAACGATTGGTACCGTCCAATACCGGGCGGTCCGCATACCAATAAACCATCAGACCGATACGTACCACCCGTACCTTGCAGTGCATTCAACAATTGCACTACCCGATGCATGATCCTGGTGGCGATCCTTCATTATTACTCGACTTTAACAAACTTGAGCTTCAAGAGTCAGTCTTGTTCTTTGGCCTCTGCTTAGGCTTCTCTTGGACTTCACCTCGCAATGCTTTCTGCAAACTCATTGCTCCTATGTGAGGTCTTGGCAACAAACCGTTGCTACTCGAACGTGACTTGCTCAAGCTAAAAGAGTTTGCCTTTGCTCAACCCTTCTCCAATTGGAAAGAGATCGTAAGGGCATTAAGTGCCTTCTTTCGTAGTGGCATTCCAACATTGGATGCTTTCCACCGTGTAAACGACATCTTTCGGACTTCAGGAGGTAGCCAAAATATACACATTGAAGAAAAGCAACATCCGTCGAAGCTAATTGAAATATACACATTCAAGAAAAGCAATATTCATAAAAGAAGTGTCATATGTATAGGATACTAAAAGGAGGTAGCCAAAATGAATCCAAGAATTATGTTATAAGCATTGATATTTGATACTTAACAGAAAAATGACAAGAATTGTGAAGTATTCAAATGACACTACAAAGTGTAACATGGTGTTCATTAAATAAATTATCACCAAGGATACAATATATCCTTAGCAGCGATGATGATTTGATCCTCCTACAGCCTAAACAATATTACAGTCAAATAAGCTGTATGGAATCTACCTACCAATTAAGTTCAAATAGCCAATAGTGTCATGACCAACCTCAAAAGCCCATTAATCCAATAAATTAGATAAAACATGCCTTTTAACTACTTGGATTAAAAAATTTAAAAGTTGATATTACATAGTGAGTCCAGACTTCACTTCTGATGGGACCAAAGCAAAACCGTAATATGTTCATTTTCAACCAAATGTTATAACCAGAGTTTGCAAAACCATATCGTACCACCCAATACAAGTGGTACATATCGGTTTGCCAGTAGATCGACACGCAAATCGCCTGCTACTGGGCGGTATCTGTCTTTTGGCCCCATATCGGGGATACGAGGTTTTATCGAGCAGTAACGATCAAAATTTTGACTGTTATCGACATGTACCGACTGATATCGGGTAGTAATGGGAGAATTAAAGCATATGATCCTTTATTGCATATTAGATTGCCGATTCTTTGCCCCCTCCATGATCATTGGTTGGCCCGATGCTAAACCTATGGAAGAAGTTCGAGGAGGGCGATGGCAGATTTGGAGTGTCCCGGCTCCTCGCCGAACTCTGGCTCCCGAGCAAGGCGCTTGCTCGTTGTCTAGACTGGCTTCCCAACTTCCCTCGTCGACCTCGACATCAAGAACCGCAACCGCTTGAAGAAGCCCTCACAGAAGAAGCTGCCACCCTTCGACCTGGACTCCTCCACTTATGATCTCATCACAACACCCGTAGCGACACCGTCGGATGATGGAACTCAACCCAATGCTGCCTTTGTAAACTGCCCCGTTCCGGTGACTGAGGATGGTTGTTTGTCGTGGCTAATTTCTATTGAGACGGATAGTGTAAGAGGTTAAAGACAAGATTAGGGTTTCTTTTGGTAATGATGTCGGTTTTGGGTCATGGGATCAATTTCTAGTTAAGCTCTTTTGGTAATAGTGTAAGAGGGTTTTATGCCCTCTTTTAGGCATACCGCTCGGTACCCCATATCGTACCATATCAAGTAAACCTCAGTACACCGGTATGATACGAAATTAAAAACCTTGGTTATAACCTAACCTATTAGGCCCAATTTGACTAGGAAGTTGGATATAATGGGCTACTAAGCATGTGACCCACATGCTTATGCTCGTGCATCTAGTAGTGATATTGATATACATACCGACATATCGAGTACCAAGCTTGGTCCGTACCGACGTATCGAGTTTATCATGGTACGGTATGATATGGTACCCAGTACCAAGCGATACGCACAGTGCATACCGCTCGATATGATATAATATAATATTATATTAATATAGTATAATATATATCAGTGATTTAAAAATGCGCTCGGGTATAATATATATCAGTGATTTAAAAAGGCGCTCGGGCGAGGCGAGGCCCGAGCGCCTCGCTCAATCTCCAGGTGACTCGCTTCAACGAGGCACCGCTTGGGCGCTCGCCCGAGCCCAGGGGTCGGGCGCTTCGGGTGAGCGCCCGAGTTAATCCAGGTGACCGAACCAGGCTTTTAGCTTTGGTTTGGTCGTTCACGTTAGTTAGTTCAATCGAACCAACTAACACAGCTATATATATTTCGTTAGTCAACCCTAATCCTCATCTTGATAATCGGGATTCCGTCGCGGACATCTCGCCGCTGCCGTTGCCTCATTTGCTATCGTTGTCGCAACTGCTATCTTCATCGTCGTCGCTGCACTTCGCCACTGTTGCTGCTCTTCGCCACCATCGTTGTTGTTGCTTCTCTTAACCATCGTCACTACAGTCACTAGTCTTCGCCATCGTCGCTGTCGCTCGCCGCCATCACTGCTGTCGCTCGCCGTCGTCGCTGTCGCTATCGCTCCTCTCACCTTCGATCAGTTCAGCTCGTCACCTCGTTTCTACTATTAATAGTATACTGTATATTAACACTTAACACTACAGTATACTATTAAGTTAACTAATTATTAATAGTATATTATACTATTGACAGTATAACATATACTGTTAATATACTATTAACACTTAACAGTATATTAACAGTATACTGTATAATGTATATTAAGTATCAATAGTATACTTGTTAATGGATTATTAACAATATACTGTTAATGGATTGTTAACAGTACTTTTAACAGTATATTAACAGTATACTATTAATTTATTGTTAACAGTATATTACTAAATAGTATACTAATAACAATATTTTTTATTTATTAGATTAACAATATATTATATCGATTTTAAATTTTAATAATACTAATCCTTATTTATTTAAAATTATTGTTAAGGTTCCAAGATAAATGACAAGTGTACAAAGCAACTCAATAGATTCTCTAGTGACATCAAAAAAAGATCCAGCATAAAAGTACAATTATCTAAAGGATCCTAAAGATCCTACTGCAGTTACTTGCATCTTTTATGATAAGACTATTAGAGATGAGATTTTTCGTGCAAAGCAACATTTAATAGGAAATTTCAAAAATGCAGGAACTTGTAAGAAGTGTCCACCTGAGTTAAAAGAAGAATTGTTGACTTACATGAAGGAGAAAAAAATGCAAAAGAATGAATCTTATGGAAATTTACCAGAGGATAACGTTGAATATATCAGTGATGATGAAGAAGATTATTCCATAAGTGTCAACCCAAGTGAAAAAAATATACACGACAGAAGAGGAAAAAAAGTTATGAGCACTACTACTAAGAAGGGTAAAAAGAGACCAATGGATCTATATATCTTTCAAGGATCACAGAAACAACATAAGCAAGTAGGATGTTCAAAATTAAGACAAACAAATATAAGTGATGCTTGTGATAAAGAAATAAGAGGAAGAACAATTCGATACATTGCTCGCTTCTTCTATCAGACTGGTCTTCCACTTAGTATCACTCGTCTAGACAATTTTAAGGAGATGATTGAAGCTATTGGAAGATATGGTACAGGATTAAAACCTCCAAGTTATTATGAGTTGCGAGTTCCACTGTTAAAAAAAGAATTGGAGTATACAAATGATTTATTAAAGAAATGGGTGACAAATAAATGGACAAAAGAAGTAAAAGGTAAGAGAGCCACTAATATCATCTTAATGCCATCCTTTTAGAATCATATGATTTATATATAAAAGGTAATAGGCCCTCTTATTCGTGTCCTTCGATTGGTAGAGAATGAAAATAAGTCTGTGATGGGATATATTTGAGGCTATGGATAAAGCAAAGGAGATGATTAAAAAGTCTTTTAATGAAAATAAAGAAAAATATGAGAAAATTTTTACAATCATTGATGAAAGATGAAATTGTCAACTTCATCGTCCCTTACAAGCAGTAGGATATTATTTAAATCCAGAATTTTTTTTATAAGATTACATCTACTGGGTTTGATGCAGAAGTTATGGATGGATTATATCAGTGCGTTGTAAGATTAGTTACAGGCATTAAAGCGCAAGATAAGATTATTCGTGAATTATCTCTATATAAAAATACCGAAGGTCTTTTTAAAATTCCAGTGGCGGTTCGATCTAGGACAACTACATCCCAGGTATTAACAATATGATATAAATAATTTCATCTATGGTATGTTATTATATTATTGCTAATAATAACATAAATTTTGCAACAGAATGGTGGAGTCTATTTGGAAATTCGACTATGAATTTGCAACAATTTGCTATCAAAATACTCAGTTTAACATGTAGCGCTTCAGGTTGTGAGCGAAACTGGAGTGTCTTTTAGCATGTAAGCAAGGTTTGACATACTGATCTGTACCAACATACTGAGATTATCTCGGTACGATACGGTACACGGTACCGGGTGGTACAAAAAATACATACTGATCGATATATTAAAATATATTAGAATATTTTATAACATAATATTATAACAAAATATTAATATATTAATATATTAAAAAAAACAGGCGACGTCGCCTCGATCTTTCTCCTCACGCGGGAGAAGAATCGCCCGCGGGCGACGACGGCGCAAGAGCGACCCACGGGCGGTGACGGCGTGGCGAGGACAGTGCGGGGAAAGGAGGTCTTCTTCTTTCTTCTTCTCCTCTTCTTCATCTTTCTTCTTTTCCTCTTCTTTTTCTTCCATTTTTCTCCCTCAATCGACCGTCGACGGTCGATTTCTCTCTCAATCAACCGACGACGATCGATTTTGACGATACCGCCTGGTACCGGGCAGTCTGTATACCGGTAATCTGGCGGACCAGTACGTACTGTCCATACCGGGCGATATAGATTGAAATTGCAAACCTTGCATGTAAGGATCACTAAATATTTTTGTTTCAATTAATTAATTAATTTAGATATATTGATTAATATATTTTAAATTATATGACATGACAGATTCACTCGAAGAGAAGAAATCTGTTGGAACATCAATGATTACATGATCTTGTTTACATAAAGTATAATCAAGCTCTGAAGGCTCGTCATCAATTAAGAAATAGAATTGATCCAATCTCGTTACAAGATAATGATGATTCAAATGAGCACCTCGTCTCTGTACAGGAAGATGAGGTGTCACCTCGTTCTCCCGCTGGAAGACGAGGCAGCGCCTCGTCCCCGCGCGGGGAGATGAGGTGTCGCCTCGTTCCCGCCCAGGAAGACGAGGTATCGCCTCATTCCCCTATGAGGAGATGCACGGTATCACCCGATAGCGAGCAATCCACGTATCGGTATCCTGTCGGATCGGTATATACCGCTTGTATTGAGCGGTACAAATCGAAACGGAGAACCTTGACTAAGATATCACAATCTTCCATTCAAATACATCATTGTCAAGACTTAACAACTATAATTCCAATCATAGATAAGACTGAGTAGTTACAAGCACACTAAACAACTTTATTATCCTTTGGTCACTTGTCTTAAACTAGAATAAGATGCACAACTAAATTCTTGGTACGGCCAGCACACTGAGAGCAATAATTCTCACATTGCATTTGTAACTACAAAAGATCTATTAGCCCAATAATTCATTGAGTGCTCTAGCTAGCATGGCCATAATGCTACTAGTAGTAGTTCAATCAAATTTATGTCAAGATGTTTAGTATTTTTATCAGTTTGCTTTATGTTCACTTTCCCAATATAACCAGTGAGCACCTCATATTCTTACGTATGAAGTTCAAGTTCATCAAATTTGCAAGTCCTAGATACCAACTGCTAGGTTTTCAAGAAACTATTAAATAAAAAGGTTTTTAACAACATAAACATCCTGCATATATTAAAAAGAAAGAAAAATACTTAATTAACCATTGAATGACCTTATTTTAATGAAATAGTGCTTATTTCATTGTCCAATAAACCTGAAAAATCAGCATTAAAGTAAAGCAGGGCTTTAGAGAAAAATATAACAGTACCTACCAATACAGTATCAAGAAGGCTCAACCAATACAATGCACTTCCTATTTCTTTCAGGCCATGAAGAACTTCAATTTTAAGTTCTGACTTTGCACCCCATGTTAGTTGCTCATGTATAAACTTTTGGCAGCCTGCACATTAAGTATAAAATTGTCAAAAAGAAAAACAAGAATGTGGAAATAATAATCACATTATAAGTAACTACTTGCCATGCTAGAGAAGATTGCAAATGCAGGGTAAGGAAAAAAACAAATAGAACTAGCAACTTAGAAAGAGTATGCAGCCATGTAACAGACCTATACCAGTGTTCAATACACAAAACGTCAAACCATATTTGTTACATTATGTAGAGAGAATAGATTCTAACTTTAATTCTTTGTGTTTATTTTATACATCTGGCTTCTATTGAGCTTGACAAGTTATGTGTAAACTTCTGTTGATAGATAATTCACATAGAGATAGTTTATATCAATGTCATCTACTAACTGCTTCGTCTATTAAAAAGTTCATGTTTAGAAAGAGTTGGATTTTATGTTTAGTTTTTCTAGATGAGTCTAAAGTCCTTGTAGAAAATACAATCATATAGTGGGTGTTCAGTTACTTGAATCTGTGCCTATCATCTAGGAACTTGGCTCTTAACTTAATCATCTTTTAGAAAGAAACAGGAAACCATAGACAACCCTTAAAAATGGACTTTGAAATAATAAACAAAATCAGAAGATTAAGATTGGAGATAGAAAAACAAACAAAATTGTTAAAGGTAGAAACGAGGTAACTTGTCTTAGGAAATGAAAACAATATTACTAATGAGATCTCAAATAAAATCTAATACACTAGGAGTTAACAAGTTGCTACACTTTTGTAATCTGATATCTTTAATTATGTTTGATGAATAAATAAAAAGTGTGGCCCAATGCACAAAGATCCCATCAATATGGGATTTGGGAAGAGTCCCGTATGCAACCTTACCTCACAAGCTGATATGTTATTTTTATAACTTGAATATTGTCACCTACATTGCAAAGGACCAATCTTACCATGACATCAAAACTCACACTCTGATCAATAAAATAGTCAACAGATTTCTTTTGGATGGGAGTTGGTAGTGGAAGCTCATCAATGGGTGCAACCTTCTATGGCAGGAAATATCATGTTTGCTAAGGGAAAAGACTACGGGATGACACTGAGAACAGTCCTATCCTCAGTTGGGAAAGGTATCCTGCACAATGAATTAGCTTCAGTCTGGGTATTTGGTTTAAGCTAGATGATGAGTCCTATGGTCCTGACTTGACCATTGGATGGATAGGTCATTGCACGGCTCATCTAACACTCTGGTATGTTATACATCTCAGTTGAAGAGATTAAACAATTGGATTAAAGGACTGTAAGCCGAGGTTTGCAATATCACCAGGTACAATATGATACATGCTGTATGTACTAGTCCAATGGGTCACCAGTATTCAGAGCAATGTAAACCATGGTAGACCCTGTACTGCCCGATACATCTGGTACAGGACCCTATATCGACTGATAAAAGGCAATACAAGCTCTATTTAATGCAATTGCTGTTTTTTTCTGTTTTTGCAGCCCTTTTAGGTATTTTCGAGACTTAAGTCATTGATATATAACACTTGGTCCATGCTGTGACCGATAAATGAAATTGCGAACCTTGCTGTGCGCATCTGGTTTGGAATTGGAAATAATGCAGTTTAACAAGGTGCTGAGCATATGAGATAATTCTCGTGACTCTCTTCCTCTCTCTGTCTGGTAAGGATTTTATCAATTATAGATTGAATTGTCAAGACAAATTACCCTTGAAAACTTAATTTGGAGGAACTTGATGCTCCTTCTCAAGCCACGCTAGAAATGTCTGACCTCAAATAAAGCGAAATGCTTTATATGAATGTTTCTAAAATCACTCAAAACATATTCTTCTGAAGTAAGAAAAACATTGTGATCTGTTACTTGTCATATTCTTTTAGCTTGTCAATCCCTAAGTATGTATGGGATAAACCATCTGGATGTTAAAGATGTGAAGTATCCTAGGAAGCTTAAGAAGGTCTACTCTAACAGGAGAAAACACATTAAGGGAAGATAAAGTTTCACATGAGACAACTCATTTGTCTTTCATCTACTGGGAACAATGGAAGGCAAGGATTGTGAGAATTTTCAAGGAGCACAAAGAATAATGGAATTGTGTAAATCCATTACGAATAATGTCGAATGGAGAATCAATGTGCCTTATATAAAGAAAGCACTAGAATTTGATGCTTGTACATTGTTAAGACATCTATCTGGCTTACAACCTTCATTCTCTTGCCCACATTTGTACTTATCTTACATATTAATGAATAAGTTGAACAGTCTCCCTACCTACCTACCACCACCACACAAAGACAATGAAAAGAAAACAGTTAGCATGATTGGGGATGTTAATACTTTCTTTAAAGCTAATCAAAGTGGGAAAGTCAATCTTTTATAACTATATGTTTAAGTGATTCAAAAATCATCAGTTTCTTCTAAATTTTCAACCAAATCCTAGGTAGTCTCTAACAAGGTTCGCCAAACCGTACCATACCGAGCTTCGTATGGTACAGTAGGCCGGTACCAAGCGGTATGCCCAGGCGTATCGCTTGGGTACGTATATATATATATAATATTATATGTATATAATATTAAAAAATAAAATAAAAAGAGCAACGTCGCCTCGTTCCTTCTCCCCATGCGGAGAGACGTTTCTTCTCCCCGCGCGGGGAGAAGAAATGTCTTCTCCCCGAGAAGCTCACGAAGGGAGAAGAAATCTCCTCGCGAAGCCTTGACGAGAAGCCCGCGCATCGTGTGTCGTTTTCTTCTCCCCGCGATCGCCAAAGATTCTCCCCGTGAAGCGCCGAGAAGCCCGCGGGCAATGGATCGAGATCAGGAGCGCAGTGTCGGATCTCCAGGTTCTCCATCTTCTCCCGTTTCTTCTTTCTCCCTCGGCTGATACCACCTGAAATGGGTTGGTGACAGTCGAAAACGATTGTTACTGCCCGACAGTGGCTGACGACGGTCAAAATCGATCGTAACCGCCTGACAACAGCCGGCGATGGTCGAAATCGACTGTTACCCCCCGATAATGGCCGGCAACGATCGAAATCGTTACCGCCCGACAACGACCGACGACGATCGAAATCGACTATTACCGGCTGATTTCGGGTGGTAACGGGACAAAAACAGGCCCAGTCGGTGGTACCGCCCGATAGCGAGCAATCTGTATGACCAGTACATACCACCCGTACCGGACGGTATGATTCAAAATGTCGAACCTTGGTTTTTAATACACAATCAGCATCATGAGCAGCAACTTACAACGACATTACTGATGCTAAGAGTAAACAGTACTAGCATGATGGAAGGATCATAAATATAATTTCAAATTCAATAAAAAGATTTAATAGTTTCAAGTAATTACCTGCTACACCACCATCAAATGAAAGTAGCCCAATAGACTTTGGCAATGCTTCTTGCAATCCTGTTATTCTTGGTACAATTGTCGTTATCTAAAGTAGCAATTAGTATTCACTTAATAATCTTCATTTAAAGACATCATTTGAGTATAGCAAGAAAAAAGCATCACAACTGCAGTTCAACTTCAAATATCAACCTTAAAAAGTGTTCAATGGCAGGAAAGGATAACCAATCACAAATGGTTGGAGCATATATGTTTGTTGTGGTTTTTGGTTGTATTGCACAAAAAGGATAATAATACACAAAAGCTAGCACCGATTGTAGCATTCTAAAACATGTGATATTTAGAGTAAATCACAACTCAGAAAACAAAATTTAATTGATAATAATTTAAGTACTACTAGCGTATCATTAATCAAAAACAACTTCTTCAATAGATTAGAACATCAAATTAGAGTAATTATTTGTGTTGGTGTAAAATAAGACATCAAGCACTGCATACAACTCATTCATAAGAAGAGATGCTAAGAAAAATAGGAGTTAGAAATTGCCAATAAAATAAACAATCAAATGTTCTGGGCCACGAATCTCCATCCAACATGGGCACAAACTAAACCTCAACACCAAGGTTTGACTTACCGGTCCGTACCAGTGTACCGAGTTCATCTCGGTACTGGTACGGTACTGGTACCGGCTGGTACGCACAGTGCATATCACCCGAAATATTAAAATATAATATAATTTTTTATAATATAATATAATATTAAAATATTTATAACAAAAAAAAGAGAGAAAGGGGTGACGTCGCCTCGATCTTTCTCCCCGTGCGGGAGAAAGAGCGCCCGCGACCCGCGGGCAACGACGGCGCGTGGGTGGTGATGGCGCACGAGCCAGGACCGCGCACGGGCGATAGGTCTTTTTTCTCCTCTTTTCTTTTTTTTTTTCTTCTTTTTCCTCTTCTTCTTCTTCCTCCCTTTTTCTCGCTCAATCGACCGCCGACGGTCGATTTCTCCCTCATCGACCATCGGCGGTCGATTTCTCCCTTCAATCGACCGACGACGGTCGATTTTTGGCGGAACCGCCCGGTAGCGGGCGGTCCATGTACTAGCAACCTGGCAGACCGGTATGTACCACCCGTACCGGGCGGTAAATATCGAAATTGCAAACCTTGCTCAACACAATTCATGATACAATACTATAATTGGGTCATTATGACATATAATTACAAATTATTATGAATTGCTCTCCAATTTGCATTAACCTTTATATGGTAGAATATAAAGTCACTAGAATATAAAGGTAGAATATATATATATTTTTTTTTTTTAATTATGATTTTGATAAAAATTATCTTGCCAAATCCCGTCCTATAATTTTGTGAACCATGGCAACCAGCACCAATTTCATAACAACAATATAAAGTTAGAAAGAGCAAGAGAACTATGCTATCCCTGGAGGTTTCAGATATTAGATAATGTGGTAGTAATAGTACAGTAGTACAACATTAAGACCAGAAAGGAGAACTTTAGATGCATTGGATGAAATGCTAGGAAGAAAAAACTTATCCATGCTTAGAAAGATGTAAATATACTTAGATGATAGGTTAAGTTAAAAAATGAGAAATTAGCAAATGGGGTCAACTGAGCATTAGGGAGAAAACGTGAAATCCTACCATCAATCAAGGTTTGTAACAAGGTTTGACTTACCGGTGTACCGAGTTCATCTCGGTACAGATACGCTACTGGTACCAGACGGTATGTACAGTGCATACCGCCCTGTATCTTAAAATATAATATAATATTTTTATAATATAATATTAAAATATAAAAATATTAAAAAAAAGGAGAAAAAGGGGCGACGTCCCCTCGATCTTTCTCCCTGCGTAGGAGAAAGAGCGCCCGCGACTCGCGGGCGGCGACGACGCGCGGGTGGCAACGGCACGCGAGCGCTAGCAACCCGCGAGCGACGACGGCACGCAAGCTGCGACGGCGCACGGGTGAGGACCCGCGCGGACGATAGGTCTTTTTTCTCCTCTTTTCTTTTTTTTCTTCTTTTTCCTCTTCTTCTTCCTCCCTTTTTCTCGCTCAATCGACCGCCGACGGCCGAAATTGATTGCCGACGGTTGATTTTTGGCGAAACCGCCCGGTAGTGGGCGGTCCGCGTACCGACAACCTGGCGGACCATTTGGTATGACTCAATATGAGTGGTATTTGCCGATCTAATTGCCTACAGCAGAGGGTAAATCTGACAATACATCCCATACAAGACTTGTATCATCCAATATGCCTAGAGGGTTTATACATCGGTAAAAAGCTTGTATCAGCTAGTAACTTTTTTTTTAATTTTCGACCTTTCTTTCAAGCTTCTCAGAGACTTGGTAGGTACTGGAATACTGACACAATATGCCAATATAGCCCAGACTGGTCCAATATCCAATGCTACCCTACTGCTACTCGTGTGAAAGGGGCTATTATATTAGAGAGAGAGGCAATAATAGTACTTTTAATTTCTCAAGGTTTATGTCCCTCGAGTCATGGCATTCAAATCATGGGATTTAAATCACCATACATTACTCAAGTCAACATAGTTTCCAATAATCATATACATTCATTATCCTTTTCTCCCTCTAATTTACTCAAAGAATATCTATTCACTCACGAGAAGTAGCTCCTATTATAAGTTATTCCTAATTGAATAAGAAAATAAATTCTCATGTTATGACAAAGCCAGAAGAAAAATATTAAAGGAACCAAAGTAGTGATAAATGTATTGGTTAAGGCAACCAAACAGACATTGGCATAAGAGATGTTAGCAAGAGAAAGGACAAAATATAGACCTTGGGAAGTAAGGTCATGGTGGAAGACAAATAAAGTGCCGTGCTCAACATATTATACAAACAAGCATATATATATATATATATATATATATATTCAACTATCCTCAAAGTGATGTTTCTACGATAATCCACTAAGGGATTGTAATTCGGATAAGGATGGGCTGTTTAATTTTCATGTCAACTGAAACGTAGTGTCCCATTCATATTTTGGCCAAATATATCAATAGCATGCAAGTGTCGAATGTATTGGTTAGAATATTCAGTCACAAACCAATTAAAAGCATAATCCTACTGCTACATTGAAGTAAAGATTAAAGCAATTTATAAAAGAGAAGTGTTTGATTATGCATGAGTTATTATTCACAGTTGCCTATCAAGTATAATACTATGAGCATAAGTACTACAATGAATACCTTATGAACAAAGAATAAAATATCAAATAAAACAACATGCACATAAGTAGTATATTGGTTATCTTCTGAACAAAGAATAAAATAACAAATAGGGAATTTTCTTTTCATAGTAGTTTAGAATGCCAACACAAATGCATCCCTTCGTTTTTCTTCAATATTACCTTACTTGATATATGATCCAACAGAGCTCTAACAATCCAAGGTAGTGATCTTGGCCCTAGAAGTTGGGCAATAGCAAACATATGAGGAATCCCAAAGAACTCAGAATATAATGTTGCCAAACTTTGGTAGGCCAAGTTCAAATCCTAGAGAAAAATGATAATATCATAATCAATATCTAACATGCAAGAACTCAAAACATAATATTGACTATACTTTACAAATAAACACTCGTGGAAAAAGATTCATGAAATAGACTCAACTTCTTGCAAAATATATCAAGAATATGAAAATCTACTGAAGCAAACATACTTTAAACAGAAAGAATAATGAAATTTTAATGCAGAAGGATCAATTTGTGAGTTCAGCTCATATTTGATTTAGCAATCCCCATATTTAATTTGAAAAATAAGAAAACAAATAAGTACCTTAAACAAGAATATTCAATCTTTTACATAAGTACTACAAGTATTAAATGAATTAAGAACATGCTCATCACACATTATAGCACACAAATCTGTTACTGTGAACCAAGTCTTCATTAAAATCATTTAAATCCTCATGAGCACGTTAAATCTAATACATCAGGACTTACTTCAAGGAATGTACTAAATCATACAATTTTCCCTCAAAAACTATAAACTACATAAATATGATAAAGAGTTGCAAAAACTAAATGATCTGCATCAGTTAAACTTTGATCATATTTGTGTTGAAATGCAAATACAAATGCTCTATTTAAATGTTCAAATTGTTAGCTTCAATAAAACTATGCAACTAAAATTTCCATATACAATCTTCTATCAAGTTCAGAATCTCATCATATAAATAAATAAGCATTTCTTTGTGGAAAGTTTAGAATTAATGCCAATCCATAGACATGAAACACTTATCTCCACAACATCCTGCAAGGTAACAAAAAATAATTATAACCCTAGGCCATCAACAAAAGATTTCTTATTTTATTAGATCATATGTTCATCAAGAAATA
Organism: Ensete ventricosum; assembly: GCA_029747655.1. Classification (NCBI taxonomy): domain Eukaryota; kingdom Viridiplantae; phylum Streptophyta; class Magnoliopsida; order Zingiberales; family Musaceae; genus Ensete; species Ensete ventricosum. The sequence goes on from JAQQAF010000005.1 coordinate 20,476,043, forward strand.
GTTCAATAGAAAAGGTCAGGAATCCAGTTGTCTTTAGAGTATAAATTTCAATTTCAAGGTGAAGATTATGGATCACTGAAGTGTTTGATTAAAATATCTGACTTCTAAGTATTTGATAATTTTTTGTACCTATCAAGTCCAACAATGTAAGTGTTGCATCAAGTTAACCAGACAGGTTTACTTTTTTTTCATTGTTTATACAATTCAAACCCAAAATTGAATACATTGATAAAGCAGTAGATACTGCTATTATAATAATTAGACACTGTTTGTTTAACCTATCCCTGATTTATCTGCTCGCCTCTTCTTCAACTTTTATAATTGTTATTGCCTATCTATATTGACTACTGCCTACCTACATTGACTGAGATAACCAAACAAGAGAGGGAGTTACTGTTAACGGAAAATGGAGCACCGCTCAACCATCATTATATATGTAAGTTAACATGAAGAATGAAAATGGGAGACAAATAAGAACAGCAAGACAGTTTTTCACAATTCCATAGGTACCTGAGAGCCACAATATAAGTATGGCTTTCCACTTGGAACAGTTTCCTTTTCATAAGCTTGGCATGGTCCTTTTGCAGAACGAATGAATCGTTGGGTAGTGTTACAAAGAATAAAGTTGGGTAAGAAATCATTCTGCATCTCAGCCCAAATCTAGTAATACAATAAATAATTAGTATCATGTGCAAATAGAATAAATAACAATGTCATTGGTAAGCAACTCAGATGGGTTACTTCACATCTAGTTTTAAATACTGCCAACCCAATTTCTCCCTATGTCAATCTAAACAAGACTGAGAAGTAAAACCAAAGAAGCAAAGAAATTGTTTGGGTGAAGAAACAAAAAACAAGAAGAGAAATCTCACCTAAAAGCAGGCAAAATAAAAATCACAATGATCAGCACAAATATCAAGGATCACATTCCATCCCACAGTTTGTCTCTCAAAAACTCCTAGATTTAAGCCTTTCTTTTGGTAAGAAATTTCTGAAAAATGGGACAAGTTAAATATCGCAAGAACCATGCCAAAGGAAAGAGCCTTGCTAGGTGATGGGCAACAAAGGGCACTGTGCAAGAACCACTAATATTTGGTTAATCATTTCACTTATTGTCAGAATGGAAGCAAAAATTACTTTATGCTTAAAAGAAATTGGTTAATTATTTCACTTAATGTCAGGATGGAAGCTACTTTTGTGATGTTTAAAAGTATAGAAGAATATGTTAATAACTGTAGACATTTTATTGAAGTAAAAAAATTCAAGGTTCTAAATTGAAGGGAGAATAGAGAACCAACAAGGTCACTAAATTGAGATAGAGGCAGTATACTGCTCTCAGTCTATATTACGGACAATTTGTTATTGCTCCAAACAATTTGTTATTGCTCCATGCACAAAATCATGTAGTTGCCAACATTAATTGTTTAATCTATTTTAGTATTACATTTTTTTTCCATGAATCAAGGATTTCAGGATTTACACAAGTAAGGCCACACAAAAAATCTTCCTGTTGGTTTTTATCAAATGAAAAAAAAGATTATATAATTATAATTATCACTAAAAAAAGGTGTCTGATGCAAGAGATTCTACACTGGGTTCTGGTGCAAGAGATTCCCACCAATGTAGGGTCTTAGGAGGATTAGCGTACATGGCCCTATATCTATAAGGGAAAACTTTGTTTCATGACTTGGACATTCAGGTTGCAAGCAGCCATACTTTAATAACAAAAGTTCGCTCTCATGTAAATTAACATTACAAATAACAGATAAATGTCAAGGTCTAAGAGAACAGATAAGAAACAAAACCTGGGAAGAGAGACGGCTAGAGAAGGAAACAAGAGAAAGGTTTTCTTGAATCTCATTCAGCATCATAGTAAAGGAATCTAGTTCAAGATCTTGACAGAGAAATTGATGTGTCAGCTTTAAGACATCCAAGAGCTTCTGCAATTCCTGTGAGCAACAAAGTATTAGATTTAAACCAAAAACATTACATTCTAAGAATTAAACATTAGTGAAACAACTTACCACAACAGCACAAATATCCTGGCTCTCAAAATGATCAAAGAGAAAATCTATGTTCTCTCGAAACAATCTATTCATTCTTTGAGTGATTAGACTTCTCAGATTTATAGTCCTACCCAAAACCTTAAAAAAAAATGAACAATAATACATTTTCATTTAGCAAATAATATAGATAGAATACACTGAAAAACTCATTTACAAGAGACAAAAGTGTAGATATTAATATGTTGTGAAAGACTACTTATGATATCAGTCGATTCTACAAACCTTTATTCTCCTCAACTTGAAAATCTTGTTGAATCTCATAGGTTTAGCCGAATAATTGTAAGCATCATCACATGCAGAAAGGAAGGATTGATCAAGTAATACACTGTAGAAAGGAATGGAAAACACACTAAAAGGCAGCACATATCTGAAGTTAGTGATGTGACGAGAAATGGTAGGAACCAATAAGTACCTTGCAGCAAAGCTTTTGTAATACGAAAATATAATCTCATGGAGCTTGTTAACAAGCTGATCGAAACAAAGATCAACCTACAGGCCAGCAAAATCTCAAGTCACATCCAGAAAAATATTAAAAGTAAAAAGTTTGATTTGCAAAAATAGCACATCAAATACAAAATTCATAACTCAAGAAGTTTGCATGAAATTAAATAGGAAGAAGTAATGTCATGTAATTAGATAGGAACTGGAGCTCTAGAATTTCAATGCATAATTATATATTCGAACCAATTGCTTAACACCACAATTGTTAGTTTGATGAAGCTAATATAGCAAAGCATTGTGTAAAAGATGACCAATATTGCTTCAGCATTATGTGCATAATCAAATTTCCAGCATCAAGGCACTTATGATTAAGTTACTAGAAGTTACCCGGTATATCTTGTATTCCAGATCATAACCTAGTTCTGATGTGGAACCAATTAAATATTCATAATAAACAAGCCACTAGTACAAAATTAGACATTTAGCAAATAAATGTAAGCAAGAAAGTGAACTTAATGCATGAAGCTACCCCAATACAGGTGTCAGAAGGGTCAAAGTACGAACTTATATCTCTATTGATAGAAAGATTGTTTCCACGATTGAAACCCTAACACTGGTCACCCAAGTCGTAAAGGAAATAACTATTGAACTAGGCCTGCCTCTCAGCAAAACCTATAGTTGATATAAAAATAGAAAGAAACCTGAGAACTGTTTAATGTTATGCCTCAATCTGATTTATAAAATTCATGGCAGCAAATGATCAGCTTTTGTAAGTGCCTTCACAAGTTATCAAACTAGATTTCTTCATAAGGTATCAAAGTATATTTCTCCAGATCTAGGATGAGTAATATACCTCGACAATTATGTAATGTTATGGCTCATAAAAAACAAATAGTTTACATAGTTTACCCATGTACAGTAGTCATATCACAAACATAAGCTATCATGCCGGCACAAATTTCAATAATAATAATGTAACATAAGCTAACATGTAAGCAGAAGAAATGTCAACATTTTGAACACTGTCAAAAATTTATGCATATTACACATACCTCAGCTTCAATCTCATCATAAAGAAATCGCTGCTTCAGCACTGTTAGTGCATGTTGGGCAGAATCATTATAGATATCAAATGGCATTAGAATGCTTTCAAAAAGTCCAGCGTCTTGAGACTCAATCACATGATCCACAAGCATCCAAGGAAGAGAGCAATCAATTGGAAACTGCACAAAGCTATTATGTTAAACAAACTTCTCCAAGATTTAGAGAATAATGATTTTATACAAATGCCAGTTCTGTTAATTGGTGAAAGCACGTTCTTGGTCAAGTACAGAGAAGTCTAGCATAAAAATTTGGAGACTAAGAATATTGATAGAGAGTTAACGCTAAAACAACCAATACTAACTGATGAGACAAATAGCTAACAAATGCCAGTTCTATTAATTTTACCTGGATCACACGAGAAGATTCCAAATAAAATTCTCTAAACCACAGGAACCCAAGGTCTGTCAATGTACAAATAGTTGCTGCAATAACCAAACAGTGAGTTAGTTACTCTTTAAGATCCAAATATTATTTATTTTTCTTTCGACCATCAGAGCACACTTATAATATTGAATTTACTGGAAGTTAGTTATTGATTCAAAGACAGAAAAGTTCATAAACAAAGTACAAAAGGAATGTATGAATATCTTAGCCAATTATAAGAGATGCAATACAATTAATATCCGGCACAAAACATTTTCAAAATTGTGCTAAGTAATATGAAGTGCATCTCATAGAATATAGCCACCCTAGTTCAAAATCTCAATATTGAACAGAAAAGTTCATAGAAAAAGTACAAAAGGAATGTATGAATATCTTAGCCAATTATAAGAGATGGAATAGAATTAATATCAGGCACAAAACATCTTCAAAATTGTGCTAAGTAATATGAAGTGCATCTCATAGAATATAGCCACCCTAGTTCAAAATCTCAATATTGAACCCCTGTTGGTCTCTGGGTGCACCAGTAAGAGTCCACTACATAACTATGCACTGATACAAGAAACCTACTGACAAAAACAAAAGAGAGAGGGAGCGAGGACGAGGAGATGTAATAGGAGATATTAATTTTCTTTAAAGAAAAAAGAATAGTTAGTTCTTAAATGGACTAGGCAAAATTGCATGTCGTTCTTGGTCAGAAAGAAGGTACATACTGGTACAGACAGTTTTAAAGAATGATACATACTAATTGTAAATGTAAGTATAGCACTTTAAGTGGTAGCAGGAACTAAAACAAACTGCAGATATATTTAGTTAGCATGGTACATTAACTACAGTTGATCTAGTAACGTATACAAGGACTATGGACCTCCACTAGGACTTTATTGGTCAAGATATTGCACAACCAGTTTGCAAAACCACCTGAAGCTTGAAACAGGTATACCTATAATCAAGCTCAGGCTGACTGCATAGACCATTGCACAATGGGCCTAATCGAAGTCTCTGCCAGTATGGGGCTTATTGAACTTCCTGACAAATAAGAGGCATGAATCTAAGAAACTAGATATCACACCCCCAAGATTAAATAGTAGAGCAGAGGCATGAACCTATCTTAAAGAGAATATGATTTTTCAACTGTCCACAATCCAAACCCAGGATCCATGACATAGAATTTGAGGCCACCAGATGCATTCAATTCTACATTTACACACACTATAAAACCTGTGCAGTTTAATCATCAACACATGACTTGATAACTCGATAAAACCCAAAGCCAACTCAAAAATCATCACCAATCACTTATAAACTCACAAGATCAATGAAACATTATAATCATAAACCAACCATTTACCACAAGTTCACATCAACATAAAAATTTCGGAGTTAATATTCTAACTTTCAAAACATGAGAGGTATTTTGACATTTACAACAACACACACCAACTCATACTTTTGGATAACATTACAAGCAATGTATTATTTACAATAACATCTTGTTAAACCACCAAAAACATGTCACAATCTTATAGCATTCCACTGCCCAACCCAAAACTAACATGAGTGTGAGTGACAATCTGACCTAAAAAATTTATCTAGCAATAATGTGAGCTACAAAGCTTAACAAGAGACTATCATATTCATGGCACAGGGAAACAAATCATATGACATAAGGATCAAGATGCAAGGCATGGATTCAAAAATCATACTTAGCATTTCATATGATTCAACAAGCAACAAAGGGCAATATATAAGCAAATCAATTGTGGCAACCTGTCAAGATATAGAATAGCATCCAGACTAACTCCCCTTGGTAACATTGGAAGATTTATAAAAATAAGGTATATGAAAATATCCAAAACAGTATGGTCCATCGCTGGTGGTTGGTCTGATCAGTAAAAACCAGGATTTCTCAGGCCTATCAGGTAGTACCTCTTTGTTGAATGGCTAAAAAGCCTTTGTTGAAAACTTACTAAATTGTTAGATGCAAAAACTTATTTAAAAAGGAAATCCTAAATACGACAAATAATATTTGTTGTGATGCAATCCTACTCAAGGGTGAATCTCCCACTATCAATGGATAAGTCAATTAACTTTCTTATTTTTATATGATTTGAATCCGGTTATTATTTAGAAAAGAGTTGTATCTCAAACTCTCTGGTCTTCTTCATATCCAAAGTATCTTAAATATGCCAATAGATAAGATACAACTTAAAGAACAAGAGTTAGACTTAGCACTTGAAGAACAAGAGTTAGACTTGACAGTTGATTCTCCATCTCTACATCATGAAGGTTATCAGGCAATTTCATTCTAAGTATTCATGACCCACTATGAATGTACTCAAAGAAGATTTCATGCAAGATTCATATCGATACCAGGGTTAGCCGTACCAACCCATACCACCAATATGTGTGATAAACGAACCGCCCTCTACCGAGCGAGTACCATAATCTGACCCCATATCGAGTGATACAAGGTCTATACCAGGCAGTAACTGTCGAAATCTTATCGTTACCGACATGTACCGGTTGGTAATAATCGGATTTCGACCGTTACCGATCAAGGACTGAGATCACTCTATTTCAAATAGTGAAATTGACCTTTTAAACCATAAAAAAAGGTTTTTAAACCTTTTCGTCTCCACTCTTTCAACTCATATCACTCTCTCAATCTCTTCGACTCTCTCAAACTCATTCTCACCCACATTTCTCTCTCGTTCTCACATTTTCACTCTCCTAAATTCCACAAAGATAAGATTTATGGATTAGACTAAATTTGGGAGGATTAAGAGGAAGATCCTTCTCGATCGGAATGTGGCAAAATAAAACGAACAACATCAAGTCAAACTGCTCGAGGAACTAGAAACATCCAAACGTCACAATCGCACGCCCAGCATGCAAAGGTAAAAGCAAAGGCAAAGGGGAAGGTAGTAGCATCGATTCTACCAATGGAAAGAATCGAATTGGGCGACGAAGCACCTTCTCAATCGCATTCAACACCCAACTCAATCCAGAGACATGGCAACGACGTAGACAGTAGTGTCTCAACCGATGATGGTGGCGACGCTAGGGAGTCGATGATTCCGTCTACACAATTTGAGGGCGGTGCATAGACTGAGTAGTACTTTACATAGGCCACACAAGATTCAGATCAGAGAACTCAACTGAGAAGATAATAGACGATTTTGAGTAGATGTGACAGAGCCTACACGATGCAGACACAGAGCGAAGCTCATCGTATTCACAACCATCGTATCATGAAGAATCTTATAGCCAACAATAGTACGGTGATAGTTGGCCATACTTCTCCGAGCAACAGTACAGTGATTGATTTTATGATACAGAACAACATATCAGTAACGAAAGTAGAAGTTCTAACATTCTCTATGTTCCGCACCAATACATGCCACAATTGTACTTGCCTTAGGATCCGCCTCAAACACGTGTGATTCACGACAATTAGACTACGATCATCACTACATTTATGCACTAATGTCATACGATGTATTAGTATACTATGTCATAGGATCGAAGATCCCAATCCAATGCCTGTGGAGTCTCATCGTTCTTTTTGGTGGTAGAACTGGGTATATTCATTGATCGATTACTTGATTTATTTAAATCTTAAAGTTTAAATTATTTAAAAAATCTAATTATTCAAATCATTTCTTTGTAGATAATTCAATATTAACGAAAGGACATCCAAGACGTACCACAAAACTCCTCCTCAAAGCTCGAAAAAGATGTGTCACTGATCTTTCCTAATCTAGATTATTTTTGCTAAAAATATACTAAATTTATAATTATTTCCAACTTAAAAACCCTAATCTAATTTGTTTTCTATTTTTCAGGTATTTTTGGAGCAATTTTCGAGGTTTATTGGGCATACTGTTGGTACACCCTAGTGTACCATTAGTACATCTCGGTATCGTACTGACCATTGGTCAGTACACCGGTAATGACCGAAATTGTGAACCTTGATCGATAGTATAGGATTTTAATCCTACTGTCTTAATGAATACATCGAAACTCGCATTCTCCATACCAAGATTTGCAATAATGTATCGTACCTCTTGATACACTCGATACATACCAATCCGATAGAGGATCGGTACATACCGGTCCGATCGAGGATCGGTTCACTCGGTACAGCTTGGTACCTTAGTGTACGATGTGTCGGTATGCTTGGTACATCTCGATACAGCTCGGTACATACCGCATCAACAGTTGATCAATACGCCGGTACGGTACGAGATTGCGAACCTTGCTTCAGACATAATACAGCCATTTGAGTTCACCCACTTCCAAGAAAAAAGATTTGAGTTCACCCACTTTCAAGAAAATTCTCTTTAATTATCCCTAGCACAATGAATTAAATTCCCATAAACCAAAAATATTACCAATGCTCCACACAGAATACTATTTTGATATCATGACCAATTGTCCATTACCATATTTATTTAACGACACAATCCAAAAAAGCTTGGAATTTATCTAATGGTCTCTGTCATTTCTAGGACGATTTTATGAATCAACTACTGTTCACAATGTCGGACGCACATTCATAATGTTCTAGAGGCATATAGCTAGACAACAAGACATGCCACACACATGTGGTATGCCAATGAGTTTAACTTCGGTTTAAGATTTGCATTTTTGATACCATACAGACAAAGTTTTGCTCCAAGAATTTATCATCCAGCAGCATCAAAGATAACTAGTGAGCCAATGAAAGGGATCGTTCCATGTTATGACCAGTATACCACTGAATTTGATTACAAATAAGTAAAAGATAAAGAATGGGATGTGACAGGAGACAAAGGACTAGCCCAAAGAAATCAATTCTTTAAAACTTAACCAGCTGTGTACTCAAGTTGTAATTACCCAAAAAGGGACCAAAAGCACCCGAGCCTATATAGATGGCTGATACAAGCCTTCAAAGCACCATAATACCATTAAGTCCAACAAACCCAAGACTACTTGTCAAGCAAGTACTAAGAAACCTGGACTTTAAACCTTGCTTTGCACCTGCTAAATATAATCGTCAATATTCCCCAACATTCATAAAATTCATCAATAACACTCCACAAATTTCTAGACCTTGTTAGATGTTAATCAAATTAAAATATTTGATCATTGATGAATCTAGAAACTCAAGCAGCTACCATCAAACTACTTAAAAAGGATTAATTACTTTCTTGAAATCTCAAAGAAAGAAATAATGCAAAATTTAGATACTCATCACTGATGGTATAAAACAAAACACTAACAGGCAATTGTAACCCCTATAAAGTTTGGAAACTGTGAATTTATTCCTTCAAACTACAATGTCCAGCTAAATATTAGATTCCTTCATATATATAATGCTCCAATTATCCTCCACCCACTTAATCAAACCAGGTTCAACTATATTACATTTTATTGTCACCTCATCTTCCCCCAACCTGCTCCAAAATCCAACCCAACGCTAACCATGGAGGTGAGAATGGCCCAGTGGCCTTCATGGAGATGATGGTCTCATGAGTCGTGAGATAGAAAGAATGCATAAACAGTGGGAGATTCACAACAGAAATAAAAAGTTTTCCCCTCATGAGAAATTACCAACTATATACACATTGGCGGCCTCACCTAACAGCACGAAAAAGATGTAATAATCTAATTTGGATTAAGCTGGACATAAGATATTATTGGTTCAGAAAATGTTTCGTGTTCCCTTGGCCCCATCATGCATTAAGAAGACAAGCAAAATTCATTCTGGATTAAGTAGGACAAATAAAATTATCGATAACTTAGTTTTCTTTGGCCCCACCTAAGGCATCAATTCGTTTGGATTAAGTTGGACAAAAGAATTATTGATTCACAAGATGCTTATAGCATTTTCTTACATGGGCAGGGTACTACAGTGAATCATATTTCCCAAGTTACCCTAAAACACAACCTTGATAAAAAAAAGCATAAAAGTAAATCCATAAAAAGATTACATCAAATGACTCAACAGATAAGAATGAGCACCTTTGTAATCAATAATATGTAGGAAAAACCTAAGTTTATAGAAGAATGTCTCCAACTGTTTAAGATCTTCAACTGAGATTCCTGAGCCACTATTCCCAAATAAACCTCCAGGTTTTCTTAAATTGCCACCGGAAACGAGCTCGCAAATCAAAAATTGCAAGCAATGTACCTATACATAGAGATCAAATTTTTTATTTAATCAACTAATGTTGAACATAAAAGAAAATTAGACTGAAGAGAAATGCCTTGGCACATATCAACCTACCAGCATAAGCGGAACATATTCAAGACAAATAATAAAATAGATAAAACTTTCAAATATTGCAGCTATGATATCTTTGTCAAAATATCAAGAATATAGCATTCTTGTTCCATTTTGATGTATATAAAACATTAATTCATGATGAAGTACATTTACAAATATAGCATAACATAAAGAATAGTTGGCCTACAGAAATATAAGCTGAGAATATTATGCCATATGATTTTCCAGGTTATGTCAAAATCAAGAATGTAACTATTGGTTAAATGGGAAGTTGTGCAGTATAAGTCATCTGGTATGGCTCAGAAAATTGTTATGCTGATTAAACAAACAAAAAAGAGAAAAGCAAAAGAGGAGAAAGAAAAACACAAAAACAATCACAGAATACATAAGAGCACAATTACTTATTTAAATTACAAAGTCACTTTTACTTTCACCCCTCATGGATTGTCATCTTGTACCATCCATGTGTTCCAGTCCCTAACTGGAATGGTACATACCAACTGGTACCAACATATCAACATGGTACACCAGTACATAAATACCAGGGACTCGAAGGAGGGAAGGAAGATGAAGGAAGATAAGAAGGCAATAGAGGAAGAGGGGGAAGGAGTAGGAGAAAGAAGAGGAGGTGGTGGAGAAAGAGGAGGAAGGAGGAAGAGAAAGGAAGAAGAGGAAACGGCAGAGGAAGAGGAAGCATACCCAAAATCAACAGCAGGCAACGGGCAACAACAGTGGCTCACAGGCTATGCGTGTGCAAGGAAGAATGCTCACCGAACACTAGCCCTAAACAAAAGAAATAGTCTTTTGTTTTTGTTTATAGGTTGGTCCAGACAACCCATAATGGGGGGCAGTCCACATACAAATTCATTCCCAGACCCGTACATATTGCTAGTCTCCTACCAGGACGAGACCGCAGTCCATGCTCTTAACAGTGGTATTTATTGGATAACATGGAATATTTCAGCAACTACCTAAATCATTGGTCCCAATTACTTTGACAAAAATTCAACTGTCAGAATAAAAAAAATGGCACAAGAATATAATCAAACCTGAGCAGCAGTGGGTGCAACTGGCCTTGGATAAAATGCACCTTGCTTGGTTTCCTCATTTTCTTGATGCAATGAATGCAATTCAGGCTCAGCTTTGCTTGTATTTGCCATCCAATCTGCTGATAAGGTACGCATATCAGAAAGAAGCCTGAAAAGAAAACAGGTTGCTTATATACTGAGTAGAACTGATGCATTTACAGAAACATAATATCTTAAACATCAAACTCAAGACATAAACAAAATTCTGTTATAAACAAAATGAATAAAAAAAAGAATTAGCATGTGCAGCAGTTGAAATTCATTTCAGTAGCAGGTATTATAGAGGTTCAACCATCTAAAACTATTAGGTTCATTCAGTGAGGTCACAGAGGCTTAGCATCAATAGCATAAAGAAGTTCAACATGAGACAGCTCAAAGAAAAGTTTCCCATATGCATTAGCATTCATACGTTCTCAATTTTTTGCAACTGACTGTGGAAAAAAGTACTAGCAAAAAAATTGTTACTCCAAGAACTAGCAAAAAAAAATAAGGATTTATAACAAATTTTCTTGTGAACATATTCTACTAGCCAAATTAAGCAAAGAGCTTAATCGCAGAGATAAAATAAGAATGGTTTAACAAAAAAACTTGATGCCTACTTGCCATCAGCATCACCTATGACATAAAAAAGTATGCATTTTATATCATGACCAACTTGCAAAGAGGATCAAGGGATTTATGACATGACATCAGAATTTGCTAAATTTACCTAGATAAGTCTTTCTTTTTCCGAAATGTTGTCCGCAACATGGTGTCTAGCCTATCCTGCACAAAATCTTGCACTTCTGCATGGATTGTTTCCCATAAAGCATCAGCAATTAATGTGTCACAATGCTCCATCATCAAACCAATGCTCTTTATGTAACCAACAAGCTCTAACAATGTTTTGCGTTCATCAGCTGTATAATTCCAACGTACAACCTACATTGTGATTATTGGCAGTTTATATCACAAAAATAATAGTTAAAGAAATCAGTACAACCAATATAATTTAGGAGCATAAGAATATAAGATAATATAGATGCAGCATATGATCAAGACTAGGTAACATCTTCCACAAATTTTGCCTTACAAAAAGAAAGGCACAATTTCAATCATCATATATATGTTAGTCAAATAATAGAAAGCAATTTCTTATTCAGTGTGCAAAAACAGAAACTCTTCAAATTTGTAAGATAAATACTATAAGCTCCATAGTACTTAAGAAATAAACTTCATAACTGTAAGCAAGAAAATTATTTAATCATAACTATGGGACAACCAGCAAATCTGAGAAAACCCAGTCTTTCATAAAGCAATGAATGGAAAACAATGAAGATGAGCATACAAATCAACAATGAAGATGAGCATACAAATCAACAATGCTGGATAAATAATCCTTATTCAGACAGAACAAATCCAACAACCAAGAGAAATTGAACAATAAAAATTAAAAATTTAATGAACTATTAGCTCCAGTAGTTATGGCAGGTTAGAGCAAAGTTTGCAATACCAATGGGCACCACCCGCTACCGGATGGTACCGCCAATTGGGGTTGTTCCGCCCCATTATCACCCGAAAACAGCCCGTAATGATCGATTTCGACCGTCGTCGGCCACTGTCGAACGATAACGTTTGATTTCGACTGTCGGTGGTCGATTTCGGGCGATATCAACCGAGGGAGAAAGAAGAAGAGAGAGAAGAAGAAGAGGGAGAAGAAAATGGAGAACCTAGAGTCTGGCGCTGCTCTCCCAATCCTGATCCGTCGCCCGCGGGCGATTTCTTCGCCCACACGATCCGTTGCTCGGGCTAAGAAATTGCCAACGCAGGGAGAAGAAATGTCTCCCCACGTAGAGAGAAGGAACGAGGTGATGTCACCCCTTTTTTTTATTTTTAACTTTATATATATATATATATATATATATATATATATATATATATATATATACACCAAGTGGTATGCCTAAGCGTACTGCTCGATACCAATGTACCATACCATACCGAACTGAGCTCGGTAAGCCGGTATGGTATGAGTTGGCGAACCTATTAGAGGATCATAAAAGGATACTGCACCACTGATGAAAATAAAAACTAAAGAAACAAAGTATAACCTTTTCGTAGTCAAAAAAGGTGGTGGAACTCTGATGTGAACCCACAGAAGCAGGTTCCTTGCAGGGACGGGAGAATTTCCAAGCACATTGTTCCCATATCCGCCCAGTCCATCGGCTGAGAAGCTGACAACCTTCAACAACCAAGTCGTACATGTTTCCTTTGACTTCTCTAGACCACTCGGTATCAGCACCATCAGTTGATTTTAGTACAACAATCTAGATACAGAACCATTCAAAATTTGAAGAAATGAGATTAACTAAATAAATCAGATAAAGAACATGAAAAAAAAACTATAAATTAGCATGATAAAGGGTTTAACAATCAAGTCACGAAGTACTATTTATTTTCTCACAATTTATGACATGTCATACCTGCAGGCGCACACAAGCATACATTTATGGATCCAAAGAGGCAAACAAGTACAATTTCAAAAGCACAGATGACCAGCACAAGCAAATGTAAATGAACACACAGGTAAAGTTGTACACTGGCACAAGTACATAAACAGATGGTGCATATATACATGTCACAGTATACTGATCTAATGTGCACGCATATACATATTATATGTGAGACTGAGAACAAATTAATGCTTAGACAACCAATAGTTGAATTGAATGTTCTTCTCACAAAAAGAAACCACCACAAAAACGAATAATGGGACTTGATACCATAGTGGACAAAGGCATCAAGGATAAAGACAAGAACCTGATCTAATGTGCATGCATACTGATCTAATGTGCATGCGTATACATATTATATATGAGACTGAGAACAAATTAATGCTTAGACAACCAATAGTTGAATTGAATGTTCTTCTCACAAAAAGAAACCACCACAAAAACGAATAATGGGACTCGATACCATAGTGGACAAAGGCATCAAAGATAAAGACGAACCTGATTCAAGGCTGAAACAAAACGTATTGAGAAGTCATCATGCTCTGCTCGGATAGTTCCAATGTGGTTCACAATCAAATAATGCTTCTGATAAGTGGACCAGTTAAGGATCTAATGCACCAAAAAAAATCAAAATCCAGTACAACTTTTAACCGAAAACCAATTTCAAGTCAAAAACCTAGAATTGAAAGTTGAAACTGATCAACTGAATCTACGATAACAGTCACATATAATTGAAAAGACTGATAAAGATGCTATATTCGGTCTTTCAACTGGAAAATAATGAAAGTCAACCACCTACTTGACTCCAAACACACAGCTATAGATTGCAGACTTCAGTCTAATCCACATTGTCAATTGTGCAGTCCAAACACACAAGGACTGCATTTTTGCCTGGTTCAGCTTGTACCGACCAGTATATATCAGTCCAAGCCCGAAACAAGACATGGACTACCCCCATTTCAAGTAGTCTGGTCCAGTCTATTAAAAAAGAAAAAATCTTAAAACTAGAGCCTATGTCTCTTCTCCATACATGTGAAGTCCTGTGAGTCATTGCTGTCGTCCTCTTTCCATAAGCGTAGAGCCCCACAAGCTGCCACTGCTGTCGCCCGCCACCGCTACCTCCCCGCTGTCTGCTGCACACCTTACGCTTCCTCTTCTTCTCCTCCTCTTCCTCCTCCTTCACTTCTCTTCTTTCTTTCTCTTCCTCATCTCCCTACTTCCTCTTCCTCTGCGCTCCTGTTCCTCCACAGCCTCCTTTTATTCCTTCTTCTTTCTCCTCCTTCCTCCTCCTCATCCTCTTCCTCTATAGCCACCTCTTCCTTCCTCTTCTCCGTGTTCTTCCTTTTTGAGTCTTTGATACACCGATACCGATCGGTATTGACTGATATAATCCTTGATCAGACTGAATCTTATCTACTGAGAAAGCCATCAATTTTAGAAAGTCAAGCATTAATATCGAAACTAGACCTTTGATTAAAGAAAAAAAATTTATACATCAAAGAGAATAAAAGAAGTGTGTCTCATGAGCGAGACTCCCACCAATGTGATGTCTACAGAGGGTCAATGTACACAACCTTCTCTTTAAATATAGAGTGGCTATTTTCCATGACTCAAACCCTGTTTTCCCAGGTCGCAAAGAAGCAACATTAGCAATGTACCAAGGCCTCTTATACATCAAAAAGATTAGTACATAAAATTACAAGTGTTTTATTTTTCAAATTCAAAACTACAAGACTACCTAGTACATTTAACACAAACCTCAACTGGGAGTGAGCAACATTCAACACTCTAATGCATCTCCTTCACCTTTTCCTTCATTGTCCCCTTCTCTTCTCCTCCACCATCCTTTTTCCCCTCCTCCCCTAGCCTGACCCACAGCAGTCACCGCAGGAGCATATAGACACATGATAGCTAGCCACCAGTACTGCACCCGTCAGCCCAACAACTATCTTATGGGTACTCTACAAGATTTGAAACCTTGGTTTAAAGGAAAAAAATTCATCTCTTCTTGCTTTTGATTTAATAAAAGTAACAAAAATTATATCACTTCACATAGTCATTAAACTTAGTCTATCACAAATTGAGCTGACTAGGTTGTATCTCACCTGATAATTGAATCAATCATCAATCAAGATATGAATGTATGTGATCAATTAAAAACGAACAAAATAAAGATCAAATACCTTGTTTGGGAGTTTGCTTCATCAGCTTTCAGTTACAGTATATTGCTAAACAAAAGTTTATAAACATCAGATCGACGAAAACACCATATAGAATATGACTATTGCAGCATATTTAAGTATAGGTCCTTATCATAAACATGAATATGCTTTCACTACCTAGATAAAGCAACAATGAAAATCAAAAAAAAATCTTTACCCACAGATGGTTCGAAAATCAAATTTGCACTGTGTTACTATATCAAAGAATCAATAGATAAACAAAGCAATTACTTCAAAAGTATGCTCAGACAAGGATAAAAGCTTCATAAAGTACTTCCAGTTCAAGCCTCAAGCTTCGTTAATTAACATAGACTTGCAAGACACATCATATGTCGACAAATATTCATATCTAATCATATATTCTACACAAAACAAACACAAAAGGCACAGAAAAAAAAAAGCTAACACCAAATATAATCAAATATGTCAGTTCTTTGAACTCGTACAGTGTAAACTTAAGCCCTGTCCTTACAGATAAACAACAGAATTCATTCTAACCAAGCATTCTACAAAAAAGCACCATTATTTGACACTTCTTTACACTAATTTCTAACTAAATATCAGAGTAAAATCAGACCATAACGAGCCAGATTTTTGCTATATAGAAAAACAGCACGAAAATAAATTTGTGTATAGGATATTCTTGCAGCTCACGAGGTGGAATTTCATGAGGCCCCGGAAGAGTGAGAAGACGAGTTTGACTAGAAAAGCTTTGGAAGTACATCGATAGTTCCTTCATTATAGCAGCTGGTGAAAGATGAAGATCTGGAAATGCAGGAATAACAGGATCACTCTGCCAAAGAAGATCACAGAAAGGGTCAATATAGCATGCTAACTTAAGAGTCTTAACAAAAATAATGGACACAAGTAGTAAACATGATTTTCCTAATTTATATACATACTGGAAAAGTCTATGGAGATTAGAGAAGCATAAATGGGAGATAATACCTTGAAGATGTTAATAAGTCGATTGAACTTGACCCTCTTATACAGTGACTCACTCTCTTTTTCAGATGAGGTTGCTAAAACAACAAGAACCGGCAAAACACGAAGTAGCATATGGCGCTCTGGAAATAAGAGTGCAAAGTCTAGCTCCAAAGATTCAACACAAAATACTATGAGTACTTGCAAGATGTCTTCTACTCTATGCTTGAATCAAGGATGTCAAACTACCTGTGAATAGGCTCCAACTAGGAAGAGCCTAGAAGACATTTCACAAATAAGAAACTTGTCAACTAGTAAAAAGAACTTAAGAAAGCTTATCCAACACATGGAGAATCCTATAACCATAAGCAAACTAGTTGAGGTATCACCTTAGTCTGATTCATGCATATAAAAATATGATACAGACAAGTCATTGCAAAGACCATAGTATTTGTTTAAAAATTTTGAAAAAATAAAAATTGTTTCTTCTTTGTTATGGGCAATGGTAAGCAAAAGTATCAAATAATAATTGTTTCTGTTTAATCCAAGATTGACTGGAATGTATCACTCAACAGAAAATGTCTCTGGGAATACCTAGTTTCAATTTTTATACATGAGTTTCAACCTCTATGCAAACTCAGTCTTGATGAGTAAGACATTCAATAAAGGATACGTATTTGTGCGGAACATCTCAGCATGCAAATTCAATAGAATAGCCCATCTTGTACTTAAGAAAATCTGCAAATACAAATGTGAGTTTAGTGTTGGTAAAATATATGGATATAGTAACATCTAAGGAAACAAAATCTCAAACAACCTACTATAATGGAATGGTCAAGTTATAGAATACAATCTGAGGCCCTCACGGATCCTATACCAGTACGATAAATTTAAAAACAACAACTACAAACCTGCAGATCGTCTAACTCTTCTCTCATAGAATCAGTATCCTGCCACTGAACACTCACTTGTGTAAATGTTCTGAAAAATTAGAAGTATAGAAAAGAATCAGTTACCAATACTTTCTGTTGTGGAGTCAGAAATATATACAGAAATCTAGAAGTGTGATTTAGGGTGTCAATAATAGGAATGAGAATGCAGTTGGCAAGATATATCTAAACCAAACTAATCCTAGAGAATATTATTAACTACAGTTAATACTGAGATTATATCAGTATGGTATGGTACATGGTACCAGGCGGTACATAGCATGTACCACCCAGTATATTAAAATATTTTATAATATAATATTATGATATAATATTAAATGTAATAAACATTAATATATTAAAAAAAGAAAAAATTGACGATGTCGCCTCGATCTTTCTCCCCGCGCGAGGAGACGAACGGGGAGATATTTCATCTCCTCGCACGGGAGGAGAATCGCCCACGGGTGAGGATAGCGCACGGGCAACCCGCGAGCGACGACGGTGCGTGGGCGACGACAACGCACAAGCAAGGATGGCGCAGGGAAAGGTCTCTTCTTTCTTCTTTTCCTCTTCTTCTTCTTCTGCCATTTTTCTCTCTCAATCGATCACCGACGGTCGATTTCTCCTCAATCGATAGCCAACGACCGAAATCGACCGTCGATGATCGATTTTGGTGGTACCGTTGGGTAGCAGTCGGTCCACATACCGGTAACCTAATGGACCGGTACATACCGCCCATACTGGGTGGTACAGATCGAAATTGCAAACCTTGATTATAACTACCAAACGTAATATATGACAAAGCAGATCCTAGAAATGTATAACCTTCAAAATAACTACCCTATTTGTATGGATTCATCAAGCAATCCATGTGTTTCTTTTTTAATCATGTATAGAATCGAATGCAACTGGAGCAACCAAGTACCAAACTTAATATATGATAAAGAAGATCTAAACAACAGATAGCCTCGGAAATAATTGTGCTAGCCATCAAATTAACTCTGAATGCTTGCCAAAGGCTGCTCTATATGTATGGATCCATCATGTAATCCATGTCTTTTTTTTTTATAACACGTAGAATCTAATGCAACTGGAGCAAGTAATACAAGTGGGTGATCACAGTATATATTTATTGGGAACCAGCGGCATTTGCCAGCCTACCAACTACAAGATCTCATTTGAAAGACAAGTGAGACTGAAATGTTGCCTTTTCAAGCTTATTGTTCCACGTAAATAATTCATTTTAGGATAAACATCTCCTAGCATGTGGTACTATATTTTAAGGGGAAGTGGAAACCTTCCAAGAGAAATTAGGGAGGAGGAGCCTCTTTTATATAGGAGAAGATGAGCTCTCCCGGAAAGTTAAGTAATAATTTATATTAATTTATTTTTATTTTGCTTTCACACACAAAGACAGAAATATAATATTTATTTCTTATGGTTCACACAGAAAAATAAAATTTAAACTATTTACTTTCTAAAAATCAAATCACTTATTAGAAAATAAATCAATTAATAATTTAATTTATTGACAATATTTCTAATTTGTCCACATAATCAAGAAGATCAATTTTAATCATTTCCTTAGCCATACTACATAAATAAAAAAGAATAATTTAAATAAAGAAACACATTATTTATGGTAATTTATTTATGTTAATGGAGAAAAATTATCGATAATTACATTTATCCCCCACTTAACAGAAATTTGATCCTCAAATTTGATATTAATCAACATAGTTGGCATTTGAAATAGTAAGTTAAAGATAAATCTAAATCAACTTGAAAATACTTAGATGTAAATGTGCAACTCGAAAACTAAGTCAAAAGATGTGATTTTTTCAGCATAAAATATATGAGTAATTTTGAAAATTCATTCAATAAATTTGGTTTTAGATTAACCATAACAAGCATATTAAATTCTATATCCAATAAATCATTAGAATTTTTAAATTTTAAAACTAATTGGGTGTTGACATAAAATATAAGTTGAGGCTACATGTGTAACTCAACAAACAAAACCAATTGAAAGGATGAAAATTTATTCAACTATTCAACATATATTCTTTTATAATTCCAAATGATTTATTTATTAAATGTGTCAAAGAAATAACATTCTATTTAATTCTCATTAGATCTCGTCATTGCAGTAGATAAATAATATCTAATAATAAATTTTCCACTTATTAAATTGAAACAGCATTCAAATTTGTTATACATACAATTAAATTTAAATATCAATGCATGATCAAATTTATTCAACTACAAAAGGACATATATTATAAATGTCAAAAGTAACTTTTGCAAACCATCCTAACACATGTCAAATATAATCTCACCTTTAAGAATCATAAATGATTACAAGAATTATAAGGTAAATACTTTTTTATTTATATATTTTTGAAAAATCCTACAAAATTTTTGTACTTAAAATTTGTCAAAACTTTTAAATCTGAGAGAATAATTGATACTTAGTATGATCTTCACTTAGTAACATTAGATATGTTAACCATAAGCATTCATAACAATGTAAGGTAAAGGTGAGGAAGATAAACAACCCTAAAGAAACCACACAGTAAGTAACAAATATGTTCTTATAAATCTTTTATTAAATTTATCCCATTTATAATTATAAATAAGAATAAAATCCCAGAGCAGAGGATAACAATATTCAAAAAGTAATATGTCAAACTATAATAGAAATTATGTCAAACTTCATTCATTTATAATCTACTTAAAATCATAACGAAATTATATGAATAAGTTATGATCAAACTAAAAAAATGCTACCAGACTAATGCAATAAACTTATTTTTTTAGTAAAATGAAAATCTAAATATTTCATAGTGAACATAAGCATCATATATTAGTTCTAGTAAAATTGCCAAATTATTTTTTCTAAAATATTAGATATAAATCTAATATGTGCATCTTCATGAATAACTAAGTCAATTGATATTTATTTATTTATTATAAATACATCTCAAAATGAAAATAAGACATTCTATAATTAAATTAACAACTATTATCTACTTTTCTAAAGGTGGATAAGAGTGCCATGACAAAATTATATTCAAATCGTAAGATACGAGAGTTTCTACGACAAAAATATTATAACATTTATTGAAATTTAGAAAAAAAATATACTAAACTTTTGGCATTTTACTTAATAATCACAATTCAAGTCATTTAATGAGACTTTCCTTGTGTAACATCTTTAATTAATCATTTATTTATAAAAAATAAATCATATTTGGCTCAATAAAATGACCCTAGTCTCTTAAAATCATGTTTAAGTTGCATTTAATGATACTAGATGAAACCCTAGCATGGTGCATGTGAAGCATAGCTCAGTAGTGGTTCCCACTCGAACCCCCTCACCATGCCTAAATACTAGGTCAACCCTGATGCATTCCCTATTCACATGCCAATACCAACATAAGTTAATCTGAAGCTTCTCTATTCTTGTGGCTCCTTTACATTCCCTCACCAAAATAGGTCAAAGATTAGAGTGGATGGAAAAGCATGATGATATGCTCCACTTGCTAGAGGACAATGCTAGAGTTGATGAACCTGCAACAATTGTTCGGGTTCGAGCCAGACGTGTCGAGATACATGATGGGGGTTATTTTGATACAAGATAGCCAACCCATGACGTACCACTCAGAGATGTTCCAAGGATCTCAAAAGAACTATCCAACCAATGACAAAATATCAAGCGATCAAACATTGGTGCATGTATCTCCTAGGGGAGGCGATCATCTAGACCAACCTTCGGCCACTTCAATACCTTCAAACACAATTCAACCAAGTGATCAAGTACAAAAAAGGAGTATAAAATAAGCTAGCTGACATGTTATCGTGAACCCCGATCGTGAGTCTTTGCTTGTTTGTGCATATACAGGTCATACCTAGTTTTCACGAGGATTATACGAACATATACATGGAAGACCCAAAAGTTAAAGGCATCATAAAGAAGTCAAAGCAAGAAACAACATGAAATCACGCTCTAAGGAGGACTACTCTACAGACGTGCTCAACTTTACGTACCGAAGAGAATAGATCGCGTGAATTAGATGCGAGAAGCACACTCGTTGAAAGTCACAGGACACTTCGATGTGAACAAGACTTTGATGAACTTGTAGTGACATGTTTACTAGCCCCAGATGCAGCAAGATGTGGCTCGATTCGTGCAAGGATGCATCCTTTGCAGCACCACAAAACCAAGCAACGAAAATTGGGGTTGTACACTCCATGGTTCATCATGTCGACCTGTATCAGGAGGTATAGACAATATGTAAAAGGTCCGACGGAGGACCAGCATGTGGAGCGCTCTCTACCAAGTGGTCCATAATAAGGGACCCCATATCGCCTGATACAAGGTCAGTACCGATCAGAACAATTAAAGTCCGACCATTATCGAACTGTACTGGTTGGTAACAATCAAATTTCAACCGATACCGATCAATTACTAGGATTTATGGATTGGATCAAGCTTGGGAGGCTAATTAGGGAGGATTAACACCTAAGTTAGAGGTAGAACTCTCTACCCAAAGGTATGTAGACCTATCGATCACATTCAACAACTCGCTCGATCCGAAGACATGGACAACAATGCCTCAACCGATGATGGCAACAATGCCGGGGATTCGATGGTCCCGTCTGCACAGTTTAAGGGTGATGCATGGACCAAGTAATATTTTATACATGCCACATAAGATTCAGATTATAAAGCTTAACATGATAGTTGGTTATACTTATCTGAGCTGTAGTACGATGATTAATATTATGATACAGACCAGCAAATCAATGACGAAAGTAGAAGTTTCGACATTCTCCATGCTCTGCACTAATACATGCCACAATTGTACTTGCCTCAAACATGTGTGGTTCATGACAATCATACTACGACATCACCATAATGACACACGAATGGTATACGATGTATTAGGATACTATGTAGTAGGATTATTCGGGATTCAGTTCGACAAATACATCAAATTGATATATAGATGCATAGGATCGAGGACCCCGATCCATCGCCAGTGAAATCCTGTCGATCTTTTCAGTGCTAGAACCAGGAACATCCATCGATCGATTACTTGATTATTTGAATCTTAAAGTTTAAATTATTTAACAAACAATCTAATAATTCAAATCATTTCTTTGTAGATAATTCAATGTCAACTGAAGGACGATCTGAAAAGCAAGGTTTGCAATTTTGACCGGGCAGTACATACCGGTCCGCCAGGTCACTGGTACGCGGACCACCCGGTAGCGGGCGGTACCGCCAAAATCGACCATCGGCGGCCAATTGAGGGAGAAATCAACCGTCGGCAGTCGATTGAGGGAGAAAAAGGGAAGACGAAGAAGAAGAGGAAAAGAAGAAAGAAGAAGAAGAGGAGAAGAAGTACCTCCGTTCCTCGCATCGTACTCGCTCGCGCACCCTCGCCGCCCTCGCCTGCTAGTGATTTTTCTCCCACACAAGGAGACAGAACGTCTACCCGCGCGGGGAGAAAGATCGAAGCGACGTCGCCCCTTTTTTCTTTTTTTATATATTAATATTTAATATTTATATTATAAAAATATTATAATATCTTTTAATATATCGGGCAGTATGCACTATGCATACCGCCCGATATCGGTACGAACCGATATGTCAAACCTTGTCGAAAAGTACCACAAAGCTACTCAAAGCCCAAAAAAGATGTCACTATTCTTCCTAGTATAGATTATTTTTGCTAAAACTATACTAAAGTTATATTTATTTCCAACTTAAGAGCCCTAATCTAACTTCTTTTTTTCTTAAGAACCATTAGAACACTTTTAGACCATTTTATTGTATCGTCGATATGCATCGTCTTACCACCGACTGGTTGATACACTGGTATGGACCAATAAGGAGAAACTTGGTACCCTACGTTGCTCTTTCCATCACGACCATGGGTAAGCATATCTATGGAATTCTTGGGAGGTCTACCTATGATGAGATGGGGACACAACTATTTATTTGTGGTGGTTGATAGGTTCTCAAAGATAGTGGTACTCATACCTTCCAAAAAGACAATCACCAGAGGAGCAACCCAATTATTCTTCCAACATGTGTGGGCACTTTTTGACATTCCGAGTTCCAGCATGTCTGATCGTGACAGGTATTTCTTGAGCAACTTTTGGAGTTCAATTCGGATTATGATGAACACCAAACTAAAGATGAGCATAGCCTTCCATCCATAAACCAATGGCCAAACCGAACTAGTGACCACACCATGATTCATCTCCTTCGAGGATACCTTCGATTTGCTTTCAATCGAGTAGTGTATAGTTCTACTAGCAAAACACTGTTAGAGGTATACTTGGGTTAGTTATCTCAAAGTCCTTTTGATTTGTAGTTTTCACTTGATTTGACTTCAGCTACCTCCGCTAAAAGCAATGCAACACAATAAGCCCAAAATTATTTGGCAACCATCCGTAAGGTGCATGAAGAGGTTATGAAGCAACCTTAATGTAACCAATGAATACACAGAACAACACGATCGACACCGTGCCGAAGGATGAATTTATGAAGGAGACCTTGTATGACTACACCTTGGGAAATAACTAATCCATTGAGGATACAACTCCTGACACCCAAAGACATGGGACGAAGCCTATCGTACCTTCAATTTACATTTAAACGAGCAGTGTACAATTCTACTAAGAAATGACCGCTCAAGGTGTGCTTGGGTTAGTTATCTTAAAGTCCTTTTGATTTGTAATTCACGATTGATTTGACATCAACTACCTTCGCCAAATGCAATGCAACATAATAAGCCCAAAAATTTTTGGAGAACATCTGCAAGGTGCATGAAGAGGTTGAGAAGCAACATAAATGAAGCCGACAAAAATACAAAGAACGACACGATAGACACCGTATCAAAGGACGATTCTATGAAGGAGACCTTGTATGGCTTCACTTTGGGAAATAATGACTCAAAGAAGGAAAGAACCTAAAGCTCATCTGATATGGACCGTTCTAAGTCTTAAAGCAGATTGGAGACAATGCATGCCAAATCGAGTTATTGCCCTACATGGAGATATACTCGATTGTGAACATTGAGAATTTAAAATCATCCAAGCCTTTAATGCTAGACGACAAACCAAGCGATACGTTGCCATCTGTTGAAGACTTGGTGACCGACCAAGACGACACTTTCATCGAGTAGTTCACAACCACCCGACGAGGCATCAAAGTTGTCTTTTGAATGGGCCACAAAGGGCTAAAACCAAGTGCAGCAAGATGGTACTCCGAAGGAGCTGCTGAAGTCGAGTTTCCCCACCTTCAAAGCAAGATTCAATGGGGCGTGAATCGCATGTTCAGGGACGATCTCAACAATATTCAACCCTGTTAGATCAAGCAAAGCTCAAGCCCAAGGACTTAAGGCAACCTCTCCGTATATAACATCAAAAGCGAACCAAGAAAGCCGTCAACAAAGAGGCAATCAACCCTAGAATTGCAGCTTAGAGGAGCAAGAAGAGGGAAGAATTTTGCACCATTGCAGCCAACTTCCAACCAGCGCCTTCTTCCTCACGTTCAAGCAATCAAAGCTCCACCCAAGGTTTGACTTATCGGTCCGTACCGGCATATCGAGTTCATCTCGGTATTGGTACGGTACTGATATCGGGCAGTACAGACAATGCATACTGCCAATATATTAAAATATAATATATTTTTTATAATATAATATTATATAATATAATATTAAAATATTAAAATATTTAAAAAAAGAGAAAAAGGGACGACGTCGCCTTGAACTTTCTCTCCACGACCCGCGGGCGGCGACGGCACGCGGGCGCTGGCGACCCGCCGGTGGCGACGGCGTGCGAGCAGCGACAACGCACGGGCGAGGACCACACACGGGCGATAGGTATTCTTTTTCTCCTCTTTTCTTTTTTTTTCTTCTTTTTCCTCTTCTTCTTCTTCCTCTCTTTTTCTCGCTCAATCGACCACCGATGGTCGATTTCTCCTTCAATCAACCGTCGACGGTCGATTTCTCCCTTCAATCGACCGCCGACGATCGATTTTTGGTGGAACCACCCGGTAGCAGACGGTCCGCGTATCGACAACCTGGCGAACCGGTATTATGTACCGCCTATACCGGGCGGTAAATATCGAAATTGCAAACCTTGGCTCCACCCCTAATCTTCGTCTAACTACTACGAGAAATCCTCAATGCCTACTACCTATTGTCCAAACCTTAGGAGGTTCTAGCAACAAAGAGAGGAGATCGAAGACCGATAGCAACCGCAACCTACCGAGAGCACGAACATGCTAGACAAAATAAACCTAGGTTTTCACGCACCCATAAGCTTTCTTTCACTCGTCTATTTCCTTTATTTCAACTTTCATAGTTAGGACTTTAACTTTACAGACAATAGTGATTGTTTTCTTTTAATTTTATGCTTGGTTTTCCTGTGATAATTCTCTCCTCCGCCAAAACTGCCATCCAGAAGGTGGTATTGAATCAACAAATCATTGAAACCAAACACGAGACGGATCACTCTCCCCTGTCCTCTACCTCATTCTCCTACACGTCATTGCCAGCTCCACTCCATTACGCCATCCTCCGCCTATAAGCCTCACCTACTTTAGTCCTAGTTTATTAATTCTCTCCAAAAATTTCATATTATGGCTCACTAGCTTACTTCCATAACTTGAGCAAAATAGAATATCTCATAATATATCAGTACTAAAAACATCATTCATTCATTAGTACTTTTTTAGTTCTCAACTTTTTGATAAATAAATAAATTAACCAAATTACTCTTAGATCTCTAAAAACCCACCAAAACACTTATACCTATTTTCATCCTCGTCAAAAACATTCCTTCACTTGCTCTAATTTTGCAAAGAAATATATAGTTCCATAATTTGGTCTCTTAGTTTCCAACATCATTATTAAAAATTTGACATACATAATAAGTATATATCATTTCTATTATGTGGTATTTACAATTGGAATTCACTTAATTTTTTGAGTTATTTTGCAGGTTGGAATGTGAATACTCATAAAAAATTGTTTTTTCTTTTATCAAACACAAGATGTCCCTAAAAGGTTTTTTTTAATTATATTAAACATTTTCCCATGTTCTCCATTATATTAGATAACAAGTTCAATTACTAATAATACTTAACCATTTAGCTAGTGCAATGAACTATTGCAAACAAAATTGATTGAAAAGTATAAGTTATTGCATACCTCTTGTACCATGAGAAATCATTGGGAATGCTAGCTTTTGCATTTTTGAGATGATCAAGCTGCACTAAAACATCAAGTAATTTCAATATAGACCTGCCATACAAAAAGCTTAGTATCGATATCCCACCACTAGGAAAAGCATCATTACAAAACATAGCTACCATGGAAATCAGCTAAAAATAAACTAACTGAAAATCATAAGTCATGTCTCATCATACTAACAAAAAAATGTGAGTTACATCATTAATTTTATCAACTTATACTTTGAACATGAAATAGCAATTCAGAGATGAAGTGACAAAATCAAACTGAATAAGAAATAGTAAAGCACAATTAGGATTCTATTGATGAAATAATCGCTTTTTTCTAATTATAGCAACGAAAAAGGAATTCTAAAAGACCAAAGTATGCATATATATATATATATATATATATATATATATATATATATATATAAGCAATCAAATTCAAGCAATGCTTTATGCAGTCAACAATAGTGGATAACTTATTGTGTTTTCGACCATGGTATACAATTGATAAGATATATTGATGCTTACTGAGTGATAAAGGACAACCTAAAACATAATAGGCTTAAAAGCAAGGTTTGTAATTTCGACCTGTACCGCCTGGTACAGGCGGTATATACCGGTCCGCCAGGTTGCCGGTACGTGGACCGCCCGCTACCGGGCGGGTACCGCCAAAAATCGACCGTCAGCGACCGATTGAGGGAGAACCGACAGTCGATTTTTGGCCGTCAGCGGCCGATTGAGGGAGAAATCGACCATCGGCGGTCGATTGAAGGAGAAAATGGGCAGAAGAAGAAGAGGAAAAGAAGAAAAAAGAAGAGGAGAAGAAGAAAACCTAGCGCCATCCTCGCCCGCGCACCGTCGCCGCCCGCGGGTCACCCGCGCGCCGTCGCCGGGCGAGCGCCCTCGCCCACTTTTTATCCCACACGAGGAGACGGAACGTCTCCCTGCGCAGTGTCACGAACGGTCATCGCTCAACCGCAACATCTTCGCTCAGCGAACCGTTCATCGGTTTTTCGTGTTTGTACATATGTTTGGCAGCTTGTTTTGCCTTGAGTTTATGTGTTTTTACCTAAGAAATATGAGCGAAAGTAGTGAAGGCTGCAGAACGATCGCTTGCTGCACGGAGCCAAAATAGCCCAAAACAACCTCATTTTTGGGTCCTTTTCGGCGGCGACCACTCTGAGCGGTGCGAAATGTCAGCCATTTCAACACCTTGGAACCCCCCGGGTCGCACCGGGCTGGATGGGGTTTCGGGTATATGTCGGGCGTACGCTTTCATCAACAATTGAACTTGTCTTGCGTCCGATACCTTAGGAACCGTCGTTTGTGGACTTGCAACCAATCTTACAATGCTCTAAAGTCCTGTTTCGCTCTCTTTCTCTCTTTTCTCTACTACACTCAAGGTGTTCGACGAATTGTTTGTATAGTTTCCCGCTTTGCGAGACGTCGGGACTTGTCCGTCGCTCGTTTCTAAGCTAATCAACTTCTTCTTTGCAGGTCCTACGGGACCGCACGAGGTTGCAAGTGGGCTGACCCTTTGCGGACAGATAACGCTTTAGGCGTTTCATGACTTAGGCAATCCCAGCTAAGTCCGGAACAGTGGGCAAGGTTACTCCACGACTTAGGCAATTTCAGCTAAGTCTTCGAGAGTGCCACTAGGGTGCCGCACGGCTTAGACAAATTCAGCTAAGTCCGTGACAGTGTGGTATCAGAGCAGGCAAGCAATTCAAACGAACAGCGAAGAAGATTCGCAATCTCGCCATGGTGAAATATCGTGGTAAATCGAGCAAGATGGGGCAAGCCGGACCCTTGCTCTAAGCAACCGCAGGTGGGCTGCAAGTGCAAACTCGCTCGCAAACTGTTGGAGTCGCTCATGAGGAGCGCGGCAGTGAACAAGACAAGCATGAAGTTGGGTATTCTCTGCGAGCGGAGGAGGCGCCATCTGGAGCACTAATTGGGAAAAAGAGCCACAAGGAGAGACTTGCAACGGCAGAAACCCGCCTTAATGTTCTTGAAGCGAGCTTGGAGGAACCCTACCAAGGCCAACGAAGGCTCCTTGAGGTAGAGAGCTCGCAATAAGAAGCTGAATCTCGGATCGAGAAAGTTGAATCCCTGATCGATCAACTGACAGAGGACACCAAAGATTTCGTACGACACCTACACGAAGTTGTGGCGGAACTCATGGCTAAGGTAATGGTTAACAAGGACTCTTGATGCGGGAGGGAACAATACCCGCGCTACGTCACCACAAAACTTCAAGGCACCGGAGCCGCATTGCTACAAGGGTGCTAGGGATGTCAAATAGCTTGAAAATTTCCTGTTCGACATGGAACAATATTTTCGTGCTACAAGGCTCGATTCTTAAAAGACCAAAGTTGCTATAGCAACAATGTATCTGAATGGGGATGCAAAACTTTGGTGGCGAACCCGTTGGGAAGAGATCCAGCAAGGCCGATGTCGAGTGGATACATGGGGAGACTTGAAGCGAGAGTTGAGAACTTAGTTCTTGTCCGAGAACACAGAGTTTGTCACAAGAAGGAAACTGAGACAACTCCGCCAAAGTACAACAATCCGAGACTATGTGAAACAATTTTCAGCACTGATGCTGGATATACAAGACATGTCTGAAAAAGACAAGCTATTCAGCTTCCTTGATGGCTTGAAGCCATGGGCACAACAAGAACTACATCGGAGGAATGTCACCGATGTAGTCGGGGCAATTGCAGCCGCAGAAAAGCTAACTGACTTTGTTTCTTCAGAGGATTTGAGAAAGAAGAAACAATCTTTGGGAAATCGCCCAACTAAATACTCTCGAGCGCAGGAGTCTGGGGACGAACAAAAGAAGAAGAATTTCCACAAGAGACCGAGCTCAAAAGATAAAGTCCCAAAGTCTAGTGGATGCTTCTGGTGTAGAGGACCGCACATGGTGAGGAAGTGCCACAAAAGCAGGCACTCAATGCTTTAACTGCATCAATATATCCCCACAAGTCGGACGAGGGCAAAGCTATCGCCCTTGGTTCAAGCAGTTCTAAATCCAGTAGCGATAGTGAGGCGTCACAAGGACCCAGGATGGGAGCAATGCGTTTGTTGAATGTGTTGTGGGGTCAAGTAGGGGAGAACACAAAGACAAAGCCATCGAAGGTAGGAAGCAGCGAGTTGATGTATGTGGACATCAAGCTTAATAGCCGTACAACCCGTGCAATGGTGCACACGGGCGCTACCCACAATTTTATTGTCGATTGTGAAGCTAAGCGACTTGAATTAATGTTATAGAAGAGCCCAAGTCGTATGAAGGCTGTGAACTCGGAGGCCAAGCGGATCTCCAGACGAGCAAAGGAGGTCCCCATCAAGATCGGAACATAGAGCGGGAGCACAAACTTGATAGCGATGCCATTGGACGACTTCCAAGTGATTCTCAGAATGGAGTTCATGCACGCAGCGAAGTTGGTGCCAATGTCGTTCCTGAACTTCCTATGTCTAATGGGAGGCGACGATCCCTTCGTGGTTCCAGTTTCTCAAGGAGGAACCAAGGACCCACAACAAATATCGGCTTTACAATTGAAGAAAGGGGTACAAAAAGGTGAATCAACCTTTGTAGCTGCTATGAAGCTAGAGACACTTGACGGGGAGGCCATTCAAGAACCTGCTGTTGTGGCGAACATCCTGAAGGAGTTCTCAGATGTGATGCCAACGGAGTTGCCGAGAACTCTACCACCACGTAGAGGCGTGGATCATCGGATTGAGCTGGAGCCGGGAGTTAAGCCTCCAGCAAGACCGCCATACCGCATGGCCCCTCCAGAGTTGGCAGAACTAAGGAAGCAATTAGATAAACTACTAAGCGGTGGTCTCATCCGCAGCTCGAAAGCACCTTTCGGAGCTCCAGTCCTCTTCCAGAAGAAACAAGATGGGAGCCTCCAATTATGCATTAATTATCGAGCCCTCAAGATGACGATGAAGAACAAGAACCCCATCCAGCTCATCGTGGACTTATTCGATCAATTAGGGAAGGCAAAGTACTTCTCCAAACTCGACCTTCGATCGACGTATTGGGGGGTGCGCATTGAAGAAGGTGATGAGACGAAGACTACCTGTGTGACCAAATATAGAGCATTCGAGTTCTTGGTGATGTCTTTCGGCTTAACCAATGCTCCGGCCACATTCTGCACTCTAATGAACCAATTGTTCAAGGAGTATCTGGACAAGTTTGTGGTCATCTATAGTCAAACACTTGAGGAGCATGTTAAGCACCTCCAAACAATTTTCGAAGTTCTCAGGGAGAACACCTTATTCGTGAAGAGGGAAAAGTGCTACTTCGCCCAAACGGAAATTTTATTCTTAGGGCATCGAATCAGCAATGGTTCCATCCGATTGGACAAGTCTAAGGTGCAAGGTGTGGCGGACTGGCGGACTGGCGAACTAGCGAACACCAAAGAAGGTGCCAGAGTTGAGATCCTTCATTGGGTTCGTCAACTATTATCGGCGCTTCATAGCTAGATAGAAGGTGCTCCGTTGACAGAGTTGCTAAAGGAGCAGTCTTGGAGATTGTCGGACAAATGTGAGGCGGCATTTCAAGACCTAAAAACTGTTGTGTTGGAGGAACCTGTACTCAGATTACCAGACTACGGGAAGTCTTTTGAAGTCCATACAAATGCTTCTGACTTTGCTATTGGGGGAGTTCTTATGCAAGAGGGTCATCCAGTGGCCTACGAGAGTCGCAAGCTCAACGAGACCGAGCGGCGATATCCAGTGTATGAGAAGGAGATGATAACAGTGGTCCACTGTCTACGAGTGTGGCGACACTACCTTTTGAGAGCACCATTCGTGCTAAGGACAGACAATGTCGCATTGAGTTACTTCCAAACTCAAAAGAAACTCTCCCCGAAGCAAGCACAATGGCAGAACTTATTGGCTGAGTTCGACGTGGTAATGGAGTATAAGCTCGGAAAAGCAAACGTCGTGGCCGATGCATTGAGCCGGAAAGTGGAACTAGTGAATGTTCTACAGTTGGAGGGCGGAGGCCAAGCAAGCCAATTGCACTCCAACTACCTTTCTAGAATCAGGGATGGACTGTACCACGATCCTCAGGCAGTAATTCTAATGCAACTCATCAAAGAGGGCAAGGCACGACGATTTTGGGTTCATGAGGGACTCATCTACACCAAAGGAACAGAGTTTATGTTCCGCGAGCGGATAATTTGAGACATGAACTCTTGAAAGAGTGTCATGATTCCCTTTGGGCTGGACATCCGAGTATCCACCGAACAATGGCTCTCGTGGAGAGGGCCTTCTATTGGCCGAAGATGGGGATAGATGTGGAGGAATACGTTCGAACATACCTTACTTGTCAACAGGACAAGGTAGAGCAGCAGAAGCCAGGACTTTTGGAGCAGCTGCCCGTACCAGAAAGGCCATGGGAGAGCATTTCCTTGGACTTCATATCAAGCTTGCCCGCAGTAGGGGGACTTGGATCGATACTCGTGGTAGTCGATCGGTTTTCAAAGTATGCAACATTCATTGTTGCACCCCTACATTGCTCAGCAGAGGAGGCGGCTAAGTTGATGATGAATATGGTGAAGTATTGGGGAGTCCCACACAACATTATTAGTGATCGAGATTCTCGATTCTTGGGACGATTCTGGACCCAGTTGTTCAAGTTGTTGGGATCTAAATTATACTTCTCCATAAGCCTCCACCCTCAGACGAATGGCCAGACTGGAAGAATCAATTCGCTCTTGGAGCAATATCTCCGACACTACGTGAGTGCCAACCAACGAGATTGGGTGAAGTTGTCGGACATAGCCCAATTCTCCTACAACTTGCTGCGGAGCTCTACATCCAACAAGAGCCCTTTCGAGATTATTACGGGACAACAACCATCAACTCCTCACACCTTGGTTATTAGTTATACAGGGAGTAGCCCATCAGCATATCATTTCGCAAAGGAATAGCATCGCAATGCAAATATTGCGCGGGCTTACTTGAAGAAGGCGGCCAAAAAGATGAAGAAGTGGGCAGACTTGGGAAGGCGACTACAAGAGTTTAAAGTTGGCAACTTGGTGTTGGTGAAGCTCCAACCAGCATCACTCCAGTTCTTTAGGCACAAAGTGCACAAAGGATTGGTACGCAAGTATAAAGGGTCTTTCCCAATCATCAGCAAGGTAGGCAATGTCTCATACAAGTTGCAACTACAAACATGGTTCAGAATTCATAACATCTTCCATGAGAGCAACTAGAAAGCCTACAACTTAGATCCGCAAGACGATTCTCGAAATGTTCCAATTCGACTACCCCCCCACTAGAGCCTCTTACGAGAAGCGAGTTCAAACTATTCTGGCGGATCGCAAGACAAAGCTACCCAATGTGTCATGAACGGACGTCGCTCAACCGCAACATCTTCACCCCGTGAACCGTTCGTTGCTTTTTCTTATTTGTACATATGTTTGGCAGCTTGTTTTGCCTTGAGTTTATGAATTTTTACCTACGAAATACGACCGGAAGTAGTGTAGAAGGCTGCAGAACGGTCGTTCGCTGCACAGAGCCAAAACAGCCTTGTTTTTGGGTCTTTTTCGTGTGCCACGGCAACCTTTCTGAGCGGTGCGAAATGTCAACCATTTCAGCACCTTGGAACACCCCGGGTGGCACCGGGCTGGATGGGGCTCCGGGTATATTTCGAGCGTAGGCGTTCATCAGCAATTGAACTTGTCTTGTGTCCGATACCTTGGGAACCGTCGTTTGTGGACTTGCAACCGTTCCTACAGCCCTCCAAAGTCCTATTTCGCTCTCTCTCTCTTTTCTCAGCTGCACTCAAGGTGTTCGACAAATTGCTTGTATAGCTTTCCGCTTTGCGAGACGCCAGGACGTGTCCGTCGCTCGCTTCCAAGCTAATCAACTTCTTCTTTGCAGGTCCTACGGGACCTTAAGAGGTTGTAAGAGGGCTGACCCTGTGCGGACAGATAACGCTTTGGGCGTTCCATGACTTAGGCAATCTCAGCTAAGTCCAGAACAGTGGGCAAGGTTGCTTCACGACTTAGGCAATTTCAGCTAAGTCTTCGGGAGGGCCGCAAGGGTGCCGCACGGCTTAGGCAAATTCAGCTAAGCCAATGACAGTGTGGTATCAGAGCAGGCAAGCAATTCGTACGAACAGCGAAGAAGATTCGCAATTTCGCCATGGTGAGACATCGTGATGAATCGAGCAAGATGGGGCAAACGGGACCCTTGCTCCAAGCAGCCGCAGGTGGGCTGCAAGTGCAAACTCGCTCGCAAACTGCTGGAGCCGCTCATGAGGAGCACGGCAGTGAACAAGACGAGCGTGAAGTTGGGTATTCTCCACGAGGGGAGGAGGCGCCATCTGGAGCGCCAACCGGGAAGAAGGGCCATAGAGAGAGACTTACAATGGTGGAAACCCGCCTCGATGTTCTTGAAGCGAGCGTGGAGGAACTCTACCAAGGCCAAGGAAGGCTACTTAGGGTAGAGAGCTCGCAAGAAGAAGCTGAAACTCGGATCGAGAATGTTGAATCCCTGATTGATCAACTGACAGAGGACACCAAAGATTCCGTACGACATCTACATGAAGTTGTGGCGGAACTCACGGCTAAGGTGATAGTGTTAACAAGGACTCTTGATGTGGGAGGGAACAACACCCGTGCTGCGCCACCACAACACTTCAGAGCACCGAAGCCGCAAGGTTACGGAGGTGCTAGGGATGCCAAAGAGCTTGAAAATTTCTTGTTCGACATGGAACAGTATTTTCGTGCTACAAGGCTCGACTCTGAAGAAACCAAAGTTGCTATAGCAACAATATATCTGAATGGGGATGCAAAACTTTGGTGGCGAACCCGTTGGGAAGAGATCCAACAAGGCCGATGTCGAGTGGATACATGGGGAGACTTGAAGCGAGAGTTGAGAACTCAGTTCTTGCCTAAGAACACAGAGTTTGTCGCAAGAAGGAAACTGAGACAACTCCGCCAGAGTACAACAATCCGAGACTATGTGAAACAATTTTCAGCACTGATGTTGGATATTCGGGACATGTTTGAAAAAGACAAGCTATTCAGCTTCCTCGATGGCTTGAAGCCATGGGCACAACAAGAACTACATCGGAGGAATGTCACCGACGTAGTCGGGGCAATTGCAGCCGCGGAAAGGCTGACTGACTTTGTTTCTTCGGAGGATTCGAGAAAGAAGAAACACTCTTCGGGAAATCGCCCATCTAAATACTCTCGAGCGAAGGAGTCTGGGGGCGAGCAAAAGAAAAAGAATTTCCACAAGGGACCGGGCTCAAGAGGTAGAGTCCCAAAGTCTAGTGGATGCTTCTTGTGTGGAGGACCACACAAAGTGAGAGAGTGCCCACAAAAACAGGCACTCAATGCTTTAACAGCATCGGTTCTACCCCGTAAGTCAGACAAGGGCAAAGCTATCGCTCTTAGTTCGAGCAATTCTGACTCTAGTAGCGACAGTGAGGCGTCGCAAGGACCTAGGATGGGAGGAATGCGTTTGTTGAATGCGTTGCGGGGTCAAGTGGGGGAGAACACAAAGGCAAAGCCACTGAAGGCAGGAAACAACGAGTTGATGTATGTGGACATCAAGCTTAATGGCCGAACAACCCGTGCAATGGTGGACACGGGCGCGACCCACAATTTTATTACCGATCGCGAAGCTAAGCGACCGGGATTACTCTTGGAGAAGAGCCCAAGTCGTATGAAGGCGATGAATTCGGAGGCCAAGCGGATCTCCGGACAAGCAAAAGGGATCCCCATCAAGATCGGGACATGGAGCATGAGCACAAACTTGATGGCAGTGCCACTAGACGACTTCCAAGTGATTCTCGGAATGGAGTTTATGCAAGCAGCGAAGTTGCTGCCAGTACCGTTCCTGAACTTCTTGTGTCTAATGGGAGGTAATGATCTCTGCATGGTTCCAGTTTCTCGGGGAGGAACCAAGGACTTGCAACAAATATCGACTTTACAATTGAAGAAAGGGGTACGAAAAGGTGAATCAACCTTTGTAGCTGCTATGAAGCTACAGACACCTGATGGGGAAGCCATTCAAGAACCTGCTATTGTGGCGAACATCCTGAAGGAGTTCTCGGATGTGATGCCAACAGAGTTGTCGAGAACTCTACCACCACGCAGAGGCGTGGATCATCGGATTGAGCTGGAGCCGAGAATTAAGCCTTCAACAAGACCACCATACCGCATGGCCCCTCCAGAGTTGGCGGAATTGAGGAAGCAGTTAGATGAACTGCTAAGCGGTGGTCTCATCCACAATTCCAAAGCACCTTTCGGAGCTCCAGTCCTCTTTCAGAAGAAACAAGATGGGAGTCTCCGATTATGCATCGATTATCGAGCCCTTAACAAGATGACAGTGAAGAACAAGTACCCTATCCCGCTCATCGCGGACTTGTTCGATCAATTGGGCAAGGCAAAGTACTTCTCCAAACTCGACCTTTGGTCGGGGTATTGGCAGG
The DNA here is from genome assembly GCA_029747655.1 of Ensete ventricosum. Classification (NCBI taxonomy): domain Eukaryota; kingdom Viridiplantae; phylum Streptophyta; class Magnoliopsida; order Zingiberales; family Musaceae; genus Ensete; species Ensete ventricosum. The sequence goes on from JAQQAF010000005.1 coordinate 20,512,695, forward strand.
TGTGCATTGCAGAAGGTGATAAGGCAAAGACTACCTGTGTGACCAGGTATAGAGCATTCGAGTTCTTGGTGATGCCTTTCGACTTAACCAATGCTCCGGCCACATTCTGCACTCTAATGAACCAGTTGTTCAAGGAGTATCTGGACAAGTTTATGGTCGTCTACTTAGACGATATCGTCGTCTATAGCCAAACACTTGAGGAGCATGTTAGACACCTCCGAACAATTTTCAAAGTTCTCAGGGAGAACACCTTGTTCGTGAAGAGGGAAAAGTGCTATTTCGCCCAAACGGAGATTTTATTCTTGGGGCATCGAATCGGCAATGGTTCCATCCGAATGGACCAGTCTAAGGTGCAAGCTGTGGCGGACTGGCGAACACCAAAGAAGGTGCCAGAGTTGAGATCCTTCCTTCAGTTCGTCAACTATTATCGGCGCTTCATAGCGGGGTATTCGAAGCGCGCGGCTCCGTTAACGGAGTTGCTAAAGAAGGAGCAATCCTGGAGATGGTCGGACAAATGTGAGGTGGCATTTCAAGACCTAAAGACTGTTGTGTTGGAGGAACCTGTACTCAGATTACCGGACTATGGAAAGTCTTTTGAAGTCCATACAGATGCTTCTGATTTTGCTATTGGACCTATACTCAGTTCTTATGCAGGAAGGTCATCCGGTGGCCTATGAGAGTCGCAAGCTCAACGAGACCGAGCGACGATATCCTGTGCATGAGAAGGAGATGACAACGGTGGTCCACTGTCTACGAGTGTGGCGACACTACCTTCTGGGAGCACCATTTGTGCTAAGGACAGACAATGTCGCATTGAGTTACTTCTAAACTCAAAAGAAACGCTCCCCAAAGCAAGCACGATGGCAGGACTTCTTGGCTGAGTTCGACATGGTAATGGAGTACAAGCCCGGAAAAGCAAATGTCGTGGCCGATGCATTGAGTCGGAAAGTGGAGCTAGTGAATGCTATACAGTTGGAGGGCGGAGGCCAAGCAAGTCAATTACGCTCCAACTTCCTTTCCAGGATCAGGGATAGACTGCACCGAGATCCTCAGGCAGTAACTCTGATGAAACTCATCAAAGAGGGCAAGGCACGACGATTTTGGGTCCAGGAGGGACTCATCTATACCAAGGGGAACAGAGTCTATGTTCCGCGAGCGGATAACTTGAGGCGTGAACTCCTGAAAGAGTGTCACAATTCCCTTTGGGCTGGACATCCGGGTATCCACTGAACAATGGCTCTCGTGGAGAGGGTCTTCTATTGGCCGAAAATGGGGACAGATGTGGAGGAATATGTTCGAACATGTCTTACTTGTCAACAAGACAAGGTAGAGCAGCAGAAGCCAGTGGGACTTTTGGAGCCGCTGCCCGTACCAGAAAGGCCTTGGGAGAGCATTTCCTTGGACTTTATATCAAGCTTGCCCACAGTAAGGGAACTTGGATCGATACTAGTGGTAGTTGATTGGTTTTCGAAGTATGCAACATTCATTGCTGCACCCCTACATTGCTCAGCGGAGGAGGCGGCTAAGCTGATGATGAAGAATGTTGAGTCCCACACAACATCATTAGTGATCGAGATTCTCGGTTCTTGGGACGATTCTGGACCGAGTTGTTCAAGTTGTTGGGATCTAAATTATACTTCTCCACAAGCCTCCACCCCCAAACGGATGGCCAAACAAAAAGAATCAACTCGCTCTTGGAGCGATATCTTCGGCACTATGTAAGTGCCAACCAACGAGATTGGGTGAAGCTGTTGGACATAGCCCAATTCTCCTATAACTTGCAGCGGAGCTCTGCATCCAACAAGAGCCCATTTGAGATTATTACAGGACAACAGCCATCAACTCCTCACACCCTGGGTATTGGCTATACAGGGAGTAGCCCATCAGCCTATCACTTTGGAAAGGAATGGCATAGCAATGCAGATATTGCGCGGGCTTACTTGGAGAAGGCGGCCAAAAAAATGAAGAAGTGGGCAGACTTGGGGAGGCGACCACAAGAGTTTAAAATGGGCGATATGGTGTTGGTGAAGCTCCAACCAGCATCACTCCAGTTCTTTAGGCACAGAGTGCACAAAGGATTGGTGCGCAAATATGAAGGGTCTTTCCCAATCATCAGTAGAGTAGGCAATGTCTCATACAAGTTGCAACTGCCAGCATGGTTCAGAATTCATAACGTCTTCCATGCGAGCAACTTGAAAGCCTACCACTCAGATCCGCAAGATGATTCTCGACATATTCCAACTCGACTACCCCCCACCAGAGCCTCTTACGAGAAGAGAGTTGAAACTATTCTGGAGGATCGCAAGATAAAGCTACCCAATGGAGTACAGCAACTTGAGTACTTGGTGAAGTGGCAAAAGCTTCCTCAAACAGAAGCCAATTGGGAGCTAGAAGATGCCCTACGACATGAAGAAGCTCGCGCCAAAGCCTACCAACAAGCGTCGACGAGGGCGTCGACAGTTTAAGTGGGGGAGAATGTCACGAACGGATGTCGCTCAACCGCAACATCTTCACCCCGTGAACCGTTCGTTGCTTTTTCTTATTTGTACATATGTTTGGCAGCTTGTTTTGCCTTGAGTTTATGCATTTTTACCTACGAAACGCGACCGGAAGTAGTGTAGAAGGCTGCAGAACGGTCGTTCGCTACACAGAGCCAAAACAACCCTGTTTTTGGGTCTTTCTCGTGTGCCACGGCAACCTTTCTGAGCGGTGCAAAATGTCAGCCATTTCAGCACCTTGGAACCCCCCGGGTGGCACCGGGCTGGATGGGGCTCCGGGTATATGTCGGGCGTAGGCGTTCATCGGCAATTAAACTTGTCTTGCGTCCGATACCTTGGGAACCGTCGTTTGTGGACTTGCAACCGTTCCTACAACCCTCCAAAGTCCTATTGCGCTCTCTCTCTCTTTTTTCTCAGCTGCACTCAAGGTGTTCGACAAATTGCTTGTATAGCTTTCCGCTTTGCGAGACGCCGGGACGTGTCCGTCGCTCGCTTCCAAGCTAATCAACTTCTTCTTTGCAGGTCCTACGGAACCTTAAGAGGTTGTAAGAGGGCTGACCCTGTGCGGACAGATAAGGCTTTGGGCATTCCATGACTTAGGCAATCCCAGCTAAGTCCAGAACAGTGGGCAAGGTTGCTTCACGACTTAGGCAATTTCAGCTAAGTCTTCGGGAGGGCCACAAGGGTGCCGCACGGCTTAGGCAAATTCAGCTAAGCCCGTGACAAATGGGAGCCAGAAGACGCCCTACGACATGAAGAAGCTCGCGTCAAAGCCTACCAACAAGCGTCGACGAGGGCGTCGACAGTTTAAGTGGGGGAGAATATCACGAACGGTCATCGCTCAACTGCAACATCTTCGCTCAACGAACCGTTCATCACTTTTTCTTGTTTGTACATATGTTTGGCAGCTTGTTTTGCCTTGAGTTTATGTGTTTTTACCAAAGAAATGTGAGCGAAAGTAGTGTTGAAAGCTGCAGAACGATCGCTCGCTGCACTGAGCAAAATAGCCTCGTTTTTTGGTCTTTTTCGTGTGCTGCGACGACCACTCTGAGCGGTGCAAAATGTCAGCCATTTCAGCACCTTATAACCCCCCGAGTGGCACCGGGCTGGATGGGGTTTCGGGTATGTCGAGCGTAGGCTTTCATCAACAATTGAACTTATCTTGCGTCCGATACCTTGGGAACCGTCGTTTGTGGACTTGCGACCATTCTTACAGCCCTCTAAAGTCCTGTTTCGCTCTCTTTCTCTCTTTTCTCTGCTGCACTCAAGGTGTTCGGCGAATTGCTTGTATAACTTCCCGCTTTGCGAGATGTCGGGACTTGTCCGTCGCTCGTTTCTAAGCTAATCAACTTCTTCTTTGTAGGTCCTACGGGACCGCACGAGGTTGCAAGTGGGCTGACCCTTTGCGAACAGATTACGCTTTGGGCGTTTCATGACTTAGGCAATCCCAGCTAAGTCCGGAACAATGAGCAAGGTTGCTCCACGACTTAGGCAATTTCAGCTAAGTCTTCGAGAGTGCCGCTAGGGTGCCGCACGGCTTAGGCAAATTCAGCTAAGTCTATGACAACAGGGAGAAAAGATCGAGGCGACGTCGTCGAGTTATCTTTTCTTTAATAAATTTAATATATTAATATTATATTATAAAATATTATATTATATTTTAATATATTGCACGGTATGCATTATGTGTACCGCCCAAGATCAGTACTATACCAATACCGACAATATGTCGATACACTGGTACAGACCGATAAGTCAAACATTGCTTAAAAGTGTCATGTAAAGAGTTGTTAAATAAAACAAATTACGACAATAAAGGCATAGAATTAACACAATGAAAGGATACTAAGTAAAATTTTACATGCATACCAATTTATAAGAGGCAGAAAGGCATTGATCCATGTATATTGATTAACTTGACTTGGTTGTCAAGCTAATTCATGAATCTCCAATGCTATAGAGATTCAACATAGTTAAGTACTCAATAGTTTGGGGTTTAGAAACTTTGCAATGATGGAATTTAGGTGGTGGGATATTTGGGGAAGAAAAGAAGATGATAGAAAATAGAAAATTTCTTGGACTCACTCCCAAGTCCTCCAAACTCATTTTAGGGAAAGGTCATTGTCTTACACCACTCTGATATATTATAAGGTTCAAGAAACATATTCATTTTTCCAATAACTCATGACTAATTACAATGCCCTTCCATCTTTTCATAGACCCTAGGTACAAGAAGTGAAAATAGTGAAATAGAAAAAAAATATAATTACATAAAGATACATTAATCCTTTAGTTTTTAAGAGAGAGAATTTAAAATTTGTCTTACTAAATGATCATCCTTTTTGATAATATATCTTTTTTTATTGTCTTTCATTGATCCGTGTATATTGATTTGCTTGACTTGGTTGTGAAGCTAATTCACGAATCTCCAATGCTAGATAGATTCAACATAGTTGAGTACTCAATAGTTTTGGGTTTAGAAACTTTGCAAAGGTGGAATTTAGGTGGTGGGATATTTGGGGGAGAAAAGAAGAGGAGGATAGAAAATAAAATTTCTTGGACTCGCTCCCAAGTCCTCCAAACTCATTTTGGGGAAGGTCAGTCTTACACCACTCAGAAATATTATACGGTTGAAGAAACATATTCATTTTTTCAATAACTCATGACTAATTACAATGCTCTTCCATCTTTTTATAGACCCCAAGTACAAGACGTGAAAATAGTGAAATAGGAAAAAAATATTAATTACATAAAGATACATTAATCCTTTATTTTTTAACAGAGAAAATTTAAAATTTGTCTTACTAAATGATCTTCCTTTTTGATAATATATCTTTTTTTATTGTCTTTCATTGTTGTATAATGACAAAACTTTCTTATTGAGATGAAATATCAAACCAACCAGATTATATATCATTTTGGCATGTGGCAACTTATGATTTTTACAAAAATCCCCTCTAAATACTAAAACTATTTCAAAGAAGAAAATGACAAGATAAATCTTATAAAAAATCAATTGAACCTGAATTCAAGTTCATCAACAATTGAGTTGACTTATCTGCAGCTAGTGTAGACCCAAAAAGGGTCTTGATTCCCACCACTAAAGCAACTCCAGTTATCTAAATCCAGCAAAGTTCCAAAATGAACACAAATATTTATCAAAAGACTGATAGACCCTTCTTTACCAACCAGTATGCCTTACATGTTTTGCCTACAGCCTTGCTCTCATGCCACTATGCATTCATCCATTATGATACACACCAATTCCTTATGCACCTCAAGTCCAAAAGGACTATGCTAAACAAATTCATCAAATTATGTGCCTGAATGTGATGAGGCCCATACATCATAGGACAACTTGAACATATATTTTATGCTAGCTCAATGACATGCAGGATTCAATCAATGGAACATTGACCTTTTTCTGTAAAAGAATAGAAATTTAACCCAACTACAAGAAACAATGAACAACTTGAATATTTAGTCATCCAAAAATGCATAAAACAATTCCAAGTGTAGCATGAAACTAATGGAAATAAACAAAACTCATAATGTCAAATTGTAATAGAACTAACAGTTCACATCAATAAATTCTTAAAGTTTCACTTTAAAAATAATGTCAGTGCAAAATGCCTGAACATTCAGAAAAAAACCAGCATCACCCTAATCCGACACAAGATGACAAAAGGTCAAGAGCTCAAGAACATGAGAGAAGAATATCCTCTATATAACCTTAGTTCATTGTTACCTAAGTGATCAAACTCGACCTTAACATCAGAAACAAATGGCAAAAGGCAAGTTAGATATCAAACCAGAAATGAGTTACTGTGGGTCCATTCATCAGTCTTTCAGGCCTAGAAAATCTCTGCATGTCGGCTGCCAACTAGATGACAAACATAGGAATTTAGCATTGTAATGTGTTTCAAATGCATTACATAAAAATATTAAGATGATAGAACTGATACATAAAGTCCAAAAGAGTTCAGATTGACATATATAGATGTATGCAATTAACCCAAGGCATTTCCATCATGACTGGAAAATATCAATATAACCTAACAGCCAAGCATGTAAACATATCTAACCCCCCATTTCTTATTCTAAATGAGGCAGCGATATGGGCATGGGGAATGTATCTTACATATGTATACAAATAAGGCAATTCTAAGAGTAGGATAAGACATGGGCATGACATTTCGTTGATATATATTTCATATATATTGCACTGGCTCTATATACAAAGACATTTTCTTTATGATTTTGATAAGGTATGGACATGATGTAGTATGTCTACAAATAAGTAGGATAGACATGACAATTTGCAAATATTAAATTTCATATATATAGCAATAAATTTTATCCACAATTTCAATAATATAAGACCACAATGATACATAACTAACGAGAGATGCTATAATAATGATCAAAAAAGATAATAATACCAAAAAATATTATGACAATTCAATCATTAAAGAGCTACTGTACTTTAATAGAAAGCCAAAAACTCAAGTTAAAAATCATACATATTCTCATCTATCTTTATACTAGTTATGAATTAGGTCCCATGAATTAACATACACATCAATTAGCTCAGATGATGCTTTTGCTACATGTAAACCAAGATAGTTATGCCATTTACTTCATGTATTTAAACATTAATGCAATATTCACCATTATTCATTTGAGGCTTGGTTTCTAATAGACACATAAATTAACATCTCAGACATGTTTCACAATGTCCATCAAATATCAAGAGAAATCCAAAATGTATTGGCAAGGCATGACAAGGACATAGCAAGTATGTAATGGTGCTTCACACTGGGGTATGACATTGTAATATGCTAAGGCCAACCGACAATTTGGAAGGGTGTTATCAACAACACTACTAAACTTCCAACGCCTCCAATTTTAGCCAAAAAAAAACCGCTCAATTCTAACAAATTAATCGGTTTGGAAAAGGATGAAAACAAAGAAAATGCCTCCAGTTGCTCAAATCTAACCTATTTTCTTCCTAACATATGAGACAGTACTACAGCAACACACTTTACTGCATATGAGACAGTACCACATTGACATGTAGTGCTCATTATGCATGTGTAATCTTGGACACAGAATTAACAATTGATCAGCATGAGTACAACTCACTAAGACATAGTGCAACTAGACCAGCACCGCAATACCTGACAAGCCAGGTACAGAAAACCAGTCGGACTAGTATGTACCATCCAGCACTTATCAGTCTGACAAATTAGAACTCCAATTACCCAGTCTGGTATGAAACTGGGTTTTCCTTTTCGAGTTTTTTATCTGGACAGCTACAAATCATTTTTTATTTTTTATCTGGTCGGCTATTGACAGCTGTCAACAGCTATTGGTTTTTAATAGCAGCCTGTTAACTGTCAAGTGTCAATAACCCTCCCCTCTCCTCCTTGCCCTCCTCCTTCCCTCCTTTTCCTCCACCTCTTCCTCCTATTCTCCTTCTCCTCTTCCTCCAATCCTCCTCCTACCCTCCTCCTCCTCCTCCTCTGCCTCCTCTACTCCTCATCCTCCTCTCATTCCTTTTCTCCTTCTCCTTCTATACTTCTTCTCCATGTCCTTCTTCTCCTCCTCCTCACCTCTTCTCCCTCTTTTTCTTTGCTCCATGCTGACTGTTACATTTCTTTTGCTGGTTGTAATCTCTAGGCAAGTTACATGTGCATTAATAACAAATGGCAGGCACTTCATTGTGGAAAAGAAAACATTAGAAACAAACAAAATAACAAATGGCAGGCACTTGGTTACAGAAAAAAAGGTTAGAAACGAACTTAATAACAAATGGCAGGCACATCCATCATCACAGGGAAGAAAATGTTTGGAAACAAACATAATAACAAAAGGGAGGCACTTCATTACGAAAAATGAACATTTAGAGAAAATTATTTATTGAACTAAAGTAGAATACAAACTTTGGAAGCAGCAGATGCTTGCCATCTCTGAATTTCACGAAGCCGACTCATCTCCAAATCAAGAACCTGATAAGTCTCAAGATACAAGTCTGCTTGATTGTGCTTCATGGAATCAGGCAACTGCACAGAACACACTCTCTAGGTTTAGCAGATAGTGTTACAATAAGCTTATAATTTTTTATATCATGTAGATGTAAACAGTAAGTAAAGCTACAAAAGGATATTCATTTCAACATTACAATTTATTCATTTTTATTTGTATGTAAACACTTTTTTAAACTAAATTCCAATACCTAGACAGAGCAACCACAATTCAGAAGTGAAACAAAATCTGTTGATAGCACAACCCCCACTCAGCAATCCGAGGTTCTAAATACCAAGGATTGCCATACTGGTCCGTACCAACATACCGAGCTCAGCTCGGTACGATACGGTACCCGGTACTGATCGGTACGCACAAGGCATACCACTCGATATAATATAATATATATATTATATTATATTATATAAGAATAAAGTTAAAAAATATAAAAAGGGGCGACGTCTTCTTGTTCCTTCTCCCCGCGCGGGGAGAAGAAATCGTCCGCGAGCGACGAATCGTGTGGGCGACGGATCAACGAACTCCAGGTTTTTCTCTCTCTTCTTCTCCCTCTTCTTCTTCCCCCTCTTCTTCTTTCTCCCTCCCTCGGCAGCTACCGCCCGAAATCGGCCGTCGACGATCGATTTCGGGTGGTAATGGAGCGGAAACAGACCCAATCGACAGTACCGCCCGATAGCGGGCGATCCGCATACCGGTCAGCAACGGACCGGTACATACTGCACGGTATTGCAAACCTTACTAAATACCACTTTGTATGCCTTTTCTATACAGTTGAGAACATCAAGATTGCTTGCAACAATGATTTATGACTACAACATCACTCAAGACTTCAATGTAACTCAATTTAAATCTCTCACAACTCTCATTAGCAGGCAACTATAGCACCTTCTTCCTAACCTGAATATAATTCTTGTAGGATCTATTTTATCTTTGATTTTCGTTACATCTCCAGCAATACATAAAAGTCTTGCAGAATCTTTATTTTAGACAATGTGAAAACTATGACTTAAGGCAATGATCTAAGATTGATCTTCATATATATTGAATCTCATCAAATTCATACTCATCCTACTTGAACTGTCGTAGTTGCCCTACTCCTACTTATCCTGACTTCTTTTCAACTTCTCATATTTCCACTTTGGATTTTTAAGGATCAGCCATCATGGTAAAACATAATAAGGTCAGCTTGAACACCAAACAAGATGCAAGCACAAACAGAACAGATATAGTGAAAGGGCTGAAAGCTGAGATAGATATAAGATCAGAAGCAAGAAGAAATACTCCAAAAAGAGATATGGAATTCTCAACAACCATTGCCTTAAAAACTCAATGCTTTGTAAAGAAAACATCATAACTGATTTTGCTAGAATGGAAGAAAGAAAGAAAAAAAATATTCCAATTGACTGATTTTTGCTATCATTTAATCTTCCTCTCCTAGGCATAATTTGTTAATTCATAATAATCTTTATATCAAGGTTGAATTTAATGTTTGTGGGTTGTCCCATATATCCCATTCAATATCACAGAGTGTGTTTGTTTAATAATTAGCTGACAACATAGCATCTTACCAAAAATTGATATAACATCAAAATACTAACCTAAAGCAATTATCTTGTCAAAAATAAAGAATTCATTTTTTTGCTGGTAGGTGTCAGTTGACAATAACCAAAGTGTCATGTCAATATCGCACAGGCATAGATGTATATAAAGCAAGGTTTGACATACCGGTCCGTACCGGTATATCAAGATTATCTCGGTACAGATACCGGGCGGTATGTATTGATGTATATGAAGCAAGGTTTGACATAGCGGTCCGTACCAATGTACCGAGATTATCTTGGTACTGGCATGGTACAGGTACCGGGTGGTATGCACAGTGCATACCGCCCAATACATTAAAATATATTATAATATTTTATATAATATAATATTAAATATAATATTAAATATTAATATATTAAAAAAAAGGGCGAGTCGTCGACGCGACGTCACCTCGATCTTTCTCCCCACGCGGGGAGACATTCCGTCTCCTCGTGCGGGAGAAAAATTGCCCGCGGGTGAGGGCAGCAACGGCTCGCGGGCTAGGACGGCGCGAGGAAAGGAGGTACTTCATTCTTATTCTCCTCTTCTTTTTTCTTTTCCTCTTCTTCTTCTTCTTCCCTTTTTCTCCCTCAATCGACCGCCGATGGTCGATTTTGGCAGTATCGCCCATACCGAGCAGTACAAATCGAAATTGCAAACCTTGATATAAAGTAATATTTTTCAAATATGCATTAGAAGAACATTTGAAAGAAGAACGAAATCATAGAAGAGACATGAGACCCTGACCTACAATTTTTTCTATAAGCATACAAGTTTTCTTGAACATAATCATCAATATATAATAATTAGAAGTATATCAACAAAATTTGAAAAAAAAAACTTAAAGTCTAGTGCAAGATAAGAGAGATCTAAAAAACCATTGATAAAACAATTTCAAATTAAATAAGACATGTTCAATTATGTAACTGCATCAAAGTTGCTAATCACATACTTTGGACTAAATAACTTATGTTATTATGTTATCAAACTATATACACCATGTCAAACTGAGTAGCGTAATACTTCAAATAAGCTGATAATGGAAGAACACAATTAACAAAATAAATGAGAAGAAAACATCATAAATGAGTTAGAACCTGGGGAAGAGCTTTGACGCAGCTGCGGTATGTGTAAAGCAAAGATGCCATCTCCCTTCCTTCATGGATCAGTGCATTCTGCATAATTTTCCAACGTTACATGTTTATACTATTTGGTGTGTACAATAAGCAAATCTAAAGTGCATCTGACAACTTGCCTCAAAAGATGCACATCTGACAACATAAAAATAGGAACAAAATTCCAAAGTATTGTTATTATTCTACAACTCCTTTTGGAGCATAAAAAGTAGCAGAAAAACGAATTCAGACAAAAAATTTCACTTTCAGCTTTATCATATAACTAGACCAACCAATTTAAGCTAAAATTTCTTTGGTTTATCCAACCATCACAGTAGCCACATGCTCAGCAAGACAGTATTGCTGATCAGCCATTGATTTGAACTTTTGAAAGCCTTGCACATAATCAGTTCACACGGCACTAAAATTGAAACAACAAAACAAGATTAGGAGTCAATGATTACAAATTGTTGCCACATGGATAGAGATTATGTAGCAACAAGAGACATTAACTGAAATGAGAGGGTCAACCCTACCACAGGAGTATGTCCTATTAGATCCCAAACTCTCGTTTGGATATTTGTCACTCCATTTAAATCAACACCACTTAAAAACTCTGCAAGCCTTCTTTTCTTTCCCATTTTTTCTTAGGACAAAATTGTAATTCTTGGCCACAGCATTCTCTATAAGCATTATTTAAGAAATAAAAGACTTCTGCATAGACCAAGATACTTAAAAACATACTGAATGATTACCAAAACCATTGAAATTTCTAACGAAAATCCAAAGACCCAGATGAATCAAACGGACTCCCAAGTATACCCAACCTAAACACTAGTTGGTGTTTAACTTTGGCTAAATCTAAACACTAGTTGGCTGACATGAAAGTTTCTGCATCTGTGTACACTCCATATATGTTGGTGTGTAACTTTGGCTACATCGGGATGAAGTTATAGAGATAAAGACAACCAAAGCAAATCATAAGCATATAAGGAAAGATGGCTTTCCTTTTCTTTGATGGATACAAAATTTAGCAAAATTGAAAAAATAAATGCTACAGATTAATTCCACTTAGAAAACATGTGACCAAGACTTAAAAAGTTATTGCATTACCTTTCATTAAGTGGAGGCTAAGCATTTTACCTTTCTTACCATAAATCTACATGTTCGCTTTTATTATATTCAAAAATATGAAGTTTTTTTCTTGTGCAGACAGAAACAACTTCAAGCTCGCTCATGCAAATTGCAGACAGAAACAACTTCAAGCTTGCTCATGCAAATTGCAGATATGCATATCATGGGTAACATTATCATGATCGCAGCTTGAAAGAAGCCAAGTATGGGCAACTTTGAATCTTAAAAGTAGTTGTATATAAAGATGACAAGATATTCTACAGATGAAATACAGGTAAGCAATATAACTCCACCTCAATAACAAAGTATTGCTAAAAGATACACAATACTAACAGAAAAAGCTACATAAGAAAAATAAATATTATATATTTATGAATATATATATATATATACATATATATATATATATATATATATATATATATACATACACATATACATATATACATACATATAATATAATATAATATATATATATATGTACATAGATACATACGTACATACATACATACATATATATGCATATACATATATACATATATATATATATATACACACATATACATATATATATATATATATATATATATATATATATATATATATACATTTATTTATTTATTTATTTATTTATATTTATATGTGTATATATATATATGTGTGAATACATATGTATATGTGTATATATATATATATGTATATATATGTATGTATGTATGTATGTGTACATATATATATATAAATATGTAGGTATATGTATATGTATATATATATATATATATATATACATATATATATATGTATATATACATATATATGTTTATACATGTATATGTATATATATATATATATATGTGTGTATATACATGTATGTATATGTGTATATAAATATATATATATATACATACTTAACTTTAGTAAGAAACAAAGTCATATCATACCAATTGATTAATAGCCTTTGTATCTTCTCCAAGAGAGAGACGATATGCGGCGACATCGCCAAATTCTACATGACACAAACATAAATATCAGAAATGAGAATAATAAAATTTATCAGACTAACGAAAATCATAAGCATAAACACCAACAGGGCCTCGTCCTAGTGGTTAGTTACCCTGTTCACCTTTAAGGCGATCTAGGATCAAGAAGTACCAGTGAAGATGGTGCCCAGGTATTTAACCTAGGTGATCGCATTAGTGGGCGTTCAATTCCACCATGTTTTCTCAAGCAAAATAATATCAATCATAACTTAGACCAAACTATTTGGCAAACATATATATAAATAAGATGTGAATCTAGCATCAGAATAAATAAAGCCACACAATGAAATCCATTGGGCACCAAACTCAATTATTTCAAATAAATATGGAAGACATGGATGCCAGAGAATAACCACAAGACAAAACTTGAAAGAATCCTATAAAAGACAAAATTTCACTAGCAGCAAGCAGAAGTTCAGAATAGTTAGGTATCTAGTCAAACTTTTAAAGGGGTAAAGGTGCACGCCAGAAGGCCTTAGAAGAGAGGATATCATGGCATAGAATTGCTTCAAGATTTCAAAATAATTAATTACCAAGAATGGCTCAGCCCGAACGAGATGTGCGCATGCTGGCCTAAACTCGTCAAAAATAAGTCTTAAACTTCAAGTGTTATCAAGCCCAAGTTAAGTTCAATGGAGCATTATCGCTCATTAAGTTCTGTAATTAAGCCCCAAAACCTTCCTGCCAAGTCTTAGACTCACTGCCAAACAACACATTAGAACCAGATGTCTAAGCCCAGATTTTCAGGGACACCTTTGGCTGGGCCCATGCCATTCCTGTGACACACATTATTAATGTAGTTTGACAAGGCAATTGATGACCATGTTATCAAACAATGCATTAGGACCATAAGTCCAAAACCAGGTTTCTAGGACCATAAGTCCAAAACCAGGTTTCCAGTAACACCAACTCTCACAAGGTCTACAATTAGCTACTTCAGCAAAATACCAAAAGTAGTGACCGACAATCCTTGCAAGCTTTTACAAAATGATAATATATTAGACCACCTACACTACAGCCTGTTGCTGTATGAAACATCATTTACATATAACTCAACAGAACCAGTTGCGAGATTACCTAGAGGACTATTAGTTGCACATCTTTCAGTAGATAACAAAATAGCTAGTCCCTGCACATCTGGCTGCTCATCCTGCAAGGTAATAAATTAGTTAGTTCTATTTCAAAGCAAATTACGCTGTGAATTTATTAACAGAGTCCCAAACTTGAAAATTGAAGAAATCCTATTATTCAGATAACTAAACTCTTGGACCTCTTAGCAACCATGATGCATAAGAGCAAAAGTTTGGGACACCCAAGTTGCTGAGGAAATTGATATTATAAGAAAAAAAAACTACAAAGATGTGCAAGTTCTCTAAATGATGGCTACCCACAAATCTGGGTTGTAGTCCTACTTTTAGATATCTTAGAGAAAGGACAATAAGACATTACTGATGAAGTTTGAAAAAAATGATTAAAATAAACATATCACAGCATGAAGAAGAAATATATGGTATTTATCTTCAGCCATTCTGAGTGTAACTGAAAGAGTCATGTTTTTGCCATAATATAATAATTTTGAGAAAATTTATTAATTGATGGTTGCTACTTGGGCCTACTAATGCAAAACATAGCTCCAAATTCAAGTTGCCAGGTAAAACTCCAAAGGAATTTTATTTAAGATGTATAACCTTCCAGTGTTCTACATGACAGAAGAGAGAAATAAAAGACAACTCAGGAAAAGGTGAAATTCATAGAGTAGGTTACATGAACAAGGAAAATGCTGTGGGAACAAAACAATAGGAACAAGCATAAATTTTTAATTCATAACCATATAAAAGAAAATTCTTAGTTAAATTTAAAGTATTTAGATCTCTATTTAAAGTCTATAGTAAAGTCTTTCTAAATCTCCTTCTACCTCTCCAGATACTTATAACACTGACAATCTCACCTCTAATAGCCCTACTAACTACAGTATCTATAAGTTGTAGCATATGTTCATACTATCCTATCATTTGAAAAAAAAAAAAAAATCATCTAAAACCCACTTGAGCCCTTTCTTTCACAACCCATTGAAATTCTCCCAAGGGAGTCGAGACATCTAGACGACCCTCGTGATCCTTTTGTGGTCAACCTAACCAATCAGCAAAGCCAATCTTTCCACAAATATCAAACATGGCTAGTTTTCTAGGTCCCAAAGAAAAGACCCGCAATAGTCCAACAACCTTAAAAAACCACTAGGACACTAGATCTATGCTAAAGAATGATCAACACCTCAACTTTTGATCAAAATCCTTCCATTATTTGAGCAAGATTTTTAAAGAACTAGTTTGATATTTCTAAAAGATGCTACTATGGAAGACCCTAATTCTATGCCACAGAACAGCCAACACACTGCCCTTTGTTGTTCAGAAGATCAAGAATCAGTAGGATCCAGACTCATCTTTATCCCAAGAAGTCCAGACCCACTACAAGGAACAAAACCAATGGCATCGACGAAACCCAAGAACCATCAGAAAAGAACGATCAACACCTCAACTTTTGATTAAAATCCTTTAGTTATTTGAGCAAGATTTTTACAGAACTGGTTCCACATTTCTAAAAGATGCTACAATCGAAAACCACCAAACATCATAGACCTAGAATACTCCAGCATCATTTAATAACTATCGCAACCCTCAAACTTTGCTACACAACAATCAATGCACTGCGCGTTGTTGTTCCAAAGGAGATCAAGAACCAGTTGCATCCCGACGGACTCATCTTTCTCCAAGAAGTCCAGATTCACTATAAGAAAAGGAACAAAACAATGGCCATAAAGAACCAACGGATCTCACAGACTCATCTTTCTCCCACGAAATCCAAATCCACAACAAGAAAAGAAGAAAACGAACTGCATCGAAGAATCCAAGAACCATTGAAAAAAGAACATGGCATTTCGGTTCCCGAACAAGAAACGACATCAGATCTTGAGAAACCTCCAAGGAGTATCCCGAGAGACCAGCAATGGCTTCTTCGACAGGATCCACTACAAGAAAAGGAGCAAAACAAACGGCATCGAAAAATCCAAGAACCATCCAAAAAAGAAAATGGGGAAGAAACGGCAACAGATCTTGAGATACCTCCAAGGAAAAGGTCGAGAGAGCAGCAATGGCTTCTTCGACGGGAATCGCCATAGGTCTTTCTCGCTCTCCTTGTTCCCTCTTCGACCCCTAGTCGCGGACGGATCGAAGGTTCGCGGAAGGAGGAGAAGGAGGCGACACTGGGTGGGGAATGGAACGGGGCGAGGTGACGGTGGGAAGCGAATGGGACGGGGCGAGCTCAAGGTATAGTGGCCAAACCTTTTTTCACCTAACAGAGAACGGAACGTTACAACAAAGGCTTGCAGGGGACGGTGAAAAAGAATTATAGTAGACTTGAAGAAAATGATACGTTACAACAAAGGCTTGCAGGATCGAGAGACCTCACCCCACTTTACAATAATTTTTGTTTAATAAATTACTTTATATTAAATCGAACGCTTTGAGAAATTTTCAACCTCAGCCCACAATCTTAAAAAATACAAAAATTATTTATATCCCTTCCGAGAACTATTACTATTTTTTAGGACCATACAGGTCCCGGTAAAGTAATTAATTTTTTTAAAAAAACGAACTCTTTGAGATCATCGTTCACTAGAACGGTATCTTTATTTTAGAAAACAATAAAAAATTAAGACCTATAAAAAAAATCTTATAAAGCCAATAAAACAAATTATACAAAACTCCATCAACAATCACTAAATAAATATATGTAATAGTGCAGTTCCCCATCATTATTTTTTTTTAAGATTAAGTGGTAAGGGTAGGATTTGAGCTCAGCACCTTATATTTATTACTTTATCTTGGTATAGCATAGTGTTAGTGACAAAATTGAATATCCTTAGTAGCTCGAGGGTTCTAAAACAATCTCTCGCATGCTAACATAAAAATATAGTGATCTATATACGATTTAGGTTGGATTATCCATTGACTTGATACCACATTTCGGAAGAAAATTTGAAGGAGAGAATTATCACAGAAAACTAAGCATAAAATAAAAAATAACTTCTATTGTTTATAAAATCAAAATACTATTAACAAAACTTAAAACAACATAGAAGCATGATAAAAAGCTTATAGATGCATAGGAATACACGTAGGTGCTCTAGACAGGTTACATTAGATATTGGTATCCTTCTCTCTTTGCTATTGGAATTTATAATGCCGGAGTTTCATTTGAACTACAACTAGCATGCTAAAAGAAGCAAAAAATAGTATGTATATATACCCCTCACTTAGTGATATGATTCATGATGTTTATGCTTTATTAATATGAAAAAGTGTATGTCATGGCTTTTAAGATTGAAGTACATGTTTTTGAAAAATATCATTCTCATTGTTCTACTAAATATTGGTTAAATATGCATGAGCATTAATGTTTACTTTAAGTATAACATAATAAGCCAAAATATACTAGTAGACTTGAATATGAGATTAAGTTACGATAATAAGTATACATATAATGATTAGAAGTAGTAGTTGAATTTTAATCGACTTAAATGAATCTCAAAGCTTACATGAGTTTGACCATGATTAACATAAGAAATTTAAAATTTAACCATTATATATGTGAAGGATCATATACTACTTATGCATAGATAGAATAATAAAAAATTAAATAGAGATACAAATCAAAGATAAATGCTATACTAAATATTGAGATGCATAAGTGAGATTGAAGAATGAGTTTAAACAAAAAATATCATATATATCAAACCAAATTGAACTCAATTTAAATTACTATAAATAAAACTATATTAGTAAAAAA
The DNA here is from genome assembly GCA_029747655.1 of Ensete ventricosum. Classification (NCBI taxonomy): domain Eukaryota; kingdom Viridiplantae; phylum Streptophyta; class Magnoliopsida; order Zingiberales; family Musaceae; genus Ensete; species Ensete ventricosum. The sequence goes on from JAQQAF010000005.1 coordinate 20,530,953, forward strand.
AACTAAAAATAAGGCCTAATGTGATTGAACCCTAAACCTCAAGGCAACCTCTTAAGCATCCCTACCTTAATTCAACATCATCCCCTTTACCAACTTTATAACTTATGACTATTTCTCTCCTTTTTCCACTATTCGCTTAGTATCTTTCATGGAGGCCATGAAACCTTAGCTCTAAAACACATTGAGGTTAAAAAAAAAAATCTAATTTTTCCCTTGCTATACTTAGGGTTTTAGTTTTATAAATTACAAACTGATATTTTTAGTAGCTTTTGAGTAACCTACACTTCAAATTTATCTTTAATTTTTGAATATATTTTGTATAATTCTGTTATGGTTCTAAAGCCTCAGGTATGACCTTAATCTAAGATTGATGAATATAGAATATCTTATTTTCTAGGAAAGTGTTTTATTCAAGCTGAATTGACCCCCTTAAAGATATAATTAGGCTATGACCTTTGATATGTTTTAAAAGGTTCCCATGAGATTTTAAATTGAGTGAATATTACGTTTGTGCACCATGAAGTTTATAAATTTAAATAGTCTCAACTAACATAATAGATGTTAGTAGTAAACTAGGAGGGTCGTTTAGCCTCCAAATGATTTTATTCTGAGTTAAAATTTAGTATATATTTAGGTTTATATGTCTCATAGTTTTCTATAAAATTTTATTATAATTCAAGATCATTTGATCAGCTAGAATAATGAAGTAAATTTTTTTAATAAAATTGTATAGTGGCTTGATTGATACTAACTAGTTCATTCTATTGAAGAGTGAACTGTTGAAAAATTGATGGCAGAATCTAGATGAATTTTTAAATTAAGTATAGTATATTTTGAGAAATTTTATCAAACTTTTTCTATAAATTATTACAAAGGAATTACTATAAATTAATAATTCAAGAGGTATGATTTTAATTAAGGTATCTTATGATCCTGTGCTCCTAGTTTGATAGGTGTATCGCTCCCTAGCACACTTGATCATTAAGAAATATGGTATTTCATTGGCATCTTCATTTTTGAGGTCAATCAAATAAATATATGTTTTATCAAATTCATAATGTATTTTTGAAAATATGTTTCGAATAATAGGATTGTTATGAGCTAATTATGAATGTATATATTTTATAAGCTTAGAAATATATAAATTATGATAAAAAATATATTGTATGCATGCATATATGATGACGTGCGGTATGAGAGTACACATATTTTTTATCATGTATGATATGAGAGTACACAAATATATTACGATATACCATACATGTATATGCTATGACGTTCAATGTGAGAGTACATATAAGTATTTTGAATTATTTCGATATAAAATTTTACATTAGTACTATGTTGTTGGGATATGTTTGCTAAAGAAATCATAGAATGACGTATCTACCATTATATGTCTTTTGCCAATGATTTAAAAATATTGTATACATGATATTATGCATGTTATATTGAATAAAACTATAAAGGTTTATACTTACTGTACGATTACGCACTATAAACCATATTTTGTAGGTAAAGACATTGGTATCTCACCCAAGTGATTGGGTAGGGAAGTGATGATGTGCAAACTCATGCTAGCGTAGATATAGACGATGACCAATGGGCATTTTGTCTGTGTAAATTTTGGACATATTATATTTGTGTTTTATTTTGGTTAGATGCTATAATTATATACAATTATCAAAAATACTATATAAAGGGGAAACCTTATCCTCACTTTTGTTACATAAATCAAAATAATATCAAATTGATATATCCACGAGTCTAATATCTTGGCGTTGATTGGGCCATTGTAAGAGGATATGTCGATGTGAGCAGTGATGCAAAGGGCCTAGTCCTTGTTGTGATATTTCATTCAGTAGCATCTTCTTCTCGACTACGCATCTCGGATGGAGATGACTCTCCCTCCTTTGTTGTGATGCTCTTTGCTTGGTTAACCTTTACCATAGGGTTGTTTTGGCTTATATCTATCCTATGATGATCTCCATCTACTAGGCTAATATTGTCATTATGGCACAAACTTGATGACCATCACGTATTCTCCCAAATGACTCTCATATAATTTTTTTATTGGGAATGATCAATATTTTATGTTTTCGAGATGGTATATTGTTAGGACTCTAGTTAGGAGAGTTTTAATTTAGTTTCATTAAAAAGAGTAATTATATAAAATCCTAAGGGCATTCATGTAAATCTTATCTAGCCGACCCCTGATAAAGAAGTAAGGAGGCCAACTAGGTTAGGATTAGATGGGAGGAAGATATTTTAAAGAAAGATAGGATGCATGTTACCCTAATTAACCACCCCTTATCCTAGTTAAAGAGGGGTTGGTTGAGGAGGGGATTGAGTTAGAGTAGAAATAGGAAACAATAAGCAACCGGCCACCCCTAGATAGGTCGGTTGGAAGTTAGACTTAGAGATGCATTAGAAGTTATCTTTGGAGTTGATTAAAAGTAGGAGTCATTTTAGGAATTAGGGTTAGAAGGCCTATAAATAGCCTTATAATCCTCTACTTTTTATCATTAATAGAAGAATATTTTCTGTAGTTTTTGAGTAACAATTTGGAGGAGGGAACTCCTATAGAGTTCTAAGGAGGCCGATCCCCTATAGTGATCACCCCCAAGCTTAGAATCCGCTAGGGTTCTAACACTTAGTATCAGAGCAGCGTTCTTGGCATCTCGCTGCCCTTCCATAGCCATCTATCAGCCCCCCAAAGCCATCCAAGTTTGAAGCTGGCTTCCCAAGATCCAATTGATGCCAAGTTTGAAGCATTAGAATCTCGGCTTGAATCATGCCTCGAATCGCTCTTGGAGGATAAATTGCGCGCTTTATTCGTGGAGTTCAAAATTGGACAACCACCAAGTCCAACCAAATCTCAGCGATGAGAGAGTTCAGAGAGGCCTCTAGAGAAGGAGGGACAACCTTCGAACATACTTCAGCCATGCATGAGGGTGGACTTCCCATGTCGGAAAGAAGGAGACCCAATGGGGTGGATTTCGCGCGCCGAACATTACTTCTGCTACCACTAGACATCGGACGATGCTATGGTGGAAATCGCTGTCATCCACCTTGAAGGCAATGCAATCCAATATTACAATTGACTAGAATATAATCATGGGGCTCTGACAAGGAATTAATTTAAGAACACATTGCTGACCCGCTTTGGACCTACGGAGTACGAAAATATCTCACAAAAGTTTGGCAAACCTCTATAATTCAAGAGTACAAAACCAAGTTTGAAAAGCTATCCACCTTACTCGTGATTAGACTGACCGATAATTGCTAGATACCTTCATCGAGGGACTCAAGCCAGAGATAAAAAAAAGGGGAGGTTAAGACGCGGCAGCCCTGTACCATAGCTACTACAATTTCTTTCGCCCAAATACAAGAGGAACGACTTAACCAAGATGCTCGGAGGATGAGGACCACTCCTAGCCCCATGGCTTATAAACCTCCTTTTATTCCTAGTCATTCTTCGCTGCCAAAAAAATTGACAAAAGAAGAACCACGCGATAGATCGGCAAAGGGTCTTTGTTGGCATTGTGACGAACCGTGGAGCCGCAACCATCATTTCAAAAAGGGGCACCTCTTACTGATTGAACCCATTGAAGATATAGAGGAGGAGGTCCAGGAGCATGAGGAAGAGGTTGTAGATGAAGAACAACGGTCGATTGATATTATGATGCATGCTCTTACCTGCTATGCAAACCCACAGACGATGAAAGTGAGAGGACTTCTAAAACAACAACTGATCGCCATTCTTATTGACACCAGGAGCACTAATAATTTTATGAATGACAAGGTTGCTGTCCGAATGGCCTTACCTATTGAGGATTGTAGCAGGTTTTATGTTAAATTCGTCGATAGACGAATTTTGAAAGTGTGATCGTAGGTGCCCGCGGGTGAAACTGGTGCTACAGGATCAAGAGATAATGGCAGATTTTTTCCTCCTCCCTCTTGACAATTGTGAGGTCGTGCTTGGCATCGAATGACTGACAACATTAGGTGATATTTTTTAAATTTTTTTTAAAATTAATCATGAAGTTTTGCAACCAGGGAAAATAGGTGGTATTGCACGGCAAACGGGGGGAACGACATATCAATAATTTGCATACGGTGAATGGAGAAAGTATTGCACAAAACATGCAATAGCTTCTTGGTACAACTAGAGCAACAATCCAAGGGGGAGGCAACCAAAGTTAAAGACCCAAATCTACTTCCCTTGCTTGCTGAATTTTTAGATGTATTTGATGAACTACGTAGCCTACTCCTAGTCGCCAGCATGATCATCGTCTCTCGGTTCTTCCGAGCAAACCTCCATCAAACAGTTGGCCATATTAGTATCTTCATCTTCAGAAAGATAAAATAGAAAAGATTGTAAAGGAGATGCTCGAAACAAGAGTCATTCGGTCAAGTTATAAACCCTACTCCTCACTGGTGCTCCTCGTACGAAAGAAGGGCGGAACGTGGGGAATGTGCATCAACCATAAGAGCCTAAAATATTTTATGGAGCAAAAGATATCATTTCCCGAACAACAAAAATGAGTAACAAAACTTCTTGAGTATGATTGTGAAAAAGGGAAAGAGAATGTTGTTGCAGATGTGCTTCCATGACTACCCGAGCAAGCTGAATTTTTGACCGTTTCACCTCTGACCAGCAACTTCCTTAAGGACATTAGGAGAGAATGGAAAGATGATCTAGGAACTAGCAAGATCATAAAGAAATTATAGGAAGAACCATGTTTCGTGGCTCATTACAGTTGGGACTCTAAAGACCTACGCTATAAGGGGTACATTGTGCTTGTGCCAAATTCTAGTTACATAAAGACTATCCTTCAAGAGATGCATTAGAGGAAAAACCAACTTTCGTGACTCATTACAGTTGGGACTCAAAAGGCCTACGCTATAAGGGGTGCACTGTGCTTATGCCAAATTCTAGTTGCATAAAGACCATCCTTCAAGAGATGCATTCCATACCCACGGCTGGGCATTCCGGGTTCCTTAGAACCTATAAGAGAATTAAGCAAAATTTTTATTAGGAAGGGATGAAAAATATTATTGCTAAATTTGTGGCACAATGTGATGTATGCCAATGACATAAAGATGAAACAGTGGCAAACCCCGGAAAGCTGCAACCTCTACCCATCCCAGACTCGATATGTACAGATATATCAATAGACCTCATCGAATCGTCGCCCTCATCACAAAGAAAAGGTATGATTCTTGTTGTTGTTGATCGTCTTACAAATTATGCTCACTTCTGTGCAGTTCATAATCCCTACACTACTTCCAGCATTACTTGAATCTTTATAGAAAATATTATAAAATTACATGGGATGCCAAGATCTATTGTAAGTGATCGTAATAAGATCTTCATGAGCAAATTCTGGATAGAAATATTATAGATGCAGGGCACTAAATTGAAGATTAGCACAATATATCACCCACAAACTGACGGCCAGACTAAAGTGGTGAATAGGTGTTTAGAGACATACCTCAGATGCTTCATCACTTACTGACCAAAAGAGTAGATAAAGTGGCTCCCTTGGGTCGAGTGGTGGTATAATATAACTTATCATTCATCCACAAAAATCATACCCTATGAGGTTATGTATGGCTGACCTCCTACTGTAATCTCAAAATATATATTGGGCACCTCTAAAGTAGATTAAGTAGACAGGAAACTACAAGATAGAGATAATATGTTGAAGCTATTAAAAAATAATCTCATTATAACTTAAGCAATGATGAAATAACAATATGATCAATACAAAGGCGAAAAAGAATTTTCTATGGGAGATTAGGTATTTCTATGGCTCCGGCCATACAAGTAAACATCGGTTCTATGGACCCTACCAGATTATGGAGTGCATCAGGGCAGTAGCATACATATTGTACCTACCTGTCGACTCCTGAATCCATCCAGTCTTCCATGTGTCATGCTTGAAGCTCAAATTAGGACAAAATGAGTCAGTTCAAAGACATCTACATAATATGATTATCTAAGGAGAGCTCCAGACTCAGCCGAGTGCCATTATTGATCGTAGGATTGAGATACGATGACGATGACCCTCTACTGAAGTGCTAATACAGTGAGCGAACCTTACAGAAGAAGAGGCCACGTGGAATAACTATGACAATTTAAAAATTAAATTTTCAGACTTTATGGAGCATCAGCCGAGTGCCATTATTGATCGTAGGATTGAGATACGATGACGATGACCCTCTACTGAAGTGCTAATACAGTGAGCGAACCTTACAGAAGAAGAGGCCACGTGGAATAACTATGACAATTTAAAAATTAAATTTTCAGACTTTATGGAGCATCAGCCTCGAGGACAGGGCTGATTTAAAGAGGACGGTGTTGGGAAACCTCAGCGGGTGCATCACATGCATAGCGAAAATCGAAACAAGATATCGATTTCCCACACAGATCAAATCGTCATGCAAAAGATTGGAGTCACGAGAAAAATCATAAAAATCAAAAAATCATGATGTGTGAGAGATTGATTTTACCTAGGGAGATCATATATCCCTGTATTCCAGATCCGGATGGAGAAGATGAAGGAGGTCAAGTGTCATCCTCTCTAGCGGTATCCACACGATGGATCTCTGCAGCAAAACTCTTCCAATCTAATCTTGCAACTCTTGCACAAAGGGAGGGAGGATAATAGGAGTGGGAGGCCAAAGCTGTAGCTTATCAACCATGAGTCTCCCCTCCTATTTATAGAGAGCCACCAAAAATCTTATGGCTCCTATCTTAGTGGGTATTGGATCTCCATCCAATTATCCATTAACCTTGCATTATTGGATCTCTATCCAATAATCTCCTTAGGCCTCTAATTGGGTCTTAATCAAAGAGCTCATCAACATAGAGTCTCATCTAATGAGAATAGGGGCTAATTGGATCTCCATCCAATCCTCTATTCGCTGAAGCATCCATCATATGTGTGTGACCCTCTAGGTCCGATACCGAGCTGGCCATAAGTCACTCCTATTAGAACTCCTTCTGATATAGTGAATTATTATCCCCATAATAATTCACACGACTCATCGACTATGGACGTACTAGCCCACTACGCCATAGTCCCCAAATGGTACAAGGGAGATCAAATCCATCAGACCTGTTTGTTGACAATTACCGTGTATCTATAATCCATTATCCAACTAATATCCCAGATACCATATATTAGATATGGTACTGTCAGGTCATATACAGAATCTATCATAGTCTCGCTCTAATCAGATTCTCTCAGAGAACTCTTTCTCACTCAATTCGAATGACCATGGCTAGGGATTTGTTTGAGCAAGCACATATGAGATATTACTCTCATGATACCGAGAGTGGATGATCCTCTATTGATATTTAATTATCTTCATAAGGTTGGCTACCAATCCCGATAACCAGTTGTACCAGATCTGAAACTTTCCAAACTTGTAAGTCTGGTGTCAAAGAAAGGAGTACTCATACAAGACATTCTTGGTGTCTCAAGTCTAAGGACCCGATACACAACTGAGACTATGGAATCGCTGTCTGACATTATGTATCATTAACCATACAACATTTCATAAGCGGATCAATCAGTGAACTCATTCTCCAATGAGCACCTGTACTATATCCTTAGTGTCTCTACACAAGTGGCTACGAGACCAACTGCCTCTATCATATGGATGAGTATATAATACACCGATCTATCCGGTTATCTCAATGTCCCTCTTAAGTAACCTATGACCGGGATTATTTAGGATATGTGTTTAAAGGTGAATCGATCTCATTATCGTGATCTCATCACGATCCGACTCCTATTGCATAGAACCAAAAATATCACAATATATATGTAACAAATAATGTGAGAATATGCCAATATTAATTATAAGCAAAAAGATCACACAGCGTGTCATATGTGCCATCACTCACTTGATTGGCTTGCAGGGCACCTGTAACCAGCATGCGGGTCTATTAGGACTCTAGCTAGGGGAGTCCTAATTTAGTTTCATAAAGAGGGCAATTATGTAAAATCTTAAGAGCATTCATGTAAATCCTATCTAGCTAACCCCTAATAAAGAAGCAAGGAGGCTAGCTAGGTTAGGATTAGATGGGTGAAAGATAATTTAAGGAAAGATAAGATGCATGTTACCCTAATTAACCACCCTTTATCCTAGTTAAAGAGGGTTGGTTGAGAAGAGGATTAAGTTAGAGTAGAAATAAGAAACAATAAGCAACTAGTCACCCCTAGATGGGCTGATTGGAAGTTAGACTTAGAGATGCATTAAGAGTTGCCTTAGGAGTTGATTAAAAGTAGGAGTCATCTTAGGAATTAGGGTTAGAAGGCCAATAAAGAGCCTTATAATCCTCCACTTTTTATCATCAATAGAAGAGTATTTTCTACAGCCGTTGAGCAGTAACTTGGAGGAGGAAACCCCTATAGAGTTCCAAGAAGATCGATTCCCTATAGTGATCACCCCCTAAGCTTAGAATCTGCTAGGGTTCTAAAATATACGAAAAATCGATCAAACTTTCATTTTGTGTAAATTTTATGATAATTGTGTTTCCTTATGAAACAACTTTCATATGACTTCTTTAAAGCTAATATGTTGGGAATGATTGACATTTTGCATTCTTAAGATAATGAATGAAAAACGAATCGAACTTAGTGAAAAGTTTATGATCATCATGTTTTCTCATGAAATGACACTTATACAACTTCTCTAGAGCAAAGATGTTTGAAATGATTGATATTCGAGATGGTTTATGAAAAATCGATCGAACCTTCACCTTGTGTAAACTTTATGATCATCATGTTTTCTCACGAAATAATGCTCATGTGACTTCTCTAGGGCTAAGATATTAGGAGTGGTCGACATTTTGATTTTTTGAGATGGTGCACAAATATTCCATTGTACCATCACTTTACATAAACTTTTTGATCATTGCATTTTCTCACCAAAGGGCACTCGTACAACTCTCTAGGGCTAATATATTGGGAATATATAACATTTTATATTTTTAGATGACTCACAAAAATTCGAAAGAACCTTCACTTTCCACAAACTTTATAAGCTCACATTTTCTCATGAGATGATGCTCATACAACTTCTCCAAGTCTAATATGTTGGGAACGTTCAACATTTTATGTTGTCTAGACGAGGTATGAAAAATTGATCGAATCTCCATTTTACGTAAATTTTATAATCGTCATGTTTTCTAAAAAAATGATACTAATATGACTTTTCTAAGGCTAAGATGTTGGGTGTAAACAATATTTTTCATTTTTGAGATGATGTGTGAAAAATCGATGAAGCCACCAATTTCCATTGACTCTTTGAGCATATTGTTTTCTCGCTCACAAAATAATACTTATAAGAATTTTGGAGGACAACTATATTTTGAATAGTCAATAATTTAAGTTTTCAAGAAAGTACATAAGAAACAAAGCCATATTATAAAAACAAAATGATCTTTTATATATATATATATATATATTCTCTTACGATGCATTCTGAATTGAAGCGTGAAACAAAAGCATCTCTATTCCCTTCCACACAAAGTAAAAAATAGGGTATCTCAATTTTTCATTATATGTGAAGACTAAAGAGTAGGAAGTTTGTTGTACTAATTTCATCACTGGTTTTAAAACTTCTAAAGCTGTGTTGTGGCATGGGAAAAAATACGATAAAAACTTATCTAAATCCCATTTCTTTCTATCTTATATCTTAGATGTCTCAAATGAAAATAATTGTAAATCAATGTAATGTAGCGATTGGGGGGAAATTTTGATATTCTTTTTATATTCCATATATTTGAACTTGATTTTATGAAATTGATGGAAATTTTTTTGAACCTGCAGTAAAACAAAATCTATATAAAATAACAAGGCCTATGCTATGCCTATATGTTTCATATATATTGCATATTGTTATTATATTATTATATTTCAATAACAATGACCTTTCACTAATAACAATGGCCTTTCACTTAAGTGAAAAGAATTTGTGGAAGGGGATCTTTGATTCTTTAAATATCCATGATTACCCCCTAGTAACAATGTTCAGATTCTTTCTTTCATCTGAAAGAAAGAATAAGGATCTTAATGTTGCCTTACATGAGACATTTTCTATTTTATACTCATGAAAATAGATAAACTAGATTATCAATTTACTTCTTTGGTTAAAAGAAAACCATTTGATAATTCAATTGAACATGGTAAATTTTGTCTCCTTAGGGACTGAAATATCTTCTAAAATTTTTAGCTACTCATTGTGATTACGTCGACTGGTGATTGAATTACAGATCCAATTTAGTCATGACTAGAAAACATAGTTCCAATCATGATGTTGGAGATTTTTAAAATATTTTTTTATTAACTCTTGGTTGGTACCGGAAGAAGTATGATAAATCAATAATATCTAGAAACTTATGACCTTTTTGTTTTTAATTATTGGAATAGTTTATTTGACTAATAATTAACTTTTTTCGGGATTGAAAATATATTAAATTAAAGGATTTGAGGTTTATAGTTTTTTTGTTCTAGATAAATAGATCCATGATTGATCATCCCGAACAATCTATTGGAGATATAACGTAAATAAGTCTTAAGCAAACATCTTTCTTAGAAATACATTTCATTCGTATGATAGAATATTGAGTTAAAAGAAATTGGATCCTTGCTAAACCTTTTTCGTCTAAATACAATACTTATCATCCATAGATATAAATATGGACTATTATATAGTTTCCATTGTTCCTATTGAGCCAGTAGCTATTCATGATTACATGTTAAATCAATTCCATTGCGGTTTGAAATTAAATTGAATTCTAAATTAGAGGAATGTTATTGTAATCTTTGTTTGAAACGATGTGGTAGAAAGCAACGAGAGACTTGAAAGATATGATCTGCTATGGATTTTTACATCCACCATTTTTTATATTAATGAAGATGTTCTTGGCTCTTAGTTTGTTCTGTTCCACTAGAAATCTAATTTGTCTTAAGTTGATAGTACTTGATAGAGCTCAAGTGCAAAGGATTGATTCATTTATCAAGGGAAAGAATCTAGGGTTAGTGCCAATCAATTAATAAGTTAGACCAACTTTGTAAACTTTGTAAGTATATCCTTAAAATATAAAAGAATCGGAATTGATAAAACTATTTCAATTAAAAAAAAGTGTATCACAGACGAATCAATTCTCTGTCTTCTATTTCTATAGATACTCCTTTTCTATAGAAAGAAAAAAAAAAAAACAACCCTTTGAAAGGAGTAAGGATCACCTAAGTAATGTCTAACCCCATGATTTTAGTAATGTCTAACCCCATGATTTTACAAAGCAAAGATAAAGATTCTGAAACAACGGAACACTATTTTCAATTGTCTAAAAAATTGGATCGGATACAAGAATGAAAATGGATTCAAGATGAGACAAACTGACGGCTCAATAAATGTCTAAGGATTTCCCTTCCAATTCTGTTAGAATTACCCAACTTGAGCTACGAGTGTGAATCAAATTTTTTTTTAAGAAGAACAAAATAATAAATTAGACTATGATTTGAATCATTATTTTGTGTTTATTATTTGATATTATATAAAAAAAGATATCCCAAAATTAAAATTATTTTTTCTGATAAAGAGATGTTCGAAAAGGGGTCTTTTTGATCTGATAAAGAATCAAACTTTTTAAAAAGTTTTTGCTATTCTATATTTCCTCAAAAAGGCGCTCAATCTATAGGAATTGTTTATGTAATTTTTTTTAAAAAAACTTTAAGTTAATTAAAAGAAAAAAATAAAGTTAATAAAAAAGGGGGAGATGATTAATATAAAATCTATCTTTGTATAATTATTTATTTATAATTTTTTACCTAAAATTTTTCTTTTTCTTGCTCTATTCGTTCTTAAATTTATTTATTTTTTCTTACTATAGGAATCACCAACAAACAAGGGATTAATTTTGCTTATTGTACCTCTTTTGATTGAATAAACCTAAGATTTTTTTCTTTATGTTTTCCTTATTTTTTCATCAAAATTTCTTATTTATGTTGTGCCAACCCAACACAAATCCTTATTTTATTTACTTTATTTATTAGTTGTTTTCTAGATATTACATTTATATTGATAATGGTGAATCAAACAAATATAATTGATCATAGATAAATAAATCTTTTTATCTAAACCCCATATTGGGTTTTCACTTTACTTTTACTCAAATAATGGGTTTGCATTGTCAGATTTACTATTATATAAGATGTATTTTGAAATTTAACTTAACAAAAATAAAAAAATTGATAAAAAAAATTAGTAAATCCGTTATAATTTTAGCATCTCTTATAGGAATATAGTGATTTTTACATGATATGCCGGAATACGGGACAACATACTTCGTGTTGTAATTAAAGTGGTTATGTCTTAATCATGATCATTTAGAGTCAAATTAAGTTGGTATTAGGTTAAAACCATGCCAACTTGATTTGAAGCCTATTGGGCCTAAACTAGGACTAAATTGGGTCTAATGAAAGGCTAATTAAGTGACTTTAAATTGACCTAGGTAGTGGTATCGTCAGGTCCAGGCGGTGGTACTGCCAGGCCCAGGTGATGGTACCGCCTAAACTGTTGGAAAGCACTGTTTATGTTTTTTCGGCATTCTGATGGTGGTACCACCAGTGGAAGCGAGGCTACCTAGACCGATGGTAGTACCACCAAAGCCTAGATTTTTGAGCTCTATTCGATGGTAGTGCTGCAGTGCTGATGGTGGTACCGCTAGTACCCAAACACTTAGATATTTAAAATTTTGACTCTAATTCTGAAATCATTGGAGGTCTATAAAGACCTCACTCAGTATTGCTTAATGAATCATGAATATGTGTAAAATAAGGATGAAAAGAGAAAGAATTCTCTAGGTTAAAGTGTCGTAAACAATTGAAAGTGTTTGAGTCTCTTCCTCCTTGAGTTTAGCAGTTATTCTAAAGAGGTGTGAGGTATTGTGTGGAAGAGTTTATATAAGTTCTCTCTTAAACCTAGTAAAAGGAGAAGGGTTATAACAAGAGTAGTTAATCTTCGTCCGTTGGAAAGAAGATCGGTAGTGAAAGCTGGTGGCCTCAAGAGAAGAGGAATCAAGAGTTGATGTAGGTTGGGATGACCGAACCACTATAAATCGATTTATATTTCATTTCTTGCCTTTTATTGTTGTTGCTAATTAATTTACCTTACTCGCTACTTCTATTCACATTTTTAAGTTAAATGCATTTTCGTTTTATATTCTCATTCGAATATTTTCAAATCAGATCTTTCTATGATAGCACTAATTCACCCCCTCCCCCTCCTCCTCTTAGTGTCATTACAATTCTAACACCTTTTCGTATCATATACTCATCTATTTTTACATCTAATTAGATCGAGTAATCTTTCAATTCAAATTAAGAACATAAGCTCGTTGCTTTTTTTTTATTAGAATTGAAACCATAGGCTATATCCATTTTTTTCACTAAATCTAACTGTAAATGTGAATTTGTTTTGTCCCCTTCCCTTCCAATTTTTTTTAGGATAAACCCAAAGTCCACTTCATTTTAATTTATAATTTTTAATAAAATAAGATTTTTTATTATGATAAGATACTTTTTCCATTTATTACTTTTGAGGATCAACCGTGGTGCTATAGACTCTACCAATAGTTTAGACGAATTTGTTGCTTTATCCAAATGCGTAAAGGATCATAATCATAATTAAAAGGCTATTGTTGCATGAGTAACCCAAATAAAACAAAATAAATAGGATATGTAGATACAATCAAAATTTAAAATAAATTAAATTATATCGCATGACATCATCAAAACATTGGACTAATAATAAATAAAAATAATAATTTTTATTACTTACGTGATTGGCTTGCAGGGCACTTGTAATCTGCAATCTCTCACTTGACCTAAAGCCAATCACCTATGTGTCTGATCCCCATCAGACCTCTGTGATGCTTAAAGACAATTTAAGCCAACAACTTTGTCAGTGGATCTGCAATATTATCTTCAGATGGAACCCTTTTCATTTGGTACATCTCTACAGGCCACGATCTCCCTAATCAATTGGAACCTCTTAAGAACAATTATGATGAGGCCTGTGTTCCCTTGCTAGAGCTATCACCCCAATAGTGTTGTTATATATGGGAATCATCACCTCATTGCTGGGTACGGTTCCCAAATTTACGATGAACTTCTTCATCTAGACCCCCTCCTTTGTTGCTTCTACCACAGTAATATACCCCACTTCTATGATCGAGTCAGTAGTAGTATCTTGCTTAGAACTCTTCCAACTTACTGCTCCTCCATACAGGGTGAAGACATACCTTGAGTTTGACTAGCTATCATTGATATCGATCAAAAAACTCGAGTTCGTGTAGCTCTCAACTTGGAGGCTACCTCCTCCATCTGCTAGTAAAAGATCCTTAATCATTCTTAAGTACTTAAAAATACACTTTGCTACGTTTCAGTATTTTAAACTTGGATCTACTTAATACCTACTCGTGATACTTAGAGCATGCCCCATATTAGGCATAGTACATAACATATTATATATGATAAACCCTATCGCTGAGGCACAAGGAATTGTATCCATGTTTGCCTTTTCTTTAGGAGTCTTTGGGGACAACTCCTAGAAAGTGATATTCGATATCTCATCGGTATGAGACTTGTTGAATCTCATATTTTGATAATGAAACTAATTGGTGTTTTTGGAACCTGTGTGTTGGTAAGTGATACAGGATTAACTACAACTGAGAAAAGATAAAATAATTATGGAAGAATTTGTCGTTGGGCCGGAGTCAAGGTCGAGAGCTCGTCGAGGTTTCGCCAAGAGTCGACCGGGGTTTGAACGATGAGGTCGGGAGATCGCCGAAAGTCGATCGAGATTCAGACGATGTGGTCGAGAGCTTGCCGAGAGTCGGTTGGGATTCAGATGATGTGGTCAGGAGCTCGTCGAGAGTTTGCTAGAGGTCGGTCGGGGTTTGGACATATGGTTGGGAGCTCACCAAAAGTTCATCAGAAGTTGGCCGAGGTTCGAACGATATTGTCGGGAGCTCGTCGAGAGTTCTCCAAAGGTTTGCTGGGAAGTTCATCGAGAGTTCATCAACAGGTTGTCGAGAGCTCGCCGAAAGTTCACTAGAAGGATGTTGGGGGTTCGTCGAAGGAGATTGGGAGCTCATTGGGGGCTCACGGAAGGATGCCGAGGGTTCATCGGGAGTTCGCCGAGAGATCAATTGACGACCAAACAATAAAGATTATATATTATAATTATTTATCTTAAGTGTCGTAGTTAGCATCATAATAATTGTTAGTTTTACAAACTCATTCAAGAGGTTATTAGGCCTTAATTGGGGTATATTTGAACTTATTAGAAAGCTCATTTCAATAATCTAAGGATAGGTAAGATATGGTCTTCGAAGACATAGTCTTCGAAGAGACATAGTCTTCAAAACTGTATCAGCGGTGGTATCGCCCAAACACACTCTCCCAAACTATGTCAGGTAGTGGTACCTATTGGGAAACCTCAGCGAGAGCATCACATGAGCAGTGAAAGATCAAAACAAAATAAGTTTCCTACGCAGACCAAATCATCGTGTAAAAGATTGGGATACAAGAAAGCTACAAAAATAGAAAAACTACGATATGTAAGAGATTGATTACCTAGGAAGATTGTATATTCCTATTTTTTCAGATCCAAATGAGAGGATAAAGAAGGTAAAGCGTCATCCTCTTAAGCGGAATCCACATGATAGATCTCTACAATGAAACTCCTCCAATCAGATCTCGTAACTCTTACGTAGAGGGAGGGAGGAGAATATGAGGGGGTAGCCAAAGATACAGCCTATCAACTATGTGCCTCCCCTCTTATTTATAGAGAGCCACCAAAAATCTTAGGGGTCCTGCCTTAGTAGGTATTGGATCTCCATCCAATTACCTACTAACCTTGCATTATTGGATCTCTATCCAATAATCCCCTTTGGCCTCTAATTGGGCCTCATGTAAAGAGTGCATCAGTGCAGGGTCTCATCTAATGAGAAGATGGGCTAATTGTATCTCCATCCAATCCTCTATTCGCTAAAGCATCCACCATATGAGTGTGACCCTCTAGGCCCGATACCGAGCTAGCCGTGAGTCGCTCCCATCAGAACTCCTTTTGATATAGTGAATTATTATCTTCATAATAATTCACTCGAGTCATCAACTATGGACGTACTAGACCACTACGCCATAGTCCCTAGATAATATAGGGGGATCAAATCTATCAAACATGTCTATCTACAATTACCGTGTATCTATAATCTCTTATCCAACTAATATCCTAAAGACCGTATATTGGAGATGGTATTGTCAGGTCACATACGAAATCTATCTGAGACTCGCTCTAATTGGATTCTCCCGGAGAGCTCATTCTCTCTCAATACGAATGACCATGGCCAGAGATTTGCATGAGCAAGCACATATGAGATATTCCTCTCATAATATCGAGAATAGATGATCTTTTATTGACACTCAATTGTCTTCGTAAGGTTGGCTACCAATCCCGATAACCAATTATACCAGATCTGAAACTATTCAAACCTATAAGCCCGACGTAAAAAAAATGAGTACTCAAACAAGACATATTTGGTGTCTCAAGTCTAAGGACTAGATGCACAATTGAGACTATGAAATCGCTGTCTGATATTAAGTATCATTAACTATACAACAGTCCATAAATGGATCAATAAGTGAACTTATTCTCTAATGAGCATATGTACTATATCCTTAGTATCTCTACACAAGTGGCTAGGAGATCAACCACCTCCATCATATTGTTAGGTATATAATACATCGGTCTGTCCAGTTATCTCGATATCCCTCTCAAGTAACCTATGACCAGAATTATTTGGGATTTATGTTTAAAGGTGAATCGATCTCATTATCGTGAACTCATCATGATCCGATTCTCATTGTAAAAGAACCAATAACATCACAATATATATATAACATATAATATAATGTGAGAATATATCAAATAATAATCATAAGCAAAAAGATCATGCAGCTTATCACACATGTCATCACTCACGTGATTGGATTACAAGGCACTTATAACCAACAATCTCCCACTTGACCAAAAATCAATCACCTATGTGTTTGATCCCCATCAAACTCCTGTGACTCTCAAATACAATCTAAGCCAATGGTTTGTCAGTGGATCTGCAATGTTATTTTCGGATGGAACTCTTTCCAATGCTATATCCTTACGGGCTATGATCTCTCTAATTAAGTGGAACATCCTCAGAACAATTATGATAAGACCTGGTTCCCTTGCTAGAGCTATTGCCCTATTGCTGTCACAGTATATGGGAATCAGCTCCATGCTACTCGATATGACGCTCAAATCCATGATGAACTTCTTCATCGATACCCTTTCTTTTGTTGCTTTTGCTGCAGCAATGCATTCCGCCTCTGTGGTCGAGTCAATAATAGTATCTTGCTTGGAACTGTTCCAGCTTACTGCTCCTCCATTCAGGGTGAAAACATACCCTGAGTTCGACTTGCTATCATCAATGTTGGACTAAAAACTCGAGTCCATATATTCGCTTGATACCTACTCGTGACACTCAGAGCATACACTATATCAGGCCTGGTACATAGTATATAATATATAATAGACCCTATTGCTGAGGTATAGGGTATCGTATCCATGTCTATCATTTCTTCAGGAGTCTTTAGGGACATACTCTTAGAAAGTGATATTTCATGTCTCATCGGTATGAGACCTCTCTTGAAATTCTCAATGCCAAAACTTTTGATGATAGAGTCTATGTACCTGGACTAGGAGAGCCAAGCATCCTCTTAAATCTATCTTTATAGATTCAGAGTCACAAAATAAAGGATGCTTCTCCTAAGTATTTCATGGAGAAATTTCTGGATAGTGAAGACTTTACTGTGGAGAGCATTCCTACATCATTCTCAATGATTAGGATGTCATCCACATACAATACCAAGAAGGTGATAGCGCTCCCACTTACCTTCCTGTACACACAAGGCTTATCTTCGTTATTAATAAAATCATAAGATCTGATCGCCTCATCAAATCTTTTGTTCTAACTTCGGGAAGCTTGCTTCAATCCATAATTGGACATGAGCAACTTGCACACTTTATCTAGACTCTCTTTGGATATAAATTATTTTGGTTGTATTATATACACCTCTTCCTCGAGGTTGCCATTGAGGAATATCATTTTTACATCCATCTGCCATATCTCATAGTCATAGTGTGCTGTAATGTCCAAATTTTTTTTGATGGATTTAAACATGGCTAAAAGTGAAAAGGTTTCATTATAGTCAACTCATTGCCTTTGACGATATCATTTAGCTACAAACCTTGCCTTATAGGTCTCCACCTTTTTATTCACTCTGATCTTCTTCTTGAAGATCCATTTGCAGCCGATGGGTACGATACCCTCAAGTATATCCACAAGGTTCCAAACCTTGTTAGAGTATATAGAATCCATCTTAGAATTCATGGCTTCTTGGCACTTCCTGGAGTCTATACTCATAATAGCCTTCTCGAAGGTCTGAAGATTAACATCTTGAGAGTCCTCTCTACTGATATGTCCCATATATTTTTTAGGAGGGTAAAATACTCTGCTAGATCTGTGCAAAGTTAGAACTTGTGTACTAGGTACCTGAACAGACTCAGACTCTTGAATGGTGCTTGAGCTAGGTTCTCCAACCTCGCTCAAGTCTATCTCACTTCCACTGTTTCCATCAAGAATGTGTTCCTTCTCAAGAAACATAACCCTCTTGGCATTAAAAGATCTTATGGTCCTCAAGATAATAGAAATAATACCCTAAAGTCTCTTTAGGGTATCTCACGAACGTCCACTGTTCCGTCCTTGATTCCAACTTATCAGGATTATGTCTTTTAATGTGGGTAGGACAGCCTCAAATCTTAATCATCTTAAGATTATGCTTCTTTTCTTTTCATATCTCATATGGTGTATACACTACCGACTTTGATGGAACTCTGTTTAGAACATAAGCTACGGTCTCTAGGGCGTATCCCCAGAATGAGATGGGTAGGTCAACAAAACTCATCATGAATCATACTATGTCTAACAACGTACTATTCCTCCTTTCTGATACACCATTGAGCTAAGGTGTATAAGGAGGTGTCCACTGGGATAGAATCACATTGTCCCTAAGGAAATGTGAGAACTCCGTACTCAAGTACTCTCCTCCTCGATCTGATCGAAAAGTCTTAACACTCTTTTCTATTTGGTTCTCTATCACATTCTTATATTCCCTGAAATTCTCAAAGGCCTCAAACTTATACTTCATCAAATACACATGTCCATACCTAGAGAAATTATCAACGAATGCAATGAAGTATGAGTAACCACTTATAGCCTGAGTCGACATGGGACCACATACATCACTATGTATGAGTTCCAATAACTCAGTGGCTCTCTCTCCAGTTCCACTAGAAGGAGAGTCGGTCATCTTTCCACGAAGGTAAGGTTCGTAAGTTATATATGACTCATAATCAACTGGATCTAAGTATCTATCTTTCAACGACTTTTGAATCATTCCCTCATGTATATGACCTAGCCTAAAATGTCATAGGTATGCATTATTCACCTTATCTCTTTTTCTCATAGATGTATGTATATTCATGATGTGTAGAGAAGTGTCTAACACATATAAGTCATTTATCATGGTCCCTTTAGTAATGATCTCATCATCCATAATTATTGAACAACTATTGTTCTAAAAAACTAATTTATATATACTAATTGTCAAACATAAGATATAAATAATTTTTTTGATAATAGAGGGAATAAAATAGCATGCATCCAATGCAATAATAGCTCCACCAAGCAGATGTAGAGTTATTAAATATCAGATTTTGATGATGAAATCAATTGATGGGCTATTGATTTAACAAGATTATTAGAATTGATTGATACATGATTAATTACGACATAATGATTATTACAATTAGGATTAGCCAAGGTCAAGGAGTGCGTCGGGAGCTCGTCGAGGGTATCTAGAGTTTGCTAGGATGCCGCAAGGGAGTTCGCTAGAAGAAGACCGAGACTCGCTGGAAGATTGTCAAGGGTAGCCGAAAAGCTTGTCGGGAGTTAGGATGGTCTTGTAATGGATGTTTGGCAATTATAATTATATTTAATTAAGTCATAATTAGCATCGTGTAGGACTAACTATGACAGGAGAAATGGAGTTACAACAAGATGATGGGCCAAGATTAAGCTTGAGCATCGGGCCGGGGTTCGGACGATGCAGTGGGATCTCGTTGAAGTTCGCTAGGAGATTTGCTGAAAGGATCACAAAGCGCGCTGGGAACACGCGAGGAGATCGCTGGAAGAAGACCAGAAGACTCACCGCAAGAATGCTGGAGGCTACCGGAGTGGCGGGAGTTAGGTCTTGGTTTAGCATGTTGGTCATTAAGTGTTGTAATCATTGAGTCATAGTTAGGAATTGAGTCCTAATTGAGTTGGATTTGGATGAAATCTAAATCAACTCAATAAGGCAACTAGGTCCACTATAGGGTTTGGTTGAGCTCAGGTTGAGCTCAATTAGTTGACCAAGGGAATGGTTAACTGATGGTTCAAGTCGAAATTCGAAAAGTGAAGGGAACCACTTTTGTGAAAATTCCGATGGGTAAGCCGTCGATAAGCGGCGGGTGTACCATCATCGCCTAGGCTTTCGGATGACTGACCCGCTCAGACTTGGTGGTTGAACCGCCCATACTCAGGAATATAGGTACTTTCGGCTATTGACCTGCCCAAGACTGGCGGGTAAACCGTGCTGGTTATAGGTGCCCTACAAGCCAATCACGTAAGTGATGGCACGTGTGACACGCTGTATAATTTTTTTACTTATGATTAATATTGGTATATTCTCACATTATATTCTCTATAGCATATATATTGTGATGTCCTTGGTTCTGTGCAAAGAGAATCAGATTGTGATGAGATCACGATAATGAGATCGATTCACCTTTAAACACAGATTCTATATAATCCCGGTCATAGGTTACTCGAGAGGGACATCGAGATAACCAGACAGATCAGTGTACTATATACCCGTCTATATGCTAGAGTTGGCTGGTTTCATAGCCACTTATGTGGAAACATTAAGGATATGATACAGGTGCTTATTGGAGAATAAGTTCACTGATTGATCTGCTTATGGAATATTGTATGGTTGATGATACCTACTGTTAGACAATGATTCTGTAGTCCCAGTTGTGTATCTAGTCCTTTGACTTGAGAAACCAAGGATGTCTTGTATGAGTACTCCTTTCTTTGACGCTAGCTTATAGGTTTAGAAAATTTAATATATGGTACAGTTGGTTATCGGGATTGGTAGCCAACCTTACGAAGGAAATTGAGTGTCAATAAAGGATCATTCACTCTCGGTATCACGAGAGGAATATCTTGTATGTGCTTGCTTAGACAAATCCCTAACCAGGGTCATTCGGATTGAGAGAGAAAGAGTTCTCCGGTAGAATCCGATTAGAGCAAGATAAACTGATTCCGTATGTGACCTGATAGTACCATGTCCAATATACGATCTCTGAGATATTAGTTGGATGAGGGATTATATATACACGGTAAATATAGACAGACATGTCCGATGGATTTGATCCCCTTGTACCGTCTGGGGATTATGGCGTAGTGGCATAGTACGTCTATAGTCGATGAGTCGAGTGAATTATTATGAGGATAATAATTCACTATATCAGAAATAGTTCTGATGAAAGTGACTCACAGCTAGCTCAGTATCGGGCCTAGAGGGTCACACACATATGGTGGATGCTTCAACGAATAAAAGATTTGATGTAGATCCCCATATTCTCATTAGATGAGACCCTATACAGATGGGCTCCTTGATTGAGGCCCAATTAGAGGCTTAAGGAGATTATCGGATAAAGATCCAATAATGTAAAGTTAGTGGATAATTAGATGAAGATCCAATACTCATTGAGGCAGGCCATAGGATTTTTGGTGGCCCTCTATAAATAGTAGTGGAGATACATGATTGATAGGCTGTAGCTTTAGCCACCGCCTCCTATTCTCCTCCCTCTCTTTGCCAAGCGTTGCGAGATCAGATTGGAGGAGTTTTACTGTAGAGATCCATTGTGTGGATACTGCTAGAGAGGAGTACGCTTGACCTTCTTCATCCTCTCCATCCGGATATGGAAATACAGGGATATACGATATCCCTAGGTAAAATCAATCTCTCACACATCGTGATTTTTTAGTTTTTATGTTTTTATCGCGACGCCAATCTTTTGCATGATGACTTGATCTGCGTGAAAAATCAATTTTTTGTTTTGATTTCCGCTGCACATGTGATGCTCCCGCTGAAGTTTCTCAACAATGGTATCAGAGCTAAGGTTTTTGTACGAAAGATTAGTTTTAAATTGCGTGTGATGAGATTGAATCGCATAGAATTGTTCTATGCGTTCTTGCTATGTTTTTGCAACAAACGCAGCAAGGATAGGGGGCAGCCTGCCATGGCTAGGCCATCTACAGGGGTGGTTGGCCACGGCCAGGCCCCCCATAGGGACGACCGGCTGTTGCTAAGTTCCCCTACAAAGGGGCGACCGACTACTACCAAGTCCCCCTGCAAGGGTGCGACTGGATGCTGTCAGGGCCAGCAGCCTCCCGCGGGCACAACCACTTGTAGCGCGGCACCCGTAAGGTTGCATTAAGACGCCAATCGGATCCAATTAGAGAGGAGGACACACTAAGACGCTTGAGGTTGGTCGAGTCCCTCGAGGTTGCACTAAGACGCTAATTGGATCTAATTAGAGAAGAGGATACTTGACCTCCTTCATCCTCTCCATCCGGATATGGAAATACAGGGATATACGATATCCCTAGGTAAAATCAATCTCTCATGCATCGTGATTTTTTGGTTTTTGTATTTTTATCGCGACCCCAATCTTTTGCATGACGATTTGATCTACGTGAGAAAATGATTTTTTATTTTGATTTCCACTGTACATGTGATGCTTCCGCTGAGGTTTCCCAACAAACAGCTCGTACCCTGGTGTACGGGCGGCTGAGCTGCCTAGGTCGATAGGTAAACCACCCATACCCGATTTTTCCAGATATGTTTGATTTTTGGCTCCAAAAATCTGAAGCCACTTGGGGCCTATAAATACCCTAAGTTTTGTTACAGATTATATTAATTATGTGCGATTTGTAAGAAAAAGAAAGGGGAAGCGAGAGAGAGCTTAGAGTAGAAAATTCTTAAGTCTCCCTTATAAGCTCAAGTGTAAGGGTTTGATCGCCACCCAAAGAAGATCGGTAATGGACACTAGTGTGCCTCAAGGAGGACTCAGGAGTGGACATAGGTCATTGGTGCCGAACCAGTATAAAAATTGTGAGTTCATCTTTTTCTTTGCTTATTAACGCTTCCAATCTTGTTTACTCTTTGAAAGCAAACATTTCACTTACGACTTTTTTTTATCGGATTTCCTTGCTCTTTCTTAAGTAATTAGTAAGCAAGTAACTTAGTAATCTTCTCATCATTCACTTACTTTATTTGAACAACAAGATTTGGATCTTCCTATTTTTCTTAAAGTCGAAACGTTCTTTTTAAAAAATGAAAAACTTACACTTACACTAATTCGTCCCCCCTCTTAGTGCCAATTGATCATAACAAGAGTGATCTCCCCAATAGCAACTCTTGCTCTATTACCCATCTTAAGGTCCATATCGCCTCTGGCAAATCTCTTAGGTCTTGGTAGAATATGCAACGAATTACAGATATGATAAACACTCATAGTATCTAATACCCATGTGTTATCATGAAAATATGGCAAGTGGAGACTGATCATGAATATACCTTAAGCTTCTTCAAGCTTCTATTTTACCTTATTTGTAAGGTAGTCCTTATAGTTCTTTCAATGCCCATCTTGACCGTAGTGGAAACATTGTCCTTTGTCCTTTGTCGGGTATTTCTTGGCAACCTTTGCCTTACTTGATCTTTCTTTGTCCTTGCCCTTCTTAAGGAGACATTCCTTTTCTTATTGGTCTCACAAATATAGAGAACTGATTTTTCTTTCTTGATGGTGCTCTCAGTTTCCCTCAACATATTGATGATCTCAGGTAGAGTTATCTCAAACTTATTCATGTTAAAGTTAATAATAAACTATGAAAAAGAATATGGTAGAGACTGAAATATAAGATCAACACACAGGTTATCCTCTAGGACTATCTCTAGATACTTCACATAGCAAGCAATCTCATCCTTGCTTGCCCCTTCCTCCAGCATGGGCACAATCATATCAAGGACATATACGATTCTCTCCATTATAAGAACAATTCTTAAATTACAGAGCCAATCCGTGTAGTTAGGACCAGTGAGGCGGTTGACATCAAATATGCTACGCAGGGGGTTTGCGAGCAACATGTTTAAGATATAGACAAATAAATAACATGCAGATTTTGTAGAAAAAACTAATAAAGATATTGACTTCTATCTTAATATACTCCCACTATTTTCCTAGCGAATCACGTGACACCCTCGACACGTGAGATGGAAGTCTCCAGCAGACTCCTAGTGGGGATCCGGATCCAATCGACATCTTAGTGCAACCTCGAGTGACTTGACAAATTACACTAAGCCCGAAAAGTAGATAACTCTTGTCAATCATAACTCCTTATGGTTCCTGTCATGTTTGGCCTCTAAATCATCATGGTCTTGACTGTTCGACTAATCATGAAGTTCAGTTAAGTCATTACCATCATTACAAGATGATTTTGATTCAGTTGAAATGCTCTTGATTGCTCGACCAAGTCTTACCATGTCCTCAGGTCATCGGCGACATCTATATGTTGTAAGTAAGAACTCGATCACGTAGATAGGTGAGCCTCGAGGGACTCGACCAACTCAACCTATGTCGTGATTCAATTTCTTCTTATAACGATGGAAGGCCACGTGGGTCAATCTTATTGTCTCACGCTTACCGACTTAATATTATCGTAGGAGGGGTTTTTGTTTCGTATCGGTCTCCTAATATGTCGTGACACACACATATATATTTAATATATATCTACATTACATGTATATATATATATATATATATATATATATATATATATATATATATATATATATATATATATATATATATATATATATATGTGTGTGTGTGTGTGTGTGTGTGTATATATATACATATAATAGGTGTATAACACATATCACATATACAAGTCACATTATATGATCATTAGCTATCACCTAATATGATTAAGCCCATGCCAATGAGCCTAATCACTTACAATATGATCTATGTGTGCATCGGCGCATCTTCATGCCTTGTGATCGTTGATCTCGTCATCATCGGTTCCGTCGGATCCTCACCGTTTCACCTTACGTCGTGATCTCCCCCACGACATCATGGGTCCCGCTGACACCTTTATGCTCTCGCTGCGTCTCTCCATGTAATTACAAAATAATCACAAACACGTAGGCCCAATAACAAAAGAGAAAAACAAAGGCTTGTAAGCCATAATAATAATAATAATAATCATAATTATATATATCACAACACATGACATATGATCATCCATTCACATCATACATCACATCACATATAAGATTACTAGATGTATAACTATTATTTAAACTATTTAATTAATTATTTTTCTAGAAATCGAGACATGTTAAGAATTTTTAGAATTATTAAGGGTATTTTGGGAATTTTGGATAAGATGATAGTCCTCAAAATTTTCAAAATTGTTATGGGTGTTTTTGGTATTCTGGGCATAGGACAGACCTTGAAATTTCTCAAATTTCGAGGTGCAAAAATGTTCATCGCCAAAAAGTAGAAACCCTAACCCCTCTTGCCCCCTTTCAGTTGGCCGTCGCCGCCCCTACATAGGCAATGCCCGCAGGCGCCTCCCTTGCGGGTTCGGGGACAACACCTCCGTTGGCGTCATCCCGGTGGGTGTTGCCTATGCCCACTGGTGGCATACCTGTGGTGTCGTGCCCGTAGGCAGCACCTTTATGAGCATCGCCCCCTTGCAGGCTGACTGTGGGTGCTACCCCTATGGCCTGGCCACGTGCGGCCGCCCCTGCAGGTGGCCTGACCATGGGCGGCCGCCCCTGCAGGGGCCCTGCCTGCAGGTGGCCTGACCGTGGGTGGCCGCCCCTGCAAGGGCCCTGCATGCAGGTGGCTACCCCCATCCGCGTTGCATTCGCTACAACAAATGCGTAGAATGATTCTATGCGATTCAATCTCATCACACATAGTTTAAAACCAATTTTTGCACGAACAACCTTGGTTCTGATACATATCACTGTTGGGAAACCTCAGTGGGAGCATCACATGCACAATAGAAGATTAAAATAAAATAGGTTTCCACACAGATCAAATTATCATGCAAAAGATTAGGTCACGAAAGCCATAAAAATAAAAAAATAGCAATACATGAGAGATAAATTACCTAAGGATATCGTATATCCCTGTTTTTCCAGATCCATATGGAGAGGATGAAGAAGGTTAAGCATCATCCTCTCTAGCGATATCCACACGATGGATCTCTGTAGCTAAACTTCTCCAATCAGATCTCGCAACTCTTGCATTGTGGGAGGGAGGAGAATAGGAGAGAATGACTAAAGTTGCAGCCTATCAACTATGTATCTTCCCTCCTATTTATAGAGAGCTACCAAAAAACCTAGGGGTCCTATGTTAGTGGGTATTGGATTTCCATCCAATTACCCACTAATCTTATATTATTGGATTTCTATCCAATAATCCCCTTTGGCTTCTAATTGGGCCTCATGTAAGGAGTCCATCAGTGCAGGGTATCATCTAATGAGAATAGGGGTTAATTGTATCTTCATCCAATCCTCTATTCGCTGAAGCATCCACCATATGTGTGTGATCCTCTTGGCCGAATACCGAGCTGGTCGTGAGTCGCTCCTATCAGAACTCTTTCTGATATAGTGAATTATTATCTCCATAATAATTCACTCCACTCATCAACTATGGACGTATTAGGCCACTACGCAATAATCCCCAAACGGTATAGGGAGATCAAATCCATTAAACCTGTCTATCCATAATTAATGTGTATCTATAATATCTCATCCAACTAATATTCCAAAGACCGTATGTTGGACATGGTACTATCAGGTCACATACGGAATCCGTTTAAGACTTGCTCTAATCGGATTCTCCTAGAGAACTCTTTCTCTCTCAATCCGAATGATCCTAGCTAGGGATTTTTCAGAGCAAGCACATATGAGATTCCTCTCATGATACCAAGAGTGAATGATCCTTTATTAACACTTAATTATCTTCGTAAGGTTGACTACCAATCCCGATAACCAATTGTATCAGATCTGAAACTTTTCAAACTTATAAGTCTGGCGTTAAAGAAAAGAGTACTCAAACAAGGTATCTTTGGTATCTCAAGTCTAAGGACCAAATGCACAACTGAGACTATGGAATTACTGTATGACATTATGTATCATTAACCATACAATATTTCATAAGCGGATCAATTAGTGACATCATTCTCAAATGAGCACTTGTACTATATCCTTAATATCTCGACTATGAGACTAATCGCCTCCATCATATGTATAAGTATATAATATACCGGTCTATTCAGTTATCTCGATGTCCCTTTTAAGTAACCTATAATCAGGATTATTTGAGATATGTATTTAAAGATAAATCGATCTCATTATCGTGATCTCATCACGATACGATTCTCATTGCACAGAACCAAGAAAATCGCAATCTATATATGCAATAGATAATATAATGTGAGAATATGCCAATAATAATCTTAAGCAAAAGATCCTGTAATGTGTCACACGTACCATCATTCACGTGATTAGCTTGCAGGACACCTTTAACCAGTAGTACTGCCCAGGCTGGCAGTACTATTGATAGAACAAAGTCTCCAAGGGGTAGAGGTTGTCAACACCTCAAAAATCACAAAAAAGTTAAATTTTGGCTCTACTTTTGAAGTCATTTTGGGCTTATAAATACCCTACCCGTTCTTGCTTGAGGATGCAAGAAAAGTGAATAAAAACTTATGAAAATACTATTGTAACTTCTTGAGAGCTCCCCTTCTTTTCTTTAAGTATAATTTTTATTTAAGGGAGAGCTTAGAGAATTATATATGTTATCTCCTGAATCTGTAAAAGGATAATAGAGGTTTAAAAGGAGTGTTTGATCTTTGCCCATTGAAAAAGATCAGGAGTGAAAGTTGATAGCCTCACGTGAAGAGAAATCGGGAGTGGATGTAGACCATGGGGATCGAACCACTATAAAAATCTGGTGTACATCTATTTCTTACCATTTCATTACTATTGCTCTTTGATTTAATTGCTTATTAACTAGTTCCAAATTAAAACACTTTCAATATTGGTTTTCTTCGAATGAAAAGTTTTTCAAACCGAGGTTTTTCACTTAGCACTAATTTAGGCCCCCCCCCCCCCCCCCCCCTATAGTGCTAACTCGATCCTAACAATTTGTATCAAAGCCATGTTTCTCTCTATTTGGCTTAAAACTCAAGAGTGATAGCTTTTGCCGGTAATCAAGAAAGACTTTTTATTACTCGTCCTACTATATTCAATGGGATGAACTACACATATTGAAAAACTCGAATGAGAATTTTTCTACTTTCTATGGATTTCGATTTATGGCATATTATTGAAAGTGGTTTCAAAAAATCTTCTAAACCAATGAACAAATAGAATGATTCATAAAGAAGACTTTCTCTTTTAATGCTAAGGCGATGAACGCTTTATTATGTGATTTTTGATAAAAATGAGTTTAATCAGGTTTGCATATGCGAAACTGCACATGAAATTTGGCACACTCGAAATCACACACGAAGGCACTTATTGGGTCAGAGAGTCTAAAATTAATCTTTTAGTGCATAGCTATGAGTTGTTTCATATGAAACCAAGTGACACTATTGGAGACATATACACCCATTTTACGGATATCATCAATGGTTTAAAAATGCTTGGTAAAAGTTTTTCTAACTTTGAACTTATTAATAAGATATTAAGACCCCTTCCAAAAAGTTGGGATCCTAAAGTAACAATAATTCAAGAAGCAAAAGACCTAAATAATTTTTCACTTGAAGATGTTATTGGATCTCTAATGACTTATGAAATGAGCTATAAAGTTCATGATGAACTTGGAGAACACCTTCCAAAGAATAAAAAAAGATATTACCTTCAGAACTAAAGATGAATACCTTTTTAAGAACATGAATGATTTGACACTGAGAACAATAGATGACTCATCGAGTGATGATGACAATGATCTTACACTATTAACAAGAAAACTTAAAAAAATTATTAAATATAATAAAAATTATAAAAATAAAAATGAACAAAAGAAGGATAATATAATATGTTTTGAATCCCAAGAAGCTAGAACATTTTAAAAGTGAATGCCTATAGTTAAAGAAAAAGGCAACAAACGAGAAAAAGGCCTTCTCAGCAACATGGGATGATTCAAGCTTATCAGAAGAAGAATACAACATCAAAGAAGATGTTGCCAACTACACTCATTTACTTTTGATGAATTATTAAATATATTTTATGAATTAGTTAATGAATTTAAAAAACTTAGCAAAATATATAAATTACTTAAGAAGGAACATAAATTACTCGCTATTAAATTTGAAAACATGTATGAAGCATCAACATCATACAATTCTTACATCAAATGTGAAACACTAGAGGAAATTAGAAAAGAAAATGTCACACTTTAACAAACTTTAAAAAAATGTAAATCAGAGAATGAATATCTAAATATGATCATTTTCAATAAGGTCCATGTTCATAGGAAAGAAGGTATTGACTTTATGGGTAACACTTAATAAAAGCCAACTATCTTCATTAGAGGACCTACTTTAAACTCTTCACCTAAACTTAGAAGTAATTTTTGTATTAGATTAGGACATTTTTCAATAAGTGTTCATTTAAAAAGTATAGTCCACATAAGTTGATTTGGGTTCCTAAAAAAACCATAAACAACACAATGCCCTTAGTTAAATTAGGCAAAGCTTTTCATGAGGATTCAAAATCGAATGAGTACCTAAATTAAAACAACCTTTCTTGTAGGTTTGTCTCCCAACAAAAGCTAGGAGCATAACATGGTACCTTGATAGTGGATGCTCAAGACATATGGCCGGAGATCAAACTTATTTTTCTAAACTCACTAGCCTAAATGAAGGAGTTGTTATCTTCGGAGATAATAACAAGGGAAAAATCATTGGGAAAGGAACCATATGTAACAAATCAAACCTTTTGCTTGAAGATGTATGATTAGTTAATGGTTTGAAATATAATCTACTAAACATTAGTCAATTGTGTGATAAAGGATATAATGTTAAATTTGAATATGATGCTTGTATAATTGAAATACCATAAAATAAATAAATTTATGATTGCCTTAAGAAATAAAAATATGTATACTATTGGCATTAAAATTTTTTATAATGAAATGTGCTTTTTGGCTTTGAATGATGATGCTTGGTTTGGTATAGGAGACTAGGTCATGCTAGCATGAAATTAATTATTAAACCAAATCCCAACTAAAAATCTAGTAAGAGGAATGCATAGCATCAAGTTTGTAAAAGATAAAGTTTGTGATGAATGCCAACTAGGAAAATAAATAAAAAATAGTTTCAAATAAAAAAATCAAAGAAACATCTCTAACCTCTTTTATTTGATCAATATGGATTTCTTTGGACCAATTGATACTTAAAGCTTAGGGGTTCAAATATGCGTTTATTATTATAGATGATTATAGTAGACACTTGGACTTATTTATTGACACAAAAAGTGGTTTTTTTAAATATTTTTCAAAATTTTGTAAACTTGTTCAAGACGAAAAGGATTTGCTGATTTCATTTATACATAATAATCATGGGGTGAGTTTCAAAATTATAATTTTTAAACTTTCTATGAGTCAAATAAGTACAATCATAATTTTTTTACTCATAAATTCCACGATAAAATGGAGTAGTGGAAAGAAAAAATAGGAGCTTACCAGAAATGGATAGAACCATGTTAAATGAACAAAGCCAACCTAAATATTTTTGGGCCGAAGCCGTTAACACGACATGCTATGTTATGAATAGGGTTATCGTAAAACCTTTACTTTCCAAAACTTCTTATGAATTCTAGAATGTTTGGTTGTAAATGTTTTATTTTGAATGAAAAAGATGCTTTAGAAAAGTTTGATGCAAAAAATCCGATGAAGGCATAATTCTTAGTTATTCCTCAATTTTAGAAGCCCATCGTGTCTTTAATAAAAGAATTCTAGTAATTGAGGAATCTATCCAAATTATTTTTAATGAAGTTCCTGAATTGAAAAAAATTGATTTTGATAATGATTTTGATTTTGGTACTTTAAATTTTAATGATAAGTCTCCTCTCCAAAACAACTTAGACACATCTACTTTTAAGGAATTCTTACCCAAGGAATGAAAGTATGTAGATGCTCATCCTAAGTAGCTAATAATAAGAGATACATCAAAAGACGTTTAAACTCGTTCGTCATTTAAATTTTTTATTCTAACGCCATATTTTTTTATCTCAATTTGAACCAAGATGCATTAAGGAAGCCCTAAAAGATAATTCTTGGGTTATTGCAATGCATAAAAAGTTAAACCAATTTGAGAGAAATGAGGTGTAGAAGCTTGTTCCTAGACCTAATGAGTATTTAGTAATTGGTACTAAGTGAGTCTTTAGAAATAAGCAAGATGAATAATTCTTGGGTTATTGCAATGCATAAAAAGTTAAACCAATTTGAGAGAAATGAGGTGTAGAAGCTTGTTCCTAGACCTAATGAGTATTTAGTAATTGGTACTAAGTGAGTCTTTAGAAATAAGCAAGATGAACTTGGTATCGTGGTTCAAAACAATACTAGATTAGTGGCCGAAGGTTTCAACCAAGAAAAATATATTGATTATGAAGAAACCTTCACTCCTGTGACTAGGCTTGAAGCCATAAGGATGCTTCTTGCCTATGCTTCTTTTAAAAATTTTAAATTATTTCAAATAGATGTCAAAAGTGAGTTTCTTAATGGGTTCATTTTGGAAGAAGTTTATATTGAACAACCACATCGATTTGAAAATGATCATTTTCCAAATCATGTTTTCAAATTATCTAAGATTCTTTATGGATTGAAACAAGCCCCTAGGGCTATGAGAGACTGAGCTCTTTTCTTATTCAAAATAATTTTTTGAAGGACAAAGTCGATATCACATTATTTATTAAGCATTTTAAAAATGATTTTTTCATTATTCAAATTTATGTTGATGACATTATTTTTTGTTCTACTAATGAATCCTTACGTGAATTTTTCGTCAAAAGTATGACCCAAGGATTTGAAATGAGTTTAATGGCGAATTAAATTTTTTCTTAGGACTACAAATTAAACAATTAGATTATGGTATTTTCATAAGTCAAACTAAGTATACCTTAGATTTGTTAAAATAATTTAATATGGATAGTGCTAAAGCTGTAAATACACCTATGAGCGCCTCTACAAAATTGGATTTAGACAATGAAGGTGAAGGCTAATAAAAAAACTTATAGAGGAATGATAGGTAGTTTACTATATCTAACTACAACTAGACCAGATATTATATTTAGTGTTGACCTATGTATAAGATTTCAATCCAATCCTAAATAATCTTATTACAAGGCAATTAAAAGAATATTTAGATACTCAAAAGGAACTCCAAATCTAGAATTATGATATCTACAAATCTGAAAATATAGGATATATAGAAAAAGTACCTCTAGAATCTCTCAATTTCTAGGTCATGCACTAGTCTCTTGGTCTTCCAAGAAGCAAAACACTGTCGCATTACCTACTGTTGAAGCTGAATATGTTGCGGTAGGTGCATGTTGTGCATAAATAATATGGATGAAAAATACTTTACAAGATTATGGATTTTGTTTTAAAAACATTCTTATAAAGTGTGACAACATGAGAGCAATATACTTATAAAAAAAATCCTATTCAACATTTACGAACTAAGCATATTGACATTAGGCATCAGTTTATTAGAGATCATGTCAATAACTATGATATATCTTTAGAATTTACTAATACAAAACATCAATTTGCTGATATCTTCAAAGCCATTAGATGAAGAACAATTTGATTTTATTAAGAGAGATATAAGCATGTTTAATCTACCAAATGAATGAACTCTTTACATATATGTTTTGATCATTATCTTGGTTTCTCGATTTTCATGACTTAAGTATTTTTCTTTTTAATCAAGATCGTTTCATAACAATTTCTCTTTGAGTTATTTAGAAAAGGAGAGAATTGTCGAAATGATTTATATTTTCCATGTGATGAAATTTTTTTGCACCATTGAATCCTTTCCTTCCCTTTCTTTATGAAAATGATACAGGGCGAGAAAAACTTACAAACTTGTGTATTCCAAAAGAGAAGATAAAACTTGCATGTTACGCTTTTCTCCTTTTTGTTGATGACAAAGGGGGAGAAGTTATGATTTAATCATGCATGTATGATATATTTTCAGGGGAGAAAGTAATTTCTTTATGTGATAAATGTTTAAGAATGTTCATCAAATATAAGTTGAGCATTTCTCTTTGTTGTTGATGACAAAGGATGAGAAATAACATAATTGATGACATAAGAGAAGATAATTGATGCCAAGTGATATGATATGTGAAATCAATGTTGTAATGTTTTAAATTTTGTTATAAAAAATTTATCATGCATGGTATCATGAATGATTTAATTGTAAAAATTTTAATATGGTCAAAATGCTATACTTGAATTCAAGGGTGATGAGTTTATTTGAATTCAAGTTTGCTTTATTTATGACATATGGATAGGGGGAATTACGGTTAACTCCGTCATCAACTTGTTATCATCATCGAAAAGGGGGAGATTATTGAATCTCGAATTTTGATGATGAAACAAATTGGTGCATTTGTAACCTATGTATTGGTAAGTGATCCATGATTAACGACAATTAGGAAATGATAAAATAATTATAGAAAAATCTGTCGTTGGGCCGGAGTTAAGGTCGAGGGCTCATTGAAGTTTCATCGAGAGTCTGTTGGGGTTCAAACGTTGAGGTCGGGAGCTCATCAAAAGTCGGTCGGGATTCAGACGATGTGGTTGGGAGCTTGCTGAGAGTCGGTCGAGGTTCAGATGATGTGGTCGAGAGCTGACCAAGAGTCGGTTGGGAGTTGGTCGTTGTGGTCGGGACTCATCAAGTGTTCGCTAGAGGTCGATTGAGGTTCAGACGATGTGGTCAGGAGCTTGCCGAAAGTTTGCCAAAAGTTGGCCATGGTTCAGATGATATTGTCGGGAGCTCGTCGAGAGTTTCTCTAGAGGTTTGCAGGGAAGTTCATTAGGAGTTCGCCGACAGGTTGTCAGGAGCTCATCGAAGGATGCTGGGAGTTCATCTGGAGTTCACTGAAGGAGATTGGGAACTTGCCGGGGGTTCACCAGAAGGATGCTGTGAGTTCACCAGAGATCAATTGATGACCAGACAACAAAGTTTATGTGTTGTAATTGTTTGCCTTAAATGTCATAGTTAGCATCATAATAAGAGTTAGTTTTACTAACTCAATTAAGAGGTCATTAGGTTTTAATTGGGTCTGATTTGAATATATCAGTAAGCTCATTTCAGTAACCTAATGATAGGTAAGACACGGTATTCGAAGATAGTCTTTGAAGAGACATAGTCTTCTAAACTGTGTCAAGCGGTGGTATCGCCCAAGCTAGCGGTACCACCGCCAGAACATAATCTCCAAGGGGTAGAGACTATCAACACCTTAGAAATCCTCAAAAATTTGAATTTTGACTCTACTTTTGAAGCTATTTAGGGCTTATAAATACCCCACTCATTTTTGCTTGAGGATGTAAGAAAAGTGAGCAAAAACTTGTAAAAATGCTGTTGTAATTTCTTGAGAGCTCTTCTTCTTTTCTCTAAGTGTAGTTTCTGTTTAAGGGAGAGCTGAGAGATTTGTAAATATTATCTCTTGAACCTGTAAAAAGAGAATCAAGCTTTAAGAGGGGTGTTTGATCTTTGCCTATTTAAAAAGATCAGGAGTTGAAACCGATAGCTTCGAGTGAAGAGAAATCGGGAGTGGACATAGGTCAAGGGGACTGAACCACTATAAAAGTCTGGTCTTCATCTATTTCTTGCTATTTCATTACTATTGCTCTTGGATTTAATTGCTTATTAACCAGTTCCAAGTTAAAGCACTTTCAATATTGGTTTTCCTCGAACGAAAAGTTTTTCAACCAAAGTTTTTCACTTAGTACTAATTCACTCCCCCCCTCTTATTGCCAACTCGATCCTAACATTTAGTATCAAAGCCACGTTTCTCTATATTTGGCTTAAAACCCAAGAGAGATGACTTTTGCCGATAATAAAGAGGGACTTTCTATCACTCGTTCTCTCATGTTCAATGGGACGGACTACACGTATTGAAAAACTCGAATAAATTTTTTTCTAATTTCTATGGATTTCGATTTATGACATATTGATGAAAGT
The DNA here is from genome assembly GCA_029747655.1 of Ensete ventricosum. Lineage (NCBI taxonomy): Eukaryota > Viridiplantae > Streptophyta > Magnoliopsida > Zingiberales > Musaceae > Ensete > Ensete ventricosum. Next base: position 20,566,537 of record JAQQAF010000005.1, read on the forward strand.
GGTTTCCCAATCTTCTAAATCAATGAACGAATATAATGATTCTGAAAAGAAGATTTTCTCTTTGAATGCTAAGGCGATGAATAATTTATTTTATGCTTTTTGATAAAAATGAGTTTAATCGGGTTTCCATATGTTAAACTGCCCACGAAATTTGGCACCCACTCGAAATCATATATGAAGGCACTAGTTGAGTCAAACAGTCTCAATTTAATCTTTTAGTGCATAGCTATGAGTTATTTCATTTGAAACCAAGTAAGACTATTGGAGATATATACACCTATTTTACCGATATCGTCAATGGTCTAAAAGCACTTAGTAAAATTTTTTCTAACTTTGAACTTGTTAACAAGATATTAAAATCCCTTCCAAAAAGTTGGGATCCTAAAGTAATGGCAATTCTAGAAGCAAAATACTGAAATAATTTTCACTTAAAGAACTTATTGGATCTCTGATGGATTATGAAATTTGCTGTAAAGTTCGTGATGAACTTGAAAAACACATTCCAAAGAACATAAAAGATATTATCATTAGAACTAAAGATGAACACATTCCTAAGAATATGAAGGATTTAGCACTAAGAATAGCATATGACTCCACGAGTGATGAGGATAATGATCTTGCACTATTAACAAGAAAACTCAAAAAATTGATGAAAAAAATAAAAATTATAAAAATAAAAATGAACTAATGAAGGGAAATATAATATGTTTTGAATGCAAGAAGCGAGAGCATTTCAAAAGTTAATGCCCATAGTTACACTCTCCTATCGCGCCTCTTCGTGTAATTACAACATACTCATAGGCACACAGTCCCAATAATAAATGAGAAAAATGAAGGCTCGCAGGCCCTAATAATAATAATAATTATATTTACACACATCACATCACATGGCTCGTGATTATCTGTCCACATCATACATCATATGCACACATCATCAAGTAGGAATACTAGATAATTAGTAATTAATTAAACTATTTAATTAATTATATTTATGGAATTCAAGATACATCGAGAATTTTTAAAATTATGAAGGGTATTTTTGAAATTCTAAATTGAAAGTTATACTTCAAAATTTTATAAATTCCTAGGGGCATAATCGTTCTTTCATAAAAAACCCTAATCCTCTACCTCTTTCCAGCAGGCCATCTTCGCCGTCGTGTAGACGACACCCATGTGCCCTGTCGGCTACTACCCCTACCCTCGGGTGGCTGCCTGTACGGGCAGGCACTGCCTCCATGGGCGGGCGCTGCCTCCGCTGGCGGTGCCTTTGCACGCAGGCCTGTCCACGGGCGTTGTGCTTGCAAGTGTTGCCTCTGCGAGCATCGTCCCTGCAAGTGGCTTGACATGGGCAATCTGCTCCTGTTGGCGACCACCTTAATAGGGTGCCTGGAACGAGCGATCACCCTAGCAAGGTGCCTGGCCATGGCTGGCATCACTGCAAGGGCCCTGGTCATGAGCAGCCACCCTACCAAGGGCTTGCCTATAGGTGGCTACCTCCACCGGGCTGCCTTCATGGCCAAGCATAGCAAGATCGCATAAAACTGTTCTATGTGATTCAATCTCATCACACGTAGTTAAAAGCTAATATTTTACACAAGCAACCTGGCTTTATTACCACTATTGAGAAACCATGAAAGAGCATCACATGCGTAGTGGAAGAACAAAACAAAATCAGTTTGCCATAGTTATGACATCGTCGTGCAAAGATTGGTGCATGAAAAATTATAAAAATTGAAAACTGTGATACGTGAGAGATTGATTACCTAGGGCGATAATATATCCCTAAAATTTTCCATTCAAATGAAGAGAATGAAGGAGGTCAAATGTCATCCTCTCTAGCAGTATCCATCTGATGGATCGTTGCAGCAAGCTCCTCCAATCACAGTCTAAAACCCGCAACTCTTGCACAGCTTCTCGTAGCACTCGTGGAAGAAGATCTGTTATCTTTTTTATTGCTCTCTCGTATTATGGAATGACTGGTCAGCTGAGAAGATGAGGTAGGGAGGAGAATAGGAGGGGGCGGTCAAAGCTGCAGCCTATCATTATTATGTCGCCCTCGCCTCTTATTTATAAAGAGCCACCAAAAATCCTAATGGATCATACCTCAGTGGGTATTGAATATCCATCCAATTACCCACTCCTCTTAGATTATTGGATCTCTATCCAATAATCTCAATTGGCCTCTAATTGGACCTCATGTAGGGGTCCATCAATGTTGAGTCTTATCGAATAAGAATATGGGCTAATTTGATATTTTATGTGTATGACCCTTTAGGCCCAATACCGAGTTGGCTATGAGTTTCACCTTTCAAAACTCTATCTGACTCAGTGAATTATTATCCATTAACAATTACTCTCAACTCATCGACTATGGATGGACTAGGCCACTATGTCATAGTCTCTAGACGGTACAGGGATCTAATCAATTGGACTTATTTGTCCTCAATTACCATGTATTTATAGTCCCTCATCCATCTAATATCCCAGAGACCATATATCGGGCATTGTACTATCAGGCCACATACGAAATCTGTCTAAGTCTCGCTATAATCGGATTCACTTGGAGAACTCCTCTCTCAATTCGAACGACCCTAGTCAGAGATTTGTCTAAGTGATAACACACGAGATATTCCTTATGCGATACCGAGAGTGGATAATCTACTATTGACACTTAATTGCTTTCATAAGTTTGGCTACCATTCCAAATAACCAATTATACCAGATCTGAAACTATCTAAAACTATAAGTTTGACATCAAAGAAAGGGTACTCAAATAAGACATCCTTGGTGTCTCAAGTCTAAGGACCAGACTCACAACTAAGAGTACGAAATCGCTGTTTGATGTTAGGTATCATTAACCATCAAACATTCTGTAAGCAGATCAATCAGTGAACTCATTCTTCAATTAACTCCTGCACTGTACCCTAAGTATCCCCACACGAGTGGCTATGAGACCAGCCGCCTCTATCATATGGATTGTATATAGTACACCAATCTATCTGGTTATCTTAATATCTCTATCGAGTAAGCTATGATCGGGTATATTTAGGATCCGTGTTTAAAAGCGAATCGATCTCATTGTCATGATCTCATTACGATATGATTCTCATTGCATAGAACCAAAGATATCACAATATATATGTAACATATAATGTAATGTGAGATATGTCAATAATAATCTTAAGCAAAAAGATTGCATAACGTGTCACACTTGTCATCACTTACGTGATTGGCCTGCAGGGCACTTGAAACCAGCACCTTGAGTATCCACTATCAAGGTATCATCTATTGCTCTCAGTTTTTGATTGTAGACATATCTATAAGAAATGGGGGTTTGCTTTAGGTACCTATTTAGCTTTGGCTCCCTCATGAAAAGATTTGCCTATTTTGACTAATGGTATTAATTTATTTATGATTTCTTTAAGAACCCAAACTAATTTGTGTGAGCTATAATTTTTAAATAAATATCTATAAGCATAATGTCCACATTTACCACAGAAAATATATTTATTTTTAGGAAAAATATGTAATATAAGTCTTTTAGCAAATATAGTCGGCTTTTGTTAAGTGTTACTATTCACAAAACTGATTCATTCTTTTCTATGTATATGACCTTCATTAGCAAGGATCATATTTAATGATTTATTTCTAATTTTAAATTTTTTAATATTTATTATAGAACCACATTTTCCTTTTGACTAAGTCTAACTCTTTACATTGAGTACAAGAGCTTAACATGCAATTATTTATACTCATTTTTTAATTTTTCAAATTTACTAGAGAGAACCATAATCCTTTTTTAAGCAATTTATATTCCTTACCAATTAATTTAAGCTCATTATATAAATCATGAAAAACATCAAACAATTCAGTATAAGGTAAAGAAGATTCATTTGAGGCATTAATACATAGTTTGACACTTCATCTTTATTTGGCTTGAATATCATCTTCAGATGCACTCAATTCATCCCAAGTTATCTTGAGTGCTTTCTTTTTCTTTGGTAGCTTATTCTTTAGTTAGGGACATTCACTTTCGAAGTGTCCCGACTTCTTGCATTCATAGTAGATGATTGTGTCCTTTTTTAGTTTATTTTTGTTCTCAGTGTCTTGTTTTGTTTTGTTCATTTTTATGAATTTTTTTAAAATTTCTTGTTAGGAGTGCGAAGTTATCATCATCACTTAGAGCTTATGCTCGAGCGGTCTTCTTTGATTCTAAGTGTCATATCCTTGATGTTCTTTGGAAGGTTATTCTCATGTTCATTATGTGTCTTGTAAGTCATTTCATACGTTATTAATGGCCCTATGAGTTCTTCAAGAGGAAAACAGTTCAAGCCCTTTACTTCTCGAATAATAGTTACTTTTGTATCCCAATTTTTAGGAAGAGATCGTAAAATTTTATTAACAAGTTCAAGGTTAGTAAAAATTTTTACCAACTGCTTTTAAACTATTGACAACATTAGTAAGATAGGTATACATATTACCAATCGTTTTACTTAGCTTCATTCAAATTAATTCATAATTATAAACCAAATGATTAATTTTATACTCTTTAACTCAACTTGTGACTTCATATGTGTGTGTCAAATATCATGTACAGTTTCGTATATAGAAACATGATTAAATATATTTTTGTATAAAGCATAAAATAAAATATTTATAATTTTCGTATTTAAAGAAAACGATTTTGTTGTCTAGGACATTCCATAATTTGGTTTGGAGGATTTTTGAAAGTCACATTCCATAATATTCCACAAATGGTTCATGACTACAAGAGATTAAATGGTTTATGACTGTAACTATAGGTATTAAAATAGATTTTAACCCAATAAAAATTATAACCATCATAACAAAAATTTATCATATATAAAATATATAACAAAAATAAATTAACAGGTACAACAGTTGAAATTCATTTTGGTAGAAGGTATCATAGAGGTACAACCATCTGGTTAGACCATTTGATGAAGTCACATAGGTTTAGCATTTGCATCAACATTCATACCTTCTCACTGTGAAAAAAATATATTCAAAATCAAATAAATTGTTACTCCAAGAACTAGCAAAAAATAAATGACGATTTTATAACAAACTCTCTTGTGAACATATTATACTAGCCAAATTAAGCAAAGAGCTTAATCGCAGAGATAAATAAGAATGGTTTAATAAAAACACCCGAAGCCAACTAGCCATCAGCATTACCTATGACAGAGTATACATTTTGTATCATGAAGAGGTTCCAGGGATTTATTACATGACATCAGAATTTGCTAAATTTACCACCTAGGTAAGTCTTTCTTTTTCCGAAATGTCGTCCGCAACATGGTGTCCAGCCTATCCTGCACAAAATCTTGCACTTACTGCATGGACTGTTTCCCATAAAGCATCAACAACTAATGTGTCACAATGCACCATCCTGAAACCAAACTCTAACAATGTTTTACTTTCATCAGCTGTATAATTCCAACTGACAATCTACATTGTGATTATTGGCAATTTATATCACAAAGATAATATATCTTTACTAGGTAACATCTTCTGCAAAATTGGCCTATAAAAAGGAAAGGCACAATTTCAATCATTAGATATATGTTAGGCAAATTATAATATTCACTGTACCGAAACAGAAACTCTTCAAACTCATAAGAGATAGATACTATAAGCTCCATAGTATTTAAGAAATAAACTTCATAACTGTAAGCAAGAAAATGATTTTAATCATCACTATGTCAGCAAATCTAAGAAAACCCAAACCTGCATAAAGTAATGAACGGAAAACAATGAAACGGAAAACAATGAACAAAGAACATACAAATTAATAGTGTTGTATAGATAATTGATAGAATAGAAAGTATGAAGAATAGTATGAACTATTTCATAGACACAAGTTTTATTTATATAGGTTTAGAAGAAAAGATTTTTTCAATGAAGATTAGGTCGAATCATCTTTAGGTGGTTAGAAATAGTATCTTCTATCTTCTATCCATATCTTTTATCATACCCCGATAAGATTGAGCTTCTCTCAAAGACACTGATCTTAAGCTAATGTAAAGAAAATATTTTACGGGCGAGCGGCTTTGTGAGAGAGTCTATTAGTTGATCAGGAGTATGTATATGAGAAACTCGTAGTTGATATTTGACAACTTGATCTCTAACGAAATGAAATTCTATGACAATGTGCTTCATGAGTGAGTAGAATACTGGATTGGCGCATAGATATGTGGCTATAACATTATCATAATATATTATAAGAGTTATGGTGGAGTTGATGTCCAACTCTTTCAGTAGATTAGTGATCTAATTGAGTTTTGCAGTAGCAGTGGCAATGACTCGGTATTCAGCTTTGGTTATAGACCTTGTAATTGTCTTCTACTTCTTTGAACTTCAACTGATTGGATTTACTCTAAGAAAGATAATATATCCCAATGTAGAAGTTGTCATCAATGTTTCCTGCCCAATCAGCATCGACAAAGGCATGGAGATGAAATGGTGAGTGTTTTTGGAAAAAGAGTCTACGACTGAGAGTCCTTATGAGATATCGCATGACTTGTTTTACTGTAGACAAAAGGATAGTAGATGACCGATGCATGAATTGAGATAATTTATTGACTGTAAACTAAATGTTTGGATGAGTGAGAGATATGTATTATAAGGAGCCAACTACTTATCAATATTGTGTAGGATCCGTAGTAGTGTTGCCATCATATAGCTTAAGTGATTCAGTAGTAAAGAGTTGAGTGGCAACCTCTTTGGCATTCTGTATGTTTGTCTTTGATAATAGATCTTTAATATTTTTTTTTTAGATAGAAAGAGTCCTAAAGATATATGTAGCTTTCACTCCTAGAAAGTAACTCAAGGTTCCAAGACGTTTAATGGAAAATTGATATTCCTTGATCTCCATAGGATTATTTCCTGTGACGATAATGTCATCCATATAAATCAATAGATATATTATATCTTTATTTTAATTTTATAAAAATAACAAAGTATCAAACTTAGAGTTGATCAAGCCAATTGATGTAAAAAATGAGTCCAGTTTAGTGTACCAAGCTCTTGGAGCTTGATGAAGTTCATAAATAGCTTCTTGTAATTTACAAATATGTTTTCGATATTGAGGATGGATGAAGCCTAGAGGTTGCTGCATAAAGACATTTTTAGTTAATGTCCCTTGTAAGAAAGTATTATTAACATCCAATTATCGTAACTGCCAGCTTTTGGTGAGGGCCAACTCATGATAAGTTATATTATTGTCGGCTTAACAATGGGACTGAATGCCTCTGTGGAGTCAACAAACCTTTAGCCACTAAACGTGCTTTATATCTAGCAACATATCCATTTGGGTTCTGCACAATTCGAAAAACTCATTTACACCCGATAATATTTTATGTGTGATGAAATGATATAAGAGTCTAGTAGAATTATGGAGTAAGTGTTGGTTACAAGTGCCCTACAAGCCAATCACGTGAGTGATGACACGTGTGACACGCTGTGTGATCTTTTTACTTATGATTAATATTGACATATTCTCACATTATATTATTTGTTACATATATATTGTGATGTTATTGGTTCTGTGCAATGGGAATCGGATCGTGATGAGATCACGATAATGAAATTGATTCACCTTTAAACACAGATCCTAAATAATCCCGGTCATAGGTTACTCAAGAGAGACATTGAGATAATCGGATAGATCGTTGTATTATATACCCGTCTATATGATGGAGGCAGCTGGTCTCATAGCCACTTGTGTGGAGAGACTAAGGATATAGTACAAGTGCTCATTAGAGAATGAGTTCACTGATTGATCCGCTTATAGAATGCTGTATGGTTAATGATACCTAATGTCAGACAACGATTTCATAGTCCCAGTTATGTATCTGGTCCTTAGACTTGGGACACCAAGGATGCCTTGTATGAGTACTCCTTTCTTTGATGTCAGACTTACAGGTTTGGAAAGTTTCAGATCTGATATAATTGGTTATCGGGATTGATAGCCAACCTTACGAAGGTAATTGAGTGTCAATAGAGGATCATCCACTCTCTGTATCATGAGAGGAATATCCCATATGTGCTTGCTCAAACAAATCTCTAGCCATGGTCATTCGGATTGAGAGAGGAGTTCTCGAGTAGAATCCGAATAGAGCAAGATAAACTGATTCCGTATGTGACCTGACAGTACCATGTCCAATATATAGTCTCTGGGATATTATTTGGATGATGAATTATAGATACATGGTAACTGTGGATAGACATGTCCCATGAATTTGATCCCCCTATACCATCTGGGGACTATGACATAGTGGCCTAGTACATCCATAGTCGATGAGTCGAGTGAATTATTATGAGGATAATAATTTACTATATCAGAAGGAGTTCTGATGGGAGTGACTCACGACCAACTCGGTATCGGGCCTAGAGGGTCACACACATATGGTGGATGCTTCAGCGAATAGAGGATTCGATGAAGATCCAATTAGCCCCTATTCTCATCAGATGAGACCCTATGTTGATGGGCTCCTTGATTAAGGCCTAATTATAAGCCTAAGGAGATTATTGGATAGAGATCCAATAATGTAAAGTTAGTGGGTTATTGGATGGAGATCAAATACCCACTAAGGAAGGAGCCCTAGGATTTTGGTGGCTCTCTATAAATAGGAGGGGAGACTCATGGTTGATAGGTTGTAGCTTTAGCCACCACCTCCTATTCTCCTCCCTCCCTCTAAGCAAGATTTGCAAGATCAAATTGGAAGAGTTTCACTGTAGAGATCCATCGTGTGGATACCGCTAGAGAGGAGGATGCCTGACCTCCTTCATCTTCTCCATCCGGATCTAGAATATAGGGATATACAATTTCCTTAGGTAAAATCAATCTCTCACACATCACGATTTTTTTTTATTTTTGTGGTTTTTCTCGCGACCCCAATCTTTTGCATAACGATTTGATCTGCATGAGAAACCAGTTTTTGTTTTGATTTTCACTGCGCATGTGATGCACCCACTGAGATTTCTCAACCGTTAGACATCATATTCTTCACATATTACTTTATTACAAAGTGGAATGTTTGATCAACGTTTTACACACCATCTTAAAAATGCAAAATATCATTCTTTCCCAACATATAATCCTTGGATAACTCGTATGATTGCCATTTTTGGCACACTACCTTGAAAACATAAAATTTCAATCATTCCCAATATATTGGCCTAACAGAAGTCGTTTGAGTATCATTTCTTCAAAAAATGCAAAGATAATAAAGTTTGTCCAAAGTTAAAGTTCCATCAGTTTTTTAAGTAATGTCTCGAAAAAATAAAATATTAATAATTCCCAACATTAAAGCCTAGATAAGTCGCATGAGTAGTTTCAAAAAAAATATATCATAAAGTTTATGCAAATTGAATGTTTGATCGTTTTTCAGTTCACCATCTTGAAAATATAAAATACCGTTCTTTCCCTGTATATTATCCTTGGGAAAGTTGTATGATTGTCGTTCTACAAAAAAAAAAAAAAACACGTCGATCAAAAAGTTTATACAAAATAAATAAATTCATATCCAAGTTATACTAAAGGGTAAGAGGATAAGGATTTAACTACATTTTGCAAATTTTTCTCTGTCAAATTATTAAAAATTAATGATTTAATAAAATTTTAAAAATAAAAAAATAATATAGCGGTAATACCAGACCTATTAGAAAATATCAAGTATTCAAAATCTCGTTCATAAATTTATATTGAAATATTAATCCGTTATCACCATAGATATTTGTCATAAATTCAAGATTCAAAATTATTTTTTTTTAAAAATATTAGTTACTAATCTCGTAGAGATTTTTACTATTGATAGTGAGGTTTTAAAATTGAACACCCATCTTATCCTTATCATCGGTGTCACCTGTTAAATCTAATTTGACTTAGACTATTATTTATCGATTAACATATATCATCTTAAAGATTAATTAGATTTGAATGCCTAAGTTATTAGGAAAAAGTTCAATATATATTTAAAGATTTCTTCTCAAGAATATTATTAATTAAATACGTGAATGAGATAAAACAATATTTCAAGTGATGTGATACCATTGTATGCGTTATCGTACTTATGTCGTGGTTGAGGTATTGATACGACTTGGTCCAATTCAAATACGTAATACTATCAATGATTTTGTCGAGGTAGCGCATGGGTACTAATATAGGGGATCCAATCATAGGGGGGTGCATTCTTTCTTTCGATCTCTTCCACTTCCAAACTGCTTGCGCCTTGCACAAAGGTCAGAGTCGGGCGGAGGAATCCCAACTTAATCCTTCTGATGCTTAAGTTAGTCGGGGCCAGAGCCCTAAGAATCCCGAGGAGTGTCTCTAGAGAAGATGACTATAATGTGAAAGCATTGAGAGTCCACCTCTAATGCTATTCCTATGGGTGGCTTTTATATATGTGGCATTGGGTCGACGTACACGGATGTTTAATGATCATCGACGTCAACGTACGCAGGTGTTTAATGCGTGTTAGCACCTAAGGTGGTCGACCCGTATATTGAACGCCGACGCCACTTAGATTATGTGATGCCGCTCCTTACTTCTCGAGTGACAAAATATGAAACTACATTGTCTCGTACTTTTTAGGATGTCGTTGGTGTGGAGGACAAATGCTGGACTTATCCCGGGTTCATAGGTTGAGTTAGTTCGAGATGCCCGATTAACTTTATCGTGAGGGTCTAGAATCATTATAGAATGAGAGGATATATCTACTCATCCAATTATATTTATAAAATAATATCAAAACGTATATCCTACTCATCTAATTGTATTTGTAAAATAATATCAGAGCCCAAATCGGCTCACTCATAAGTATGTCAGAAGTGGGAATCATATATCTATTCTTTTTGATGATCAATATTTTTAAGAGCTTGTCGTCTTCTCGCATTCCCGTCAAAATCAACTCACCTTCCCTTCTCAAGGAAAAGGTGGGCGGCAGCAACCCTAAGTCAACTCATGTAATATGGACAAAACTCGCTGCTTCCGTACAAACGATGGGCACACTTTGAATCCGAGGAATCACTTGTCTGTATGGCGTGGATTGTTGTATATATATATATATATATATATATATATCATCCTGTGGCGTGGATTGCTGGACACACGACGCTGGTCACAACAACTTGGTCACAATATATATATATATATTACAAACGGTCATTGATTGACGGGGATCCGTGTCCTCACAAAAAGCTAATTCTTCGGAGTTGCTATCAAGATTTGCAATAATGTGAAAAAAAGGATTTATAATAATGGCTGGGTGATGCTTCGTGATGAACATTTATATATATTTTTAAATTTTAATTAAATTTATAAGTTGACTATCTAATTAATAATTCATGTATGTATTTCTAATTAAGTTGACTAACAAAATAATTATAAATAATAATAATAATAATAATAGTAATAAATAAAAGATGAAACTGAAACTGAGGGCGTCCGCCCGCCCTTTCCCGCCGTCGACTGATTCTAAACCCTAAATATCATTAATACCGACAACAATAACCACCTTCAAGCGGAGCGCAACGCCGAATCCGACCAACCCTTCCTTTCCCTCCCTCCCTCTTGCCTTTCCTTTACCACTCGATCGGGGCTTCTCTTCTCGTCCATATGCCCTTCTTAATTTGCTCCAAGGAGACGCGTATTCTCTCGTAGGTAGTATTTCCTTTCTTGTCTCGTTCGTTTTCCTCCGTGCTCGATGGACGAAATCTTGGGTTCTCGCTTTTCTGGTTTGGTCGACGAAAGCACGCGGGTTTGTGCCCGGCTTTTGTTGTGGGAGGCGTTTTCTCCAGGTTGTTGTGTTGGTGTTCTGTTCGATGATGTCGAAGCGTTTCGGGTCTGAGTGAGTACGATTTCTTAGTTCATTTGTTGGTTTCCATGGGAAGCTAACGCCGTTTCTCGTTCAGAAGATCGTAAACTATGGTTTCTTCGAGATCAGCAGGCTTCTCTCGTCCTTCTTGTTTGCTTTGACGGTGGATTTTTGGTTGAAGCCATTGGTCTTGTCCTAATAATTAACATGTTCGAGCAAATCTTAGCTTCTACCTGAGAATGAGTCTCATGCGTAGAACAGAGATGGCTCTGGTAATTTGGATCTTGTGGGATGTGATGTAGTTAATATGTTGTGGCGTGACACTGCAGAGTGCTCAGGTTTTGTTGATTCAATATTCTCTCAGTAGGATTAAGTTTGAGACCTTTTAACTTTTGAGTCAGTAGTATTCAATCTGGTCCAGTAATATGAATACAACTATAGAACTAAAGCATAATTTGATGCATCTTCTAGAGAGTTGATGTCTTATTGATCTTTTCCTTACCCTAACGTAAGATACTTGGCGCATAAATTTTTTTTTTTCGTAGGAAAACTAATATAGCAGCTCGTCATGATCTTCTGGGTATTTTGGTCATGTACTTACTGTAGATCCATATCATTAAGTCTAATTTGATCTAAGAGAAATAATCAAATTTCATTATTTTGGTTTAGATAATTTATAGATGTGACTGCTTTCACAAAGAATATCTCTAAACTGTATTTCTGGAATGGTAAGACATGCATAAGGTTATATATATGTTGGATCTCCTTCTTCTTCATCTCATCTTGGATCCTTTTTGGTCTCTGTTGGGCACACATATGAAAGGAGATGGAGCATGACCATTATTTGTTGGCGTTTTTTGGTGTCTCTATCTGGATATTCTGCAGGTCCTATTATTTATAACTCAGTTGCTCGGTCGGATATGAAAGACAACTAGATGATGATATATATATATATATATATATTATCAGGATTAGCATCCCTGACCTCATGGGAACTGATCCACTGTTGAATTCTTCTTTTTTTCTTTTGCGGCAAAGCTAAGGAGCTTTCTTCATCAGGAATGAGCTCCTTGTCTGACTGCGTGGAGTCAACGGATAGCATGCGGAGTGAGGAGCACCAGCACCAGCACCGACATCGCCAGCACCGCATACCTCCACAGGTGTTGGTTCCCCTCTCTCTGAAGTCCTCTTCTACCTTTGGGTTAATCGGTGACGGCAGAGAGGGAGGTGAAAGCCAGGACAAGAGCTTCGGATTTGTGATCCCCGAGGGCAGAGTCCACGGTGGTACGGTGGTGGCATGATGTCTTTTCTTGGAGGAAACCTTAAGAAGTTGTGAGCTTTGTTTGGATGGGTGGTATTCTTCTTTGGGAAGTGGGGAAGAAACGATGATATTTGGAACTAGTTATCTATACTGTCAGGTCTTGAATCTGTCTGAAAACTGTTAGTTTAACTAGATTGGTTGTACTTGCTCCACAGCGTTAAAAAAACATGGTGTGGGAGAGAGTTTGTGTCTAGCTGAAATGGCTTTGAAAGATTCCCATTCCCCTAAACTTTCAGTCATCATTTCTGTCCATAATTGTAGTCTTAATGGTTCTAAAAAGGTCCACTGTATGACAGACTGTATATTATGGGTTATGAAAATTATGATTAGTTGTTAATGGAAGAGCAGAAGAGGATTGGTCTAAATTTCCTAAACGATGCTCTTTTAAGAGTGCATTCATCACCTTGTCATGCAGGTTGTGATTTGTGGAGTCCATTCCTGGGAAAATAGGACAGATCAAGTCCTCTTTATCTGTGGAGTAATTCTGTAGCTGTCATGCAGGTTGTGATTTGTGGAGCCCATTCCTTGGGAAAATAGGACAGATCATGTCATGTAAAGTTGCTCGGATCATTTTTATTGGCTGACCCTTGTATCGATCATATATTTTGTATTTGTTATCTATGCTATGTATTTACGTTACGTCAGTAGGCTGAGGGACCATCCTAATTTTCAAATGATGTAGTCATATTTTTATATTATATTGATATATTCTTATATTATATTATCTATTGTATATATATATTATGATATTCTTGATTTTATGCAATGGAATCATATCGTGATGAAATCACGATAATGATCTTAATTTCATATTATTATTAGCATATTCTCATATTATATTATTTGTTACACATATATATATATATATATATGTATTGTGATGTCCTTGATTTTGTGTAATGAGAATCAGATCGTGATGAGATCACGATAATGAGATCGATTCACGTTTAAACATAAATCTTAAATAATCTCGATCATAGGTTACTCGAGAGGGACATCGAGATAACCGGACAGATCAGTGTACTATATACTCGTCCATATGATAGAGACGACTAATCTTATAACTACTTTTATGGAGACACTAAGGATATAGTACATGTGTTCATTGGAGAATAAGTTCATCGATTGATCTGCTTATGTAATGTTGTATGGTTAATAGTACATAATATCATATATCAATTCCATAGTCCTAGTTGTGTATTAGGTCCTTAAACTTGAGACACCAAGGATGTCTTATTTGAGTACTCATTTCTTTAACGTCATACTTACAAGTTTGGAAAGTTCCAGATCTGGAACAACTAGTTGTCGAAATTGGTAGCCAACCTTACGAAGACAATTGAATGTCAATAAAGGATCATATACTCTCGGTATCATGAGAGAAATATCTCGTATGTGCTTGCTCAAACAAATCCCTGGCCAGGGTCATTCAGATTGAGAGAGAAAGAGTTCTCCGGTAGAATCTGATTAGAGCAAGACAAACTGATTCTATATATGACCTGACAGTATTGTGTCCAATATACGGTCTCTGGGATATTAGTTGAATGAGGGATTATATATACACGGTAACTGTGGACAGACATGTTCAATCGATTTGATCCCCCCTGTACCATCTGGGGACCATGGCGTAGTGACCTACAACATAGAGATGTCACCGGTGACCTGAGGACATAGTATGCTTGGTCAAATCCCTTGAGGGTATTTCATCAAATCAGTCTCATATTGTAACGAATGTGATGACTTGATTGAATATCATTGTTGGTCGAGTCCCTCAAGACCATGATGATTCGGAGACCGAACATGATGGGTATCATAAGGAGTTGTGATTGACAAGAGTTGCCTATCTTGTGAGTTCAGTGTAATTGGTTGAGTCCCTCGAGGTTACACTGAGATGCCAATTGGATCCCGATCTACACTAGGAGTCTCCCGGAGATTTTCGTATCACGTGTCGAGGGTGTCACGTGATTCACTAGGAAAATAGTGGGAGTATATTAAGATAGAAGTTCATATTTTGATTAGTATTTTTTATAAAATTTACATGTTATTTATTTATGATATATCTTGTTTGTCAGAAATATGTCGCTTACAAACCCCTTGCGTGGTATACTTGATGCCAACTGCCTCACTAGTCCAAACTACACGGATTGGCTCTGTAATTTGAGAATTATTCTCACGGTAGAGAAAATCATGTACGTCCTTGATATAATTGTGCCCACACCGGAAGAATGGGCAAGCGAGGATGAGATCGCCCGCTTTATGAAATATATAGATGATTTCACATTGGCAAAATGTTATATGCTTGCCTCTATAACTTAGTTATAGAGGCAACATGAGAGCATGAATACATATTTTATCTTTCATCTCTGCTAACTATTTAAGAAACAGGGAAGAACTCAAAGATATGAGATATCTAAGAGACTCTTCCAAGTCAGGATGATAGAAGGGATATCGGTTGAGAACCATGTCCTAAAGATGATAGAGTGAATCGAGAAACTCACAGGTCTAGGAATAGTCCTAGAGGATAACTTGTGCGTTGATTTTAGACTTCAGTCCCTACTATATTCATTTTCTCACTTCATCATGAATTTTAACATAAGCAAGTTTGAGGTGACTCTCCCTAAGCTCCTCAATATGTTGAGGGAAGTTGAGAGTGCCATCAAGAAGGAGAAGCTAGTTCTCTATATTGGTGAGACCAAAAAGAAAAGGAAAGCCAACAAGATCCTTAAAAAGGGTAAGGGCAAAGGAAGACCAGGTAAGGCAAAGGTTGCCAAGAAAGACCCGACAAAAAGACAAAGGACAGTGCTTCCACTTCGACTAATATGAGCATTGGAAGAGGAACTGTAAGGACTACCTTACAGAGAAGGTGAAATAGAAGCTTAGAGAAGCTTCATATATATTTATGATCAGTCTTCACTTATCAGATTTTCATGTATATATGTAATTCGTTGCAGGTTCTAGCAAGACTTAAGAGATTGGCTAAAGGTGAGATGGACCTCAAGATGAATAATGGAGCAAGAGTTGCTGCAATTGCTGTTGGGGAGGTCATCCTACATCTGCTTGGTGGAGCTATTATTGTATTAGAAGTATGATATTTTGTCCCTTCCATTATCAAAAATATTATTTATATCTCTTTATAGATAGTTTGGATTGCTGGTTACAGGTGCCTTGCAAGCCAATCACGTGAGTGATGACACGTGTGACACGCTGCGCGATCTTTTTGCTTATTATTATTATTATTAGCATATTCTCATATTATATTATCTGTTACATATATATATATATATATATATATATATATATAAAGTGATATCCTTGCTTTTGTGCAATAGGAATCAGATCGTAGAGATCACGATAATGAGATCGATTCACCTTTAAACATAGATCCTAAACAATCCTAATCATAGATTACTTGAGAGAGACATCGAGATAACCGGACAGATCGGTGTATTATATACCCGTCTATATAATGCAGGCGATTGGTCTCATAGGCACTTATGTGGAGACACTAAGTATATAGTACATGTGCTAATTAGAGAATGAGTTTACTGATTGATCTACTTATGGAATGCTGTATGGTTAATGATACATAATGTTAGATAATAATTATATAGTCCTAGTTGTGTATCTGGTCCTTAGACTTGAGACACCAATGATCCCTTGTTTGAGTACTCTTTTCTTTGATGCCAGACTTACATGTTTGAAAGTTTCAAATCTGGTACAATTGGTTATCAGGATTGGTAGCCAACCTTACGAAGGCAATTGAATTTCAAGAAAAAATTATCCACTCTTAGTATCACGAGAGGAATATCTCGTATGTGCTTGCTCAGACAAATCCCTAGCTAGGGTTATTCAGATTGAGAGAGAAAGAGTTATCTAATAGAATCCGATTATAGCAAGATAAACTGATTTTATATGTGACTTGACAGTACCATGTCCAATATACGATCTCTGAGATATTAGTTGGATGAGGGATTATAGATACACAGTAACTATGGACAGATAGGTATGATGGATTTGATCCCCCTGTACCGTTTGGGGATTTTGGTGTAGTGTCATAGTACATTCATAGTCGATGAATCGAGTGAATTATTATAAAAATAATAATTCACTATACCAAAAGGAGTTCTGATGGGCACAGGCCCTAATAATAATAATAATAATATTCATAATTACACACATCATAACACATGACTCATGATCATCCATCTACGTTATACATCACATATACATCGCATCATATGTAAGATTACTAGATATATAATAATAATAATTAATTAAATAATTTAATTAATTATTTTTTTAGAAATCAGGACATGTTTAAAATTTTCATAATTATATAGAGAGGCGCGATGAGAGCATGAAGGTGACAGCGGGACCCACGATGCCATAACAAGAGATCATAACGTATGGTGATGCAACGATCTGATGGAACCAATGATGACAAGATCAACGATCACAGGGCATGGAGATGCGCCGATTGGCTTAACGATCACACATAAATCCTATTGTGAGTGATTAGGCCCATTGGCTTAGGCTTAATTATATTAGGTGACGGCTCATAAACATCCGATGTGGCTTGCATATGTGATGTGTTATACACCTACTAGATATATATATATATATATATATATATATATATATATATATATATATATATATATATATATATATATATATATATATTTGCATGCGATGTAGATATATATTAAATATGTATGTGTGTGACACGACATATTAGGAGACTGATACAAAATAAAAACCCCTCCTACGATAATATTAAGTCGATGAGCGTGAGGCAATAAGATTGACCCATGTGGCATTCCATCGTTATAGGATAAAATTGAATCACGACATAGGTTGAGTTGGTCAAGTCCCTCGAGGCTCACCTATCTACGTGATCAAGTTCTTGCCTACGACATAGAGATGTCACCGGTGACCTGAGGACATAGTATGCTTGGTCGAGTCCCTCGAGGGCATATCATCAAATCAGACTCATCTTGTAACGATAGTGATGACTTGACTGAATATCATGGTTGGTCGAGTCCCTCGAGACCATGATGATTCGGAGGCCAAACATGATAGGAATCACAAAGAGTTATGATTGGCAAGTGTTGCCTACCTTTTGGGCTTAGTGTAATTGGTCGAGTCCCTCGAGGTTGTACTAAGACACCAATTGTATCTCGATCCCCACAGGAGTCTACCAGAGACTTCCGTCTCACGTGTCGAGGGTGTTACGCGATTCACTAGGAAAATAGTGGGAGTATATTAGGATAAAAGTTTATATCTTAATTAGTATTTTTTATAAAATTTACATGTTATTTATTTATACTATTTCTTGTTTGTCAGAAACATGTTGCTTACAAACCCCCTACATGGCATACTTGATGCCAATCGCCTCACTAGTACAAACTACGCAAATTGGCTCAATAATTTGAGAATTATTCTCACAGCGAAGAAAATCACGTATGTCCTTAATACAATTGTGCCCACACTGGAAGAAGGGGCAAGCGAGAATGAGATCGCTTGCTATGTGAAATATATAGATAATTCCATATTGGTAAAATGTTATATGCTGGCCTCCATGACTCCTGAGTTACAGAGGCAACATGAGAGTATGGATGTAGATTCAATCATTCTTTATCTCTGCCAACTGTTTGAGAAACATGGAAGAAATCAAAGATATGAGATATCTAAGAGACTCTTCCAAGCCAAGATGACAGAAGGGACATCGGTTGAGAACCATGTCCTAAAGATGATAGAGTGGATCGAGAAAATCACAGGTCTAGGAATAGTCCTAGAGGATAACCTATACGTTGATCTTATACTTCAGTCCCTACTAGATTCCTTTTCTTACTTCATCATGAATTTTAACATGAGCAAGTTTGAGGTGACTCTCCCTGAGCTCCTCAATATGTTGAGGGAAGCTGAGCGTGCTATCAAGAAGGAGAAGCTAGTTTTCTATATTGGTGAGACCAAAAAGAAAAGGAAGGCCAGTAAGATCCTTAAAAAGGGTAAGGGCAAATGAAGACTGGGTGAGGCAAAGGTTGTCAAGAAAGACCCAGCAAAGGACAAAGGACAGTGCTTCAACTACGACCAAGATGGACATTGGAAGAGGAATGGTAAGGACTACATTGCAGAGAAGGCAAAATAGAAGCTTGGAGAAGCTTTAGGTATATTCATGATCAGTTTTCACTTGTCAGATTTCCATGATAATATCTAATTGTCGTAAGCATAAGCCTTTGGAGACCATCAAGCTCAAGATAAGCCGGATTGTAGTAGGTTTGACAATAGGATTGAATGTCTTTGTGAAGTCAACATCGAGTCTTTGATGAATTCCCTTGGCTATGAGACAAGCTTTATATCGAGCAATCGAAGCATCGGGGTTCCGCTTAATTCAAAAAACTCACTTGCACCCAATAATAATTTGTATGGGGTGAAGGGGAACAAGAGTCTATATAGAGTTATGAAGGAGAGCATCAGATTCCTCGTACATTGCTTTATGCCAATGTAGAGATTTTTGGGCCTGAGTAAATAATGTCGATTCAGTAGAGTCGGATAAAGATTTAGGGGTAGCATGAAAATCAAGAACATGTCGTGGTTTAAGACACCACTCTTGGAATGAGTTTGCATGGGATACTTGGGGGCTATGATAGTGGTAGGTGGTAAAGGCTGTGGGTCATTACAGGTTAAGTCAGGCTGAGAGACGATATAAGTTCCTTGTCATGATGAAGGCAAAGGTTGTGGTACTAGAGGCAATGGTTTAGGAACAAGAGGAACCTGTGAAAAATTGGAAGAGGGAGGAAGAAGCTACGGAACAGAGGTAACAAGAGAGTGTAGATTCAGAGGAGATGTATTTGAGGGTTCAGTTGATGTGGATAAAGGTGTATTGTAGTAATACAGGGGTACAATACAACAAGTGACTTGTGATTATGAAAGGGAAAGATAGACTCCATAAACATGACATGTCTGAAACAAAGACTTTATTAGTATGAGGGTCATAGCACCAGGAGGTATTATGTTCAAGAGAGTACCCGATGAAAACATAAGGTCGAGATCTAGATTGCTTCTTATGTGAAACATAGAGACGTAACCACGGATAACATAAACAACCAAATAATTTTAATATTTATAGACTAGGATATTTATGAAATAGCTTTTCAAATGGTGATTGATATTGTAGGATGGAAGTTGGAAAGGCTACTGACTAAAAGGTTGGTGGCATAGAGGCTTGATGGAGGACTGTTAAACCAGTTTCAATGATATATTTATGTTTACGTCGGCAGAGCTAACCAGTTGAAGAGTATATGGAGGTGACTTGAGATGTTGAATGCCACAAACGGACAAACAAGATACGAGGGCTTGATATTCGCCCATGTTATCAGAATAGATTATTTTAATTGTAGTCTAAAAGTAGTTCTCGATGAAGTTCCTAAAGTTGGAGAAGACTGCAGGAAATTCAGACTTGTGACAGATAAGATATAACCATGTGTACTTGGTAAAATAGTCTACAAAGATAACATAAAATCTGAACTTGTAGAAAGAAATAATGGATGCAGGACCCCAAACGTCGGTATAAATAACTTCAAATAGTTTAGAGCATAACATAGAGGATTTTCCAAAAGGTAATTAATGACTCTTATTGCTATGACAAGCATCATAGTGAGTGATAACATTATGTGATTTAAAAGCAAGAAGAGAATAACGAGAAAATATTTTTTATTGGATAGAAGGCGAGGGATGATCGAGACGTCGATGCCACACTGTCATGAACTTAGCTGATTTTTTCTAAGTCGTAAAGCACCATCGCGTGTCCATCCACAAAGGTCAACCTCCCTGAAACCTCTTATAGTCCCTTAGGACCAACAAAAGGGAAAACAAGTTAGAGAAAATATTTTCCACAGGATCCACAAGCCACTGCATCTCCTTGCCTTTTGATAAATCTTCAATCTTTTGCTCTTGTTGCAACATGCCTCTTTGCTCCCAGTTGCTTTCCGCTGCTATTGTTGAGTAGTTGAACGTTGATCCGCCATACTGCTTCAAGTCGCCAATAACTAACTCTGGTATATCGTTGGTTGAGTTGTGCTGATTCTTGTGGATCCTTTTGATAAAGGAAAAGACATTCCTTGTTTTATGCTAGTATCTCAAACGTCTCATGTTGCTTAAATTGGGTGGATGCTTATTGGAGCTTTAACGAGCATCACCTCACAAACTTTGAAGTTTTTGAGGTCCTTCACAAAATTAGCCCCTCGATTCTTCTTCAATGAAGTTGTCACTTCTAAGTAGGTTCGCATCACTTTTGCTTTCGATTGGCATTCTGTTATGAAATAAAGTGGACAATCTACTTTCAATAGCACCGATCACCATTGATGAGGATTTTACAATTGTTGTCTTCCATTAGGTTTCTTCAAATGATCTTTGACTATGCACAGAGCTCCTCTGCAGGATAAATAAGAGAACTAGGGTATTTAGTTTTTGACTTCGCTTGCCTCCTCGAGGTTGTACTTCATGCATCGAGCTGGTTACTAGTCTTTGCCCATTTTTTGCTTATACTTTCGAAGCATCCGAAGTGTTTGCACTCCTTCGTTGAGTTAGATACTATGATTCACCTTCTTACTACCATCGAGCTTCCGAAATGTAAAAAAGTTTGCCCAAAAAGAGCAAAATTTCACCCCCAACTTGGAGCAAGTCTTTGATAGTTTTGGTCGCCTTTAGGATTATACTGTCTTCTCTATCATATTTGCTGCCTACTCTAAGTATAAAAGGTAAAGGACCATGTACTACCTACTTCATTCCTTGGTCGAGCACTCCCGTATCAACCTGAAGTCCTATACTTTTAGCTATCTTGATGAGAAGTCCGATGACACCGATCTTATGAAGTTCTTTGACCTCTGCCCTTCAGCCTTGTCCTGGTACTTGGAGTTTGCCTCTACATTCTTCACCTTCTCAAGCCCTTTCACGATCAACGCTCTCTCTCTATGAGAGAAGGGATCAATGATTCCACGAAATTCCCGCCTCTGCAATACCATAGCGCTGCCAAGCCCATAACCCTACTATATGTTGCCTTGTATCTGTATCCCTTTCTTCATGATCAGTAGATCTGTCTCTGCGACACTGTGGCACTCCTCCGAGTCCACCTCCTTTCTAACCGACGCCTTACTTTTGGTAGTTGAGCCCCTTTGGACGCATCGTCTCTTCCTCGCCCTTTTTGACTACATGCTTCAACACCTCTATGTTCTCCATGTAGTTCCCATTAGTTGATGGAAAGATAGATTGCAACTCTCATGTATAGCCTCTATCATCCTATTGCAGGGATCACATGGATTCTGTTCTCCTTAGCTTCCTTGATAGCAACATTCGCTTACCCGATCTTGTCCTCTGACTTGCACAGCTCCCTTAAGCGAATATAAGCACTAGAGCAGTCCAACTCTCTAGTCGCTTAATCATACCTCTATATAATCAAGTCCCCTATGAGACTCACTGGTACTTGCACTTAGAATTCTCTCTCGGTGGTATATAGCCCCTATATGCTGATAACCAAGGTCTTCATCCAATGCAAGATTTGATGCACACACGGAAGACCTGCCTCTGTGGTACCATTGCATTCACTCCTTGAATCCATACCCCTCCTTGCCATTGTATTGTGCACCGAATTGGAGCTTTCAGTAGCTCTTGATCATACCTCGCATGATCACGTCCCTCACAGGACTTCTCCTGCGTGTGTTGTATTGCCTTGAACTATTCCACCATGATCTGCTGCATCATGTCACCTCCTAGTGACATCTCCATTCCATTCAGATTCTTCTAGGATGAACTTGAACTACGATCTCTCCATGTGTGGCCTTTGCCAGCACATCGTAGAGTCTTTGCCACATCCGATTGTGTTCTCTCCTTTGGAAATTCACCTTCGCTCATCCATTCTCGGGTCACACTTGGACGAAGCATCGCTCTAGGATAGTCCATCGCCTAGTAGCTCTTAAAGTCTCCAGACTTTATAAAATTGGTGCACAATTGTCTGGATCCTGGGCCTCTATCTCCCACCAGCACAATCCTTGCTGTGCACTGCTTTTTTCATGATAATTCAAATGACAGCACTGTGGCATATTCTTCAAGAGTAACTGCCTCTACGTTTTATTATCTGTGCTAAGGCCTTTTGATTTTAACTTCACCTCTGCAAGTTGAATTACCTTAATTCCTCCATCAAATGCATCTCTAAGACAAGGTGCATGTGCCTCGAAACTCCCTTCATCTTTAGCACCATGCAAGATGAGTTTGCCCTTTCAGAATGAGGAACCCATAGAATGACATGATCCCACTCTTGCCTCTACAAGAGTTCATGTCCTTGACCTCTGTCCAAGGAAAGCTTCGTGCCTTCGCTCCATGTTTTATGTTCTACGTTGACTCCCTTTATGCGGCTTGGATACTTCACTAAGTTCTACTTAAGTTGCTTCACTCCTCGATTTGCATTGAGTTGATGGTGGCCCTCATGCCTATCATTCTATGGGTCAGCCCTCCGTTGAGTCAGATTTTTATATCGACTATAAATGTGCCTTCGTATGATGTTGCAGTGGATTGCTCCCCCACTTGATCTCGCAATACATCCACCAATGCATTACCTTATTCGAGATCATGCAACGACTCCTTGCCGCTCACTCAATCTGCTGAGCTTTGTGAAAATATTATCTTGAGGTACTCTTCCTCAACATGTGCAGTCTATTGCATATGATTCTCCCTTTAGAGAACTAGGATCTATCCCTCCTGCATATATGTCTTGTTAGAGCAACTTTCATCTTTGCATTCTTCCCTTTGGAAGTTTTGGAGACCACCATCTCCTTGGACTACTCCATCTTGCTAGCAGACTATGCATTGTTCTGCCCTTGCAAACACACTTGTTAGATTATGACTCTTTACTAATACAATCCCCTGTATCCTTCAAGGCCTAGCAACATGCTGAGCTTGTTGCATGCTTCAACCTCCGATGGACATATCCTTCCCATGCTGTAGAGAAAGTTTTAGTGCTCCATGGTACTGAATTTCGATCACCTTAGGATGGCCACGAACACTCCATCGTCCACATACAAGCCCTTGTATGAGTACGGAGTACTTCGAGTTAGCAATTTCCCTCACCTCTATGAGCTTTGCATAACTCTTTCAGTCGTTGCGCAACACATCTTACTTTGCACGGTCTCATCTTTTACTAAGTTACCCACTTGTCTTAAGCACCATCAAGTTTGGTTACCAATGTCAAGCCGTAGCTCAAACTCAGTCATCCTAACCTTTGTGCGTTGTGCATTCTTGCTAGCTTGCTTGTCATCGTGGTGCCTCTCGCATAAAGGGTTGGTCATTTCTCTGAATGCCAATAATGGATGCTCGCTCCTCTGAGTGACTCCTTTCCCTATATCTCAATATTCGTTTCCCCCAAACGGTCATGTGCGTTGGTTGTCCTCCACGTAGCCCAGTCAGGTCCCCCACATTTGCATGACAAGTGTTTTTACGTGTGCTTGTCCTGCTTTGATACCAAATGTCACGAACTTAGCTAGTTTTGCCTAAGTCGTGTGGCACCATCACGTGTCTATCCATAAGGTCAGCCTCCCTAAAACCTCCTATAGTCCCTTAGGACCTACAAAAGGAAAAATGAGTTAGAGAAAATATTTCCCACGGGATCCACAAGCAACCACTTCAGCAAACACCTTATATAGCCAATGTAAGTTACAACCATAGACTTTAAAAATTCTGAACGGTCGCATACAAAGGATCAAGGTCCATTATAGACCGAAGTTCCCACAAGTGTCTATATGACACAACTCTTATTTACAAGCTCAAATCGACCATGAAAGCTAACCAAACTAGGGTTGCCAAACTTACTGCTAGCCCGCTACTTGTTGTATAAAGTATGAATAAAACTCGAAAGACACAGACATACATGAACATTATATTGAGCACCCTTTTTATATTTTTGTCAGTGACAACATGTGAACCGAAGTAGCAGTTAAAGAGTTAGCATTAGGCCGAGTGAGATGCAAGGCTGATGATCATTTGTATATGTTGTCTTTATTCTGGTCTCGAACCATAGATGCCTCTATGCCCAAATCCTTAACAATAGAATAATTAGAAAAGAATTCAATGTAAGTATGATTTTGTTTGTAGAATTGAGAGACGAAAATAAGATTTTGTTTAATGTAGGGTGCACACGTAACATTATCGAGTGTAAAAGAAGTGGTATATGATTTAAGCATTATAGAGCCAGTGTGAGTGATAGGAATGCCTTTACCATCACCGATGTAATGTCTTTATTTCCTCTATAATTGGTATGGATCGATAGATTCTAGAAATCAGAAGTGATATGATGGGAAGCACTAGAGTCCATGATCCAATTTGATTGACTATCAGTTGGAGTAGTCATAACATTTGTTTGAAGCTAGCTTGATGGATCAGGAAGTCATGGTCGAGACTAGCAGCAGACTTATATAGAGTGACCGATTTGGTCACACAACTAATAGACGACTTGTTGTTGAGTCACATGAGCAGGATGGCATGGCTGGAAGGGACTACCTTGATGATGGTTGAAGTATGGAGGATGTAGAGGAGATAAGTAATGATTGGTGTTCATAGAGTCAGGAGTATTGAATCTCAGATTTTAATGATGAAATCGATTGATGAGTTATTGGTCTAATAGGATTGTTATAATTGATTGATTGGCATATTTCATGTGATGATTGGCATATTTCTTGATTTATTTATTGAAAAATGATATAATGGGAAAAGTTTTGCACTATTCTAACCATCCTTCTTTTTGACAATGACAAAGGGGGAGCAAAACTTATTAGTTTATAAAATTGCTAGCTTGAACAATGCAAGGGAAGCAAATATCTACTAGCTTGCACTTCTCAAAAGAGAAGAATGAATTCACTAGCTTGCATGTTCTAAAGTAATGAAAAATTTGTTAAATTGCTAACCTTTCATATATCAAAAACTTGCTAATTGTACTTCTCCTTTTGTTGATGACAAATAGGGTGACGGTACGATGATGTGAAATCATGTATGATGATCATACATGTAATGATGATTTTGAAAATCTATATAAATATAATGATTTGTTGTTGTTCAAATTTATTTGCTATATTTTCTTGAAATTTATATGAGAAAAATTTGTTGAGCTCATATTCAAAATTTTATATATACAAGATTGAGGTTGAGACCTAGAAATGCTAAATCATAAAAATATATAAATTGCTAATATAGATTTCATGAAATGAAGCCTTTTTGTGATAACTTTTTTTTTTGAAACTTTTTCCATGATTTTATCTTATTGTTTTCAAAAAGGGGAGAAAAAAATATTGTATGAAGATGTGCCACATTTGAAATTTACAAGAGATAATTTTTGATATCAAGAGATGACTTTCGCTACATTTGAAATATATAAATAATATTAAAATCTCTGGAACTTTTGAGCTCATCTTAGTATTGCTTTTAAATTTTATTAAGAGCTCTTCTCTATGATGAAATTATTCAATAACACCTCCCTTATTCTCTCCTTATTAAAGGGGAAGAAAATTTTATAATGCATATACTAAGGGAGAGTAATGTCATCCTGTGCTTTGAAATTATTAACTATATTTCACTTTTTTGTTGATGACAAAGGGGAATAAATATATATTGATGACACATGATGAATACATTGATAACACATGATCTTGTTGAAATACATGGATATCTTGGATAAGGATATGAATTCTTGGATATAAATGCTTAATTCCTTTTTACTCATGAATTGATGACTTGATACAAATTTATGTTGAAATTTACATAGAATGTTGATTGCTTGAATTTATGATTGTGTGCTCTTAAATTTAAGTGGCATGAATTTAGGGGGAGTTAGGATTAACTCATACCAACAATTGATTTATCATCATCAGAAAGGGAGAGATTATTGAATCTCAGATTTTGATGATAAAATCAATTAATGGATTATTGATCTAACAAGATTGTTAGAATTGATTGATGCATGATTAATTACGAAAAAATGATTATTACAATCAAGATTGGCCAAGGTCAAGTCCATGTATCGGGTCGATGCGGTTGGGAACTCGCCAGGAGTGTGTCGGGAGCTCGCCGAGGGTATCGGGAGTTTGCTAAGATGGCGCGAGGGAGTTCGTCAGAAGAAGACCGAGACTCGTCGAAAGATTATCGGGGGTAGTCGAAAAGCTTACCGAGAGTTATGATGGTCTTACAATGGATGTTTGACAATTATGATTATATTTAATTAAGTCATAATTAGCATCGTGTAGGACTAACTATAACAGGAGCAATGGAGTTACAACCAGATGATGAGCCAAGATCAAGCTTAGGCATCGAGCAGGGTTCGGACGATGTAGTGGGATCTCACTGAAGTTTGTTAGGAGATTCACCGATGGGATCAGGAAGCTCGCTGGGAGCATGTCGGGAGATCATCGGAAGAAGACTAGATGACTTATCGCAAGAATGCTGGAGGTTACTGAATTGGTGGAAGTTGGGTCTTAGTTTAAGCTTATGGTCTTTAAGCGTTGTAATCATTGAGTCATAGTTAGAAGTGAGTCGTAATTGAGTTGGATTTGGATGAAATCCAAATCAACTCAATAAAGCAAATGGGTCCACTATTGGGGTTTGATTGAGCTCAGGTTGAGCTCAATTGGTTGACCAGAGGGTTGGTCAACATTAGGTTCAAGCCAAAATTTTAAAAGTGGAGGGAACCACTTTTGCAGAAATTTCGACGGGTAATCGGCTAGTGAGCGACGGGTGTACCACCGTCGCCCAGACTTTCGGACGGTTGACAACGGCTGACCCGCCCAGGCTGGGCAATTAAATTGCTCGTACTCAGAAATCTGGGTACTTTTGGCGGTTGACCCGCCCAGGGCCGGTGGGTAAACCATCCGTACTCAGATTTTTCAGATAAAGTTTAATTTTGGCTCCATTTTTGAAGCCAATTTTGGGCCTATAAATACCCCAAGTTTTCTTACATTCTATACAATAATTTTTGGGATTATATTCTGAGAAATTATTGTGTGAGAATTGTAAGAAAAAGAAAAGGGGTAAGGGAGTAATCAAATAGTGTAATCTTGTCTCCCTTGTAAGCAAAGTGTAAGGGTTTGGTCTTCACCTAAAGAAGATCGGTAGTGGACACCGGTATGCCTCAAGAAGGAGGACTCGGGAGTGGAAATAGGTCGTTGGTGCCGAACCAGTATAAAAATTATGAGTTCATCTTTTGCTTTCCTTATTAACACTTCCGATCTTGTTTACTCTTTGAAAGCAAACATTTCACTTACGACATTTCTTATCTTTCAGATTTCCTTATTCTTTCTTAAGTAATTAGTAAGCAAGTAACTTAGCAATCTTCTTATCATTCACTTGTTTCATTAAGAATGAAAAGCTTTGGATCTTCCTATCATGCTTAAACCAAAATATTTTTATTTAAAACAAAAAATTTACACTTGCACTAATTCACCCCTCCCCCTCTTAGTGCCAATTGATCCTAAAAATGAGAAAATTTGGCCACACCTTTTTTAGCGTTCTTGCTCTATTTGTTGCTTTTCCTTTTGGATTTGTGGTTGAAATGGGCTGTGATGGAAGGTCCTGGCAACCTATTGTCACGCTTCAAGTTTGCCTCATAGTCAGTCAGCTTATCATAAAGTTCTTCGAATGAGATTGGAGAGTCACGAGCTCGAATTACTACTGCCAATTCCTTAAACTCTTCACTCAGTCCATTAAGCATGTGGATGAGGAGTTCCTCATGACTTAGGGAATGACCTATCAAAGCTAAGTCATCGATAATAATTTATATATATTATAGGTAATTAGTGATAGTACTTCTCTCTTGCTTTGATTTCATGAGAATAGAGAGGAGCCCAAGCATGTGAGTACTTAAGTGATTTGCTGAGGTAGTTTATAGTTTGTTCTAGGCCGTTGCAGCAGTAGCACAGGAGGAGATGAGTGGGGCGATGGATCCAACAACAAAGGCTTGATGAGGCGATCTTGGCATAACCAAAGTTTATGAGCTGGATTTGGTACTGGTCTCGGGTCACCTGGAATGTGAATCATTGCTGGTGGGCAATTGAGGGAGCCATCAACATGACCTAATAAAATATTAGAAAACTGCACATGCCAGGGTGTGTAGTTGTCGCCTTTGGATAATTTAAAGGGGATGGGAGAAGCAGTGTTGATGGAAATAATGTCGTCATGAGAAGAGGCATTAGGGTTCCCTGCAGAAAAAGAATTGGAGGGTTAGAGGTAGACGAGGAAGACATCGAGGAGAAAGACTTCGAGCAGAAGCATAAAGATGTTGTGTTCCTGTGCTAACAGTAGGAGCTCCTGTCGAGACTTTTAATTATGATGCAGCTTCAATTTACAGCGATAAGATGTGCTGCTAGGAGAGGTGTCCTTCGTTGTTGCAGCCGTGAAGAGATCTAGGAAGACGTCAGGTCCAGAGCGATAGAGTTGGATCAATAGCTAGGGACGCTTAGTCTCGATTATCTCTTTTGGCCACTAGCAAGAATGGTTATGCTATACAGATCTTACTGGTGTTCCTCTTGTGGCTGGAGTACCAAGAACGTGCCTATGGTTGTTGAAGGATGGGATGCTGCTACTGTAGCACCAGTGGAAGATATTTCTTTCAGTGTTCCATCTGGATGGAAGGCTGCTGCACCTAGGAGGAAGCATAGCAGTTGTTGTCGATGAGGGGCTTGGCCAAGCCAAAGGAGAGAGAGGAAGAAAAGCAACAGTGCCTATAGAGAAAGTAATGGGCATCAGCACTGGCGAGGTTTGTCCATCGAGTCAGGTAGAAGAGGGATTGTGATAGGTGCGATCAGGTTCGATCGAGTTCAGCAGTCAAAAAGAATCCCCAGGTAGCGATGATTGTTGCGATGGGCTACAGTGTAGAGAGGCTTCTCGATGGTGTTCACCTCCTTCAATCAAGAAGAGGAGGAAACTGCCGCAGAGGAGGAGATCAGGGAGGAAACTGCAACCATAGTCATTGTTGATTTATCAATTTGTAAGAAGAATCCCTAGGTAGTGACGATTGCTAAGACGGGTTGTAGTGCAGAAGGCTTCTCGATAGCGTTCGCCTCTTATAATCTAGAAGAGGAGGAGGAAGCTGTAGTAGAGGAGATCGGGGAGGAACCTATAGTCATCGTCGATTTGTCGATTTGTGAGATGCGTGTCTAATGATAACAATGGCTCCTCTATTAGGAAACCTCAGCGGGAGCATCACATATGCAGCGGAAATCAAAATAAAAACTAGTTTCCCACGTAGATCAAATCGTCGTACAAAAGATTGGGGTCGCGAGAAAAATCGTAAAAACTGGAAAACCACGATGTGTGAGCGATTAATTTTACCTAGGGAGATCGTATATCCCTGTATTCTAGATCCGGATGGAGAAGATGAATGAGGTCAAGCATCCTCCTCTCTAGCTGTATCCACATAATGGATCTCTGCAGTGAAACTCCTCCAATCTGATCTTACAACTCTTACGCAGAGGGAGGGAGGAGAATAGGAGGTGGTGGCTAAAGCTGCAGCCTATCAATCATGAGTCTACCCTCCTATTTATAGAGAGCCACAAAAAACCCTAGGGTTCCTTTCTTAGTGGGTATTGGATCTCCATCCAATTACCCACTAATCTTGTATTATTGAATCTCTATCCAATAATCTCCTTAGGCCTCTAATTGGGCCTTAATCAAGGAGCCCATCAGCATAGGGTCTCATCTAATGAGAATAGGGGCTAATTGGATCTCGATCTAATCCTCTATTCACTGAAACATCCACCATATTTGTGTGACCCTCTAGGCCCGATACTGAGCTGGCCGTGAATCACTCTCATCAGAACTCTTTCTGATATAGTGAATTACTATCCCCATAATAATTCACTCGACTCATCGTCTATGGATGTACTAGGCCACTACGTAGTCCCTAGACGATACAGAGGGATCAAATCCATCAGACCTGTCTATCCACAGTTACCATGTATCTATAATCCCTTATCCAACTAATATCTCAGAGACCGTATATTGGACATGGTACCGTCAGGCCACATATAAAATCTGTCATAGTCTCACTTTAATCAGATTCTCTTAGAGAACTCTTTCTCTCTCAATCAGAATGACCCTGGCCAGAGATTTGTCTAAGCAAGCATATATGAGATATTCTTGGCATGATACCGAGAGTGGATGATCCTATATTGACACTCAATTACCTTTGTAAGGTTGGCTACCAATCCCGATAACCAGTTGTACTAGATCTGAAACTTTCAAAACCTATAAGTCTGACGTCAAAGAAAGGAGTACTCATATAAGACATCCTTGGTGTCTTAAGTCTAAGGACCAGATACACAACTGGGACTATAGAATCGATGTCTGACATTAGGTATCATTAACTATATAATATTTCATAAGCGGATCAATCAATGAACTCATTCTCTAATGAGCACCTGTACTATATCCTTAGTGTCTCCACACAAGTGGCTTTGAGACCAGCCGCCTCCATCATATGGACGGGTATATAGTACACCGATCTATCTAGTTATCTTAATATCTCTCTCGAGTAACCTTTGATCGGGATTATTTAGGATATGTGTTTAAAGATGAATCGATCTTATTATCGTGATCTCATCACGATTCGATTCCCATTGCAGAGAACCAAGGATATCACAATATATATGCAATAGATAATATAATATGAGAATATGCCAATATTAATCATAAGTAAAAAGATCACATAGCATGCCACACTTGCCATCACTCACGTGATTGACTTGTAGGGCACTTATAACCAATAATCTCCCACTTGACCAAAAGCTAATCACCCATGTGTCTGATCCCCATCAGACCCTTATGACGCTCAAATACAATCTGAGTCATCGGCTTCTTCAGTGGATCTGCAATGTTATCTTCGGATAGAACTCTTTTCATTGCTATATCTTTTCGGGTTATGATCGCTCTAATCAGATGGAACCTCCTCAGAACAATTCTTATAAGACCTGAGTTCCCTTGTTTAGAGATATCGCCCTATCGTTGTCGCAGTATATGAGAATTGGTTCCACGCTGCTTGGTACGACTCCCAAATCTTTGATGAACTTGTTCATTCATACCCCTTCCTTTGCTGCTTCTGTGTAGCAATATATTCCGCCTCTGTGGTCGAGTCAGCAGCAATATCTTGCTTGGAACTCTTCTAGCTTACTGCTCCTCCATTCATGATGAAAACATATCCTGAATTTGACTTGCTATCATCAATGTCAGACTGAAAACTCTAGTCCGTGTAGCCCTCAACCTGGAGGCTACCTCATCCATATACTATTAAAAGATCATTAATCATTCTCAAGTACTTAAGGATACACTTTACTGCTTTCAAGTGTTCTAAACCTGGATCTGCTTGATACCTGCTCATGACACTCAGAGCATATGTTATATTAGGCCTGGTACATAGCATCACATACATGATAGACCCTATCGCTGAGGCATAAGGTATCTTATCTATGTCTGCCCTTTCTTCAGGAGTCTTTGGGGACATACTCCTAGAAAGTGATATTTCATGTCTCATTGGTATGAGACATCTCTTGGAATTCTCCATGCCAAACCGTTTGACAATGGAGTCTATGTACCTAGACTGGGACAAGCCAAGCATCCTTTTGGATCTATCTCTATAGATCTGGATCCCCAAAATATAGGATGCTTCCCCTAAGTCTTTTATGGAGAAGTTTTTGGATAGCCAAGCCTTTACTATGGAGAACATTCCTACATCATTCCCAATGATTAGGATGTCATCCACATATAGTACCAAAAAGGTGATAGTGCTTCCACTTATCTTCCTGTATACACAAGGCTCATCTTCGTTCTTAATGAAGTCATAAGATCTAATCACCTCATCAAATCTTATGTTCTAACTTCGGGAAGCTTCCTTTAATCCATAAATAGATCTAAACAACCTGCACATTTTATCTGGACTCTCTTTGGATATGAATCTCTCTGGCTATATCATATACACCTCCTCCTCGAGGTGGCCATTGAGGAATGTCATTTTGACATCCATCTGCTAGATCTCATAGTCATAGTATGCTACAATGATCAAAATAATTCTAATGGACTTAAGCATGGCTACAGGTGAAAAGGTTTCGTTATAGTCAACTCCTTGTCTTTGACGATATCCTTTAGCTACCAGCCTTGCTTTATAGGTCTCTATCTTTCCATCCACTCCGATCTTCTTCTTGAAGATCCATTTGCAGCCGATGTGTATAATACCCTCAAGTGCATCCACAAGGTACCATACTCATAATTCATAGTATATGGAATCCATCTCAGAATTCATAGCTTCTTGCCACTTCTCAGAGTCTATACTCATAATAGCCTTCTCGTAGGTCTGAGGATCAACATCCTGAGAGTCATCTCCACTGATATGTCTCATATATCTTTCAGGAGGGTGAGATACTCTACTAGACATATGTAAAGTTGGAATTTATGTGTTAGGCACCTGAACAGACTCGAGATCTGGAATGGTGCTTGAGCTAGGTTCTCCAACCTTACTCAATTCTATCTTGCTCCCACTATTTCCACCAAGAATATGTTCCTTCTCAAGGAACACGGCTCTCTTGGAAACAAAGACTTTCGGTCCTCAGGGTGATAGAAATAATACCCACAAGCTTCCTTTGGGTATCCCATGAATGTGCACCATTCTGTCATTGATTCCAACTTATCGGGGTTGTGTCTTCTAATGTGGGCAGGATAGTCCCAAATCTTAACAATCTTAAGATCAGGCTTCTTTCCTTTCCATATCTCATATGATGTAGACACTACCGACTTTGATGGAACTTTGTTCAGAAAGTAAGCTGTAATCTCTAGGGCGTACCCCAGAATGAGATAGGTAAGTCAGCGAAACTCATCACGAATCACACTATGTCTAACAACGTGTGATTCCTCCTTTCTGATACACCATTGAGCTGAGGTGTATAAGGAGGTGTCCACTGGGATAGAGTCTCATTGTCCCTGAGGAAATGAGTGAACTCCGTACTCAAGTACTCTCCTCCTTGATCTAATCAAAGAGTCTTAATACTCTTTCTAATTTGGTTCTCTATCTCATTCTTATATTCCCTGAATTTCTTAAAGATCTCAGATTTATACTTCATTAAGTACACATGTCCATACCTAGAGAAATCATCAATGAATATAATGAAGTACGAGTAACCACCTATAGCCTGAGTCGACATGAGACCACATACATCACTATGTATGAGTTTCAATAACTCGGTGGCTCTCTCTCCAGTTCCACTAAAAGGAGAGTTAATCATCTTCCCACGAATACAAGGTTCGCAAGTTGCATATGACTATAGTCAAATGGATCTAAGTATCTATCTTTCAGTAATTTTTGAATCATTCCTTCATGTATATGACCTAGCCTACAATACCATAAGTATGCATTATTCACCTCATCTTTTTTCCTCTTAGACATATTTATATTCATGATATATGAAGAAGTGTCTAACACATATAAGCCATTTATAAGGGTCCCTCTAGTGATGATCTCATCATCCATAATTATTGAACGACTATTGTTCTCAAAACTAATTTATATCCACTAATTATCAAACAAGAGATAAAAATAATATTTTTAATAATATAAAAGGGAACAAAATAGCATGCATCCAATGCAATAATAACTTCATTAGGCAGATGTAGAGTGACCTCCTCAATAGCAACTACAGTAACTCTTACTCCATTGCCCATCTTGAGGTCCATCTCGCCTCTAGCCAATCTTTTAGGTCTTGTCAGAAAATACAACGAATTACAGATATGATAAACACTCCCGGTATCCAATACCTATGTGTTATCATAAAAATCTGACAAGTGGAGACTGATCATGAATATACCTGAAGCTTCTCCAAGCTTCTATCTCACTTTCTCTGCAAAGTAGTCCTTATAGTTCCTATTCCAATGGCCATCTTAGCCGTAGTGGAAGTATTTTCCTTTATCCTTTGTCGAGTCTTTCTTGACAACCTTTGCCTTACCTGGTCTTTCTTTGCCCTTGCCCTTCTTAAGGGTCTTGCTAGCCTTCATTTTCTTTTTGGTTTCACCAATGTAGAGAAGTGGCTTCCCCTTCTTGATGACACTCTCAACTTCCCTCAACATATTGAGGAGCTCAAGGAGAGTCACCTAAAACTTGTTCATATTAAAGTTAATAATGAACTGTGAAAAGGAATTTGGTAGGGACTGACGTATAATATCAACATATAGGTTATCCTCTAGGACTATCTATATACTTCACAAAATGAGAGATCTCATCCTCGCTTATCATTTCCTCCAGCGTGGGAACAATCATGTTAAGGACATATTCGATTTTCTCTTCCGTGAGAATAATTCTCAAATTACGGAGCATTTGGACCAATGAGGCGGTTGACATCAAGTATGTCACATAGGGGTTTTGCAAGCGACAAGTAAGATATAGCGTAAATTAAATAGCATACAGATTTTACAGAAAATACTAATTAAGATATGGACTTCTATCTTAATGTACTCCCACTATTTTCTTAACGAATCGCGCGACACCCTCAACACATGAGACGAAAGTCTTCGACAGACTCCTAGTGGAGATCTGGATCCAATCGACATCTTAGTGCATCCTCGAGGGACTCGACCAATTACACTAAGCCCAAAAGGTAGGCAACTCTTGACGATCACAACTCCTTATAATTCCCGTCATGTTTGGCCTCTAAATCATCATGGTCTCGAGGGACTCGACTAACCATAATATTCAGTTAAGTCATCACCATCGTTACAAGATGAGTCTGATTCGATGATATGCCCTCGAGGGACTCAACCAAGCATACCATGTCCTCAGGTCACCGGTGACATCTCTATGTCGTAGGCAAGATCTCGATCACGTAGATAGGTGAGCCTCGAGGGACTCGAACAACTCAACTTATGTTGTGATTTAATTTCTTCCTATAACGATGGAAGGTCACATGGGTCAATCTTATTGCCTCACGCTTACCGACTTAATATTATCGTACGAGGGATTTTTGTATCGGTCTTCTAATATGTTATGTCATACACATACATATTTAATATATATCTACATCACATGCAAATATATATATACATATATCTAGTAGGTGTATAACATATTACATATGCAAGCCACACCAGATGATCATGAGCCATCACCTAATATGATTAAACCCGAGCCAATGGGCCTCATCACTCACAATAGGATCTATGTGTGCATTGGCGCATCTCCATGTCCTATGATTGTTGATCTCGTCATCATCGGTTTCGTCGGATCGTCGCATCACCATGTGTCGTGATCTCCAGCCACGGCATCGTGGGTCCCGCAGTAACCTCTATGCTCCCGCGACACCTCTCCATGTAATTACAAATAATCACAGGCACGCAGGCCCAACAATAAACGAGGAAAACGTAAGCTCGCAGGCCCCAATAATAATAATAATCATAATTACACACATCACAACACTTGGCTCATGATCATCTATCCACATCATATATCACATGTACATCACATCATATGTAGGATTACTAGATATATAATAATTAATTAAACTATTTAATTAATTATTTTTCTAGAAATCAGGACATGCTCAAAATTTCCAAAATTATCAAGCGTATTTTCATAATTTTGGATAAGAGGACAGTAATCAAAATTTTTAGAATTGTTGAGGGTATTTTCAAAATTCTGAACATGAGGATAGTCGTCAGAATTTTTTAAATTTAAAGGGGCATGATCGTCCTTTTCTCAAAAGGATGCCCTAAACTCTCTTGCCCCATCTACGTCGCCGTCGCCACCGTAGCTACTGCCCTTGCCCGCCAACAGACACCC
Organism: Ensete ventricosum; assembly: GCA_029747655.1. NCBI lineage: Eukaryota > Viridiplantae > Streptophyta > Magnoliopsida > Zingiberales > Musaceae > Ensete > Ensete ventricosum. Next base: position 20,603,540 of record JAQQAF010000005.1, read on the forward strand.
TGCTAAGGAGCGGCCAGCACCGTCGCCCCTGCTGGCGGCAGCCCCTTGCGGGTGCCTTGGAGCCGGCCTCCTTTGCGGGTGCTGCGCTGCAAGCGAGTGTGCCCGCGGGCAGCTACCGCCCCTGCGGGTTGGCCACAGCTTGTCGTGCTCGCAGGCACCGCCCCTGCGGGCTGCTGCCCCCATGAGCAGCGTTGGCCTCCCATGCGGGCTGCTGCCTCTGCGAGCGACGTCGGCCTCCCTTGCGGGCTGGCCTTGGCTGCAATCGACCGCCCCCTTGCAGGGGCCCTTGGCCTGACCGTGGGGGCCGGCCCTACATGGGGGTTGGTCGCGGCTTCCCGCCCCTCCTCCTCGTTGCCTTCGCTGCGAAAATGCAGCAAGAATGTGTAGAACGATTCTACGCGATTTAATCTCATCACATGCAGTTTAAAACCAATCTTTCGCATGGAAACCTTGGCTCTGATACCACAATTGGGAAACTTCAGCGAGAGCATCACATGCACAGCAGAAATCAAAATAAAAATAGATTTCCTACGCAGATCAAATCGTCATGCAAAAGATTGAGGTCGCGAGAAAAACTGTAAAAATAAAAAAACCACGATGTATGAGAGATTGATTTTACCTAGGGAGATTATATATCCTTGTATTCCAGATCCGGATGAAGAAGATGAAGGAGGTCAAGCGTCCTCCTCTGTAGTGGTATCCACACGATGGATCTCTGTAGCGAAACTCCTCCAATCTGATCTTGTAACTCTTGCGCAGAGGGAGGGAGGAGAATAAGAGGTGGTGGCTAAAGCTGCTTTCTTAGTGGGTATTGGATCTCCATCCAATTACCCACTAATCTTGTATTATTGGATCTCTATCTAATAATCTCCTTAGGCCTCTAATTGGGCCTTAATCAAGGAGCCCATCAGCATAGGGTCTCATCTAATGAGAATATGGGCTAATTGGATCTTCATCCAATCCTCTATTCGCTGAAGCATCCACCATGTTTGTGTGACTCTCTAGGCCCGATACCGAGCTGGCTGTGAGTCACTCCCATCAGAACTCCTTCTAATATAGTGAATTATTATCCCCATATAATTCACTCGACTCATCGATTATGGACGTACTAGGCCACTGTGCTATAGTCCTCAAACGGTACAGGGGGATCAAATCTATCGGACCTGTCTGCCCACAGTTACCCTCATCCAACTAATATCCCAGAGACCATATATTGGACATGGTACTGTCAGGCCATACAGAATCCATCATAGTCTCGCTCTAATCAGATTCTCTCAGAGAACACTTTCTCTCTCAATCCGAATGACCCTAGCCAGGGATTTGTCTGAGTAAGCAAATATGGGATATTCCTCTCGTGATATCGAGAGTGGATGGTCCTATATTGACACTCAATTACCTTCGTAAGGTTGGCTACTAATTTTGATAACCAGTTGTACCAGATTTGGAACTTTCCAAACCTGTAAGTTTGGCGTCAAAGAAAGGAGTACTCATACAAGGGATCCTTGGTGTCTCAAGTCTAAGGACCATATACACAATTAGGACTATGGAATCATTGTCTGACATTAGGTATCATTAACCATACAGCATTCCATAAGCGGATCAATCAATAAACTCATTCTCCAATGAGCACATGTACTATATCCTTAGTGTCTCCACACAAGTGGCTATGAGACCAGCCGCCTCCATTATATGGACGGGTATATAGTACACTGATCTGTCCGGTTATCTCAATGTCCCTCTTGAGTAATCTATGACCGGGATTGTTTAGGATCTATATTAAAGGTAAATCGATCTTATTATCGTGATCTCATCACGACCCGATTCCCATTGCATAAAACTAAGGACATCACAATATATATGCAACAGATAATATAATGTAAGAATATGCCAATATTAATCATAAGCAAAAAGATCACACAGCGTGTCACACGTGCCATCACTCACGTGATTGGCTTGCAGGGCACTTGTAACCAGCATCCCCAACCCACTACCAGGCTGTGTTGATGCTGCGCGGTGGCTAGCAGACGTTAGAGGGATTCCTGACCTCAGAGAGAAGATCAACAAGACAATAGTGCAGCCATGGTTGATCTCATCAGAGCTGAGGTGGCTCAGTTTGGTATTGGCTATCGCAGTGTTGGAGGAAGTAGAAGAGGGTGGCGTGGCCGGAGGAGCCGCAGGGGGTTGGTCGCGGCTTCCCGCCCCTCCTCCTCGTTGCCTTCGCTGCGAAAATGCAGCAAGAATGTGTAGAACGATTCTACGCGATTTAATCTCATCACATGCAGTTTAAAACCAATCTTTCGCATGGAAACCTTGGCTCTGATACCACAATTGGGAAACTTCAGCGAGAGCATCACATGCACAGCAGAAATCAAAATAAAAATAGATTTCCTACGCAGATCAAATCGTCATGCAAAAGATTGAGGTCGCGAGAAAAACTGTAAAAATAAAAAAACCACGATGTATGAGAGATTGATTTTACCTAGGGAGATTATATATCCTTGTATTCCAGATCCGGATGAAGAAGATGAAGGAGGTCAAGCGTCCTCCTCTGTAGTGGTATCCACACGATGGATCTCTGTAGCGAAACTCCTCCAATCTGATCTTGTAACTCTTGCGCAGAGGGAGGGAGGAGAATAAGAGGTGGTGGCTAAAGCTGCTTTCTTAGTGGGTATTGGATCTCCATCCAATTACCCACTAATCTTGTATTATTGGATCTCTATCTAATAATCTCCTTAGGCCTCTAATTGGGCCTTAATCAAGGAGCCCATCAGCATAGGGTCTCATCTAATGAGAATATGGGCTAATTGGATCTTCATCCAATCCTCTATTCGCTGAAGCATCCACCATGTTTGTGTGACTCTCTAGGCCCGATACCGAGCTGGCTGTGAGTCACTCCCATCAGAACTCCTTCTAATATAGTGAATTATTATCCCCATATAATTCACTCGACTCATCGATTATGGACGTACTAGGCCACTGTGCTATAGTCCTCAAACGGTACAGGGGGATCAAATCTATCGGACCTGTCTGCCCACAGTTACCCTCATCCAACTAATATCCCAGAGACCATATATTGGACATGGTACTGTCAGGCCATACAGAATCCATCATAGTCTCGCTCTAATCAGATTCTCTCAGAGAACACTTTCTCTCTCAATCCGAATGACCCTAGCCAGGGATTTGTCTGAGTAAGCAAATATGGGATATTCCTCTCGTGATATCGAGAGTGGATGGTCCTATATTGACACTCAATTACCTTCGTAAGGTTGGCTACTAATTTTGATAACCAGTTGTACCAGATTTGGAACTTTCCAAACCTGTAAGTTTGGCGTCAAAGAAAGGAGTACTCATACAAGGGATCCTTGGTGTCTCAAGTCTAAGGACCATATACACAATTAGGACTATGGAATCATTGTCTGACATTAGGTATCATTAACCATACAGCATTCCATAAGCGGATCAATCAATAAACTCATTCTCCAATGAGCACATGTACTATATCCTTAGTGTCTCCACACAAGTGGCTATGAGACCAGCCGCCTCCATTATATGGACGGGTATATAGTACACTGATCTGTCCGGTTATCTCAATGTCCCTCTTGAGTAATCTATGACCGGGATTGTTTAGGATCTATATTAAAGGTAAATCGATCTTATTATCGTGATCTCATCACGACCCGATTCCCATTGCATAAAACTAAGGACATCACAATATATATGCAACAGATAATATAATGTAAGAATATGCCAATATTAATCATAAGCAAAAAGATCACACAGCGTGTCACACGTGCCATCACTCACGTGATTGGCTTGCAGGGCACTTGTAACCAGCATCCCCAACCCACTACCAGGCTGTGTTGATGCTGCGCGGTGGCTAGCAGACGTTAGAGGGATTCCTGACCTCAGAGAGAAGATCAACAAGACAATAGTGCAGCCATGGTTGATCTCATCAGAGCTGAGGTGGCTCAGTTTGGTATTGGCTATCGCAGTGTTGGAGGAAGTAGAAGAGGGTGGCGTGGCCGGAGGAGCCGCAGGTGGAAGATCGATGATGCAGGGGAGATCAACATTGATCTGGTGTTGAGTCTTGTTCAACACGGGCTTCGTAGCAACATTGGGCCGAGGAGCAGCTGCCGGTATAGAGATGTCGTTAGAATCATTACTGTTGTTGCTTATGAAAGGGGTAGCAGCCTAGGTGGTGTTTCTGAAGGAAACAAAGATAGAGGAGAACTTATAGTAGTCACAAATGGTCTATGGCCGCGATGATAGGATCATATCATTGTTCCAAAAAACTCCTTAAGACTGGGAATGCTTCCACGTTAAGTTTTGTGAATGAGTGAATAGGCCGGTAAAGAAGCCAGTGGTGCCGCTGCTCGTTGGAGCTGATGCGTAGTGGTGGAACTTTAGGATATTACCTCATACGGAAGGATTCCTTGTTGATGAGACGAGGGAAGAGGAGAGAGGCAACTGGTTGATGTGAGCGATGGAGCCGTAGATGAGGTCGCGGAGGCATGCTTGAGCCTTGTATTAGCAGGCATCGAGGTTCGTATGGGTGGGGATGAGCTAGTATGTGTGCTGCTCTCCAAGGGAGGAGGGTGGCGAGCCAAGCGAAACCAATGGCAGCGGGGAGGGGAAGGCAGCTTGACGATGTCACAGAAGCACTCGGGTCCCATGTGGTAGATGGTGAAGGTAACAAAGACCGCTTCCTCCAGGCGTCCGCTTCCATTGAGGCAAGACTGGAGAAGTAAGAGGACGCTCGATGAGAAGAAGAGATCGAGCTCTCTTTGTCAGGTTTAATTGGTCGCCGTCATTCTCTTAGAAAATTGATGAGAAGGGGTCACAAGGGTACCAAAGTAGGTGATGCTGCGCTAAAAACATATAAGGGCAGAAAGAAGAGAGGTGCACACGAGGTGGCCAATGACTCTCACCGCTGCGATGATGGCCATGTTCTTGTCACCGAGGGAAGGTTGAGAAGATCTCTTAAAGAGAGGTTGCTCTGATACCAAGTTGAAATAGAAAGTAATAATGAAAAGCCTATTTGATCTCTTGTTTCTATACCTATTTATACATGTTTGGGAAGGAGGATTTCTCTCAACTGATCAATGAGATCTTCTAGTTCAGTTAGGAAAATCTGATCTGTTAACAAAGAGCACACAAGAACAATAAAAAAGTCTTTTTATGTCCCTTTAAAGTAAGAGATGTTGATATGTATTTATCTATCTCTTCAAAGCTCAAAAAATTTTATATAGATAGGATTCGAGGTAAGAATATGGAAACACTAGGCAACATGTTGGAAGAAAGAGATCGAAGTTCTTAGTTTAATCCTCTCGAAACTAGCAGGGTGCCCAGTGTTCCTCATCTGCTTGTTGTCTCGTTGTTTGGGTTGTTTCTTAGCAATTTTGCATAAAAACTATAATTATGCAAACTATTATGCGAAAAAACTATTATAACAGGATTGAAATAAAAAATACTAGATACGAGATCTGTTTACGATGCGTACCTTTAGATGTCATCTGATCGAGATCCAATTAGATCTTCAAGAGCACTGCCTATCGGATCTGAATAATGCCGAATATCGATCTATAAGGAGAACTATAATGGATCTAGATCCCTTCTCCTCTCTTCCTATCCTTTCACAGAACCACTGTAATTGATGATTTTGGGGAGATCAAGAGAATAACCGTAATCTCTCTAACTCTATTCCCTATTGTCGTTCTGTGCCTTTCTGTGCATTAGGTTTATATTAGGTCTTGTCTATTTATAGGCGAGAGCAAAGGGTCTAGGGTAAGTTATTATGAGAGTTCCTTCCATCAAGGGCATCCCCTAAAATATCCCAATATAATATAGACTTTATTTAATATTAGCTAATATCTTTTATCAGAATCTAAATAATCTATAATATATCTTATTCAATTAATAAATGGTCACATAATCTTACATTCTCCCAATTGGGCCATTAATTGATAAGATATCAAAGATATCCAAAATTAAAATAAATAAAATAAAATTTATTTAAAAATACTTTTATATAATTAGATTCTGAAAATTTTAAAAAGTATTTTATACATGGCCATGATTTTAAAATAAGCCAATAAGTCCAATAAGCATAATAATACTATATTCAGTCCAACTATCAATGTGAGTCATAGTGGTTGTATGTTATCAATGTCACACTTCCTTCTATATACTACAACACTGTTAGTTTGTCCTTATATAGTCTATAATAACCCCTGTAATTTGTCATGTCAAGATAATCTTGTTTCTTCTATTCAACCATAATATGCATAATCATAAACACAAACAGGATAGCAGAAATAAATAACTTTAATTATGTAAAAAAAATGTCAATAATAGCATCCACTTAAACATGCATCACCATATCCTTTATGGCTTGCTCACAAGCCCCATTCTAAGAACATGTTCTTTAAATATTTTACACTGTAAAGCTTTAGTGAATGGATCAACAATCATCATAGTGGTGCTCAAATTTTCAATTGACACATGTTGTTTCTGGACTCTTTCTCTAACCACCAAGTACTTTATCTCAATGTGCTTGGAACCACTAGAGTACTTGCCATTCTTAGAAAAGAAAATTGTTGCAGTATTATCACAAAATATCTTCAGCGGTTTGGCAATTGAGTCGATCACACCAAGTCCTGAGATAAAATTTCGTAGCCATAAAGCTTGATTTGTGGACTCAAAGCATGTCACAAATTTAACTTCCATCGTAGATGATGCAATAAGTGATTGTTTTACACTTTTCCAAGAAATTACCTCACCAACCAACATGAACATAAATCCTGAAGTGGATTTCCTGCTATCGATGCAATTTACAAAATCAGCATCTGAATATCCCGTTACTTCAAGCTGATCTGATCTCCTATATGTGAGTATATAATCTTTTGTCCCTTGCAAATATCTCATTACTTTCTTTGCAGCTTTCCAATGTTTCATTCCTCGGTTACTCTGGTATCTATCCAGCATTGCCACTGCAAAACTGATATCTGACCTTGTACAGGTTTGAGCATATAATAGACTTCTAATTACGCACCCATAAGGAATATTCTTCATTTGATCCCTTTTAAGTCATTTTTCGGGAACTGGTTTTGGTTGAATTTTTCACATCTAGTAATAGGTTATCATTGGGTTTAAAAAGTTGTATATTAAACCTTTCCAAAATATGATTAATATAACATTTCTGAGACAGTCCTAACAAACCTTGAGATCTGTCCCTGAATATCTCATTGCTAATAATATAGGATGCCTCATTCATATCAACCATCTTAAAGTTCTTGTTGAGAAATATCTTAGTTTCGTGCAACAAACCAAGATCACTACTGGCAAGCAATATATCATCCACATATAAGACCAATATAATAAACTTACACTAATCTTCAGATATATACACTGATCAACAGTGTTTTCCTTAAATCCGAAGGAAGTAATGGTATCATGAAACTTTATATACCATTGTTTGGCAGCTTGTTTAAGGCCATAAATGGATTTCTTAAGTTTGTAAACTCAACTTTCCTTTCCCTTTTCTATGAATCATTCTGGTTGTTCCATATAGATTTCCTCATCTAGATCCCCATTCAAAAATGCTGTTTTCACATCCATCTGATGTAACTCAAGATCATAATGAGCTACTAATGCCATAATGATTCTCAATGAGTCTTTTCGAGAAACTGGAGAAAAGGTCTCATGGTAGTCAATGCCTTCTTTCTGAGAAAAACCTTTGGCCATAAGTCTGACTTTATATCGTTCGATATTGCCCATCGAGTCGCGTTTAGTCTTAAAGACCAATTTGCAACCGACTCTTTTACAATTATTGAGCAATTCAACGAGTTCTCAAACACCATTTTGGTCCATTGACTTTAACTCATCTTTCATTGCATCATACCATTTTTCAGAATCATTACTTTCTATGGCTTGTGAAAACGATAAGGGGTCTCTTTTCATTCTTATATCAAAATCTGATTTTTGCAGATATACCACATATTCATCAGAAATGACATGTTTCCTTTTTCTTTGAGATCTTCTCAAATTTGCCAATTATGATTATTCTATAAGACTATCAGCGATGACATCAACATCATGTGAGAATTCATGAGTGATATTTTGTTGGTCACCCTTCATCAATTCTCTCATTGATTTGAGGAACAATAATTTCTCGAATAGGGGATAATATAGGAGAAGTCTGAATCTCCTCAATATCAAAATTAATCCTTCGAGACTTTTGACTCCCACTGATTTTGTCATTTTCTAGGAATTTTGCATTACCAGATTCTATTATCCTCATATTATGATTACGACAATAAAATCTATATCCCTTGGATCTTTTCTGGGTAACCAATAAAATATCCAAAAATTATTCTTGGATCCAATTTCTTTTCATGTGGATTGAATACTCTTATCTCTGCAGGACACCCCCAAATATGTAAATGTCTCAAACTTGGTTTCCTACCAGTCCATAGCTCAAATGAAGTTGATGGAACTAACTTACTAGGAACCCTATTCAGGATATACATAGTTGTCCTAAGGGCATCACCCCATATTGACTCAGATACAGAGGAATAACTCAACATGCTTTTAACCATATCCATAAGAGTACGATTTTGCCTTTCAGCAACACCGTTCTGCTGTGGCACACCTGGTAATGCATACTGAGCACAAATATCCTGTTGTTCTAGGAATCTAGCAAAAGGACCAATATTCTGATCGGATTTACCATATCTGCCATAAAATTCACCACCCCTATCAGATCTAACAATTTTAACTTTTCTATCTAATTGTCTCTCGACCTCATTTATGTACACTTCAAGATTATCAACGGCCTGAGACTTTTCATGTATTAGATAAACATAACCATATCTGGACAGGTCATCTATAAATGTGATGAAATAACTTTCTCCACTAAAACAGGAAATATGGAGTGGTCCGCATATATCAGTATGAATAATTTTAAGAATTTCTTTACTTCTTATATCATTTTTCTTTATATGCTTAGTTTGTTTTCTTTTAATGCAATCTATGCAAACATCAAAATCAGTGAAGTCTAAATTTTCTAAAATATTATCCTTTACTAATCTTTTAATTCTTTCATTGGAGATATGCCACAATATAGAAGATTTTTCATTATTAGAATTGTGTTTCATTCCAATACTTGATTGCAAGGTCAATAATGTATTTGCAAACTCAAGATTCAAATTAATTCTGTACAAACCATCACATAGAATTCCATAACCAACTTTTATTGAATCATAAAATATGCTGAGTTTACCATTACCAAAAGAAACACAGTATCCTAACTCATCAATTCTGGACAGAGAAACTAAATTTCTAAAAATTATAGGAACAAAATATGTGTCTTTCAGATCCATCAGATGACCCGTCTCTAGGCGTAAGCGATAAGTCCCTACTGACACCACTTTTGTTTTGAGACGATTTCCAATAATTATGAATCTTTCAAGTTCTTTTGGTTTTCAGATTGAAAGAAATCCCTGCATATTATTAGTAACATGAGTTGAAGCGCTAGAATCAATCCACCATGTATTAGAAGGAACTTCTGCAATGTTTGATTCAAAACATACAAAGGTTGAATTTATATCTTTATTTTTGAACCAAGTCCTACGTTTAATGCAGTCCTTTTTTACATGTCCTTTCTTGCCACAAAAGAAGTATTTTACTGTGATAGTTTTCTTTTCAATAGTTTGTCTAACACTTCTAGACCCGACAAATTTCTTCAATGGATGATGCTTCGATTTTCTTTTCTTGTTACTAACTCCTTGAGTAGTTGTCAGTACATTATATGAACTTTCCTGCCTTAATCTTAATTTTTTCTGAACACACATACTAGTTAACCCATTCAAGTCTCATTTATCCTTATTTGTATTGTAGTGAATCTTGAATGGGCCAAACTAAGAAGGAAGAGAATTAAGAATGAACTGCACATAGAAAGATTCATCAACATTCATTCCCAACGCCTTAAGTTTTGCAGCTTTGTCAGTCATATTGAAGATGTGATCCTAAATTCCTCAAGTACCATCATACTGAGCTGTAGTCAGTTCTTTCATTAATGTGCCAGCTAATGACTTATCATCAGATTTAAATCTGTCTTCAATAACCTTATCAGTAATGAAGTATTTATATTATTTATAATTATCATCCTTATGAACATTAAACTGAACCTATCATATCTTTCCTAAGCCTTCATTTCATTGACTTGTTCCATAGTACTTTTATCAGTTAATTCTGTGGGCTTTTCAACAAACAATGCTAAATTAAGATCTAATACATCCAATGTAAATTGCACATGCTCTAACCATTCTGAATAATTTGATCCAGAGAGTACAGGGACATTAGAAGCATGAGAATGTATGGATGGGATTACCACTACAGAATATAAAATAACATTAATGCTTTGAGTTTTACCAAAATATGATAAACTATTGATATCATCAATATTTAACCTTTGGGTAAAAATATTGACATATCTAGCGTTCACACAAGATCATTTATGAAGGACTAATACTATCCTTGTGGAATAGTTTTGCTACATTTGGTGATACAATTCTAAACTGCAAGGATATCCAAAACAGTATCAACCTACCCCATCACATAATTATTTGAAATAGATTATCCTTTGGGATTATCTAAATCTCCTAATTATGCATACAATTTTGAATATTATTTCCTTAATGTCATTGAGGACTTGTTCATTAATGTAATTTTATAAATAATTGATCTAGGTCACTTTGGTGATTATAAGACCAATGCAGTAATATAAAATATAAATTAAATTAGCTTATGAATGATAAGACTTTAATTATATTTTATATCCTATAAGCCTACCATCCCAAGCTACTTTGGTAGCTATCTGTCAGGTATAACTTAAGGAGATGAACTACAAATAATATTCATCAAGTTCATTTGAACTAATTTATGTTGAAACAGTTCAATAATATAATAATAACCATAATAATTATTGAACACTTAATCAGTAGGAAAAACTCATATGATAACTGTAATCATGATAATACATAAATCGTGCATTCATATAAAAAATAAATATTATTTCACAATTACTAACATTTGTATATGAATAATTGAAATGTAATTAATAATTCATATGAGAAAAATATAAAGAAACAATAGTTTATAATTTTTAATTAAACTAATTACTTTTATTTAACTGGAGAAGCCCATAAGTCCAATTAAATAAATTAATCAAATAAAATATAGTCAATGAATAATCAAAATATAATCATGATTAACTTTTATTAGATTATATATTGATCAATTTTATAATTGAGAAAATAAACCATAATTTCTCAATTTTACAATGTAGAACTTTAATTCTAAAAGGATATAAAAAGAATTACATAATTTATAAATGATTATAGGATTAATAAAACACAAAAATCGTAAAACTATAAATAATCTTATTTAGTCGAAGGATAAAACTGTAATTTCGATGAACGGTGAAACTGTAATTTAAGTCTAAAGGGAAAACTGTAATTTTTCACTAATGGTAAAACTGTAATTTTTTATTTAATGGTAAAACTGTAATTTTTTTTAAGAAAAACCCTAACTTCTTTTCCCCTTATGTCGCCGTCATCGCCTGTGCGGCCGCCAGCGCGCGGTTGCGGCTGCGGCTCCGGCTGCGCGGCGTTCTGCACGCCGCTGGCCGCGGTAATGCGACCATTGGCATGCGGGGCTGCCGCCGGTGGCGTGCGAGGTCGTTGCTTGCGCGGCCTCTGCTGCATGCGGTGGTTGCTTGCCCGTGTGGTTGTTGCCACCGCGGTGTGGTCAGCCGCTTGTGGCAAACCCATGTGCGGTCCTTGCTGCACGCGGCTGCCACTGCGTGCAGCCGTCGCTTGATGCGGCTGCTGCCTACACGCGATCGATTGGGCCGTCGGCAGCGTGACTGCCGCCGTCTCTGCCCTGTGCTCACACGCTGCTGAGCGCAGCGTTGCCGTAGCCAGATTCGACTAAAAACGTAGCAAGATTGCTGCGTCTTTTCCACGATGCACAATAACCATCAAGAATTATTCGCAAACAAACGATTAAAATTAACAGATAGAAAAACAGATCAATAAGATATTCAGATCAACGCATCGTAAATAAAAATAATAGATATAATATTTTTGATCTCAAAACCTAGGCTCTATAATTATGCAAACTATTATGCGGAAAAACTATTATGCCAGGATTGAAATAAAAAAATACTAGATACGAGATCTGTTTACGATGCATACGTTTAGATGCCATCTGATCGAGATCTAATTAGATCTTCAAGAGCACCGCCTGTCGGATCTGAATAATGTCGAATATCGATCTGCAAGGAGAACTAGAATGGATCTAGACCCCTAGACCCCTTCTCCTCTCTTCCTATCCTTTCACAGAACCACTGTAGAGAATAACCGTAATCTCTCTAACTCTATTCCCTATTGTCATTCTGTGCCTTTCCATGCATTAGGTCCTGTCTATTTATAGGCGAGAGCAGAGGGTCTAGGGTAAGTTATTAGGAGAGTTCATTCCATCAAGGGTATCCCCTAAAATATCCCAATATAATATAAATTTTATTTAATATTAACTAATATCCTTTATCAGAATTTAAATAAACAATAATATATCTTATTTAATTAATAAAAAATCTCTTACACTCTAAACTAGCAGGGTGCCTAGTGTTCCTCGTGTGCTTGTTGTCTGGTTGTTTGGGTTGTTTCTTGGCAATGTTTTGCTGCCTACGGTTGGTTTGCATCCAGGGGTCGTGAGTTCTCTCACATTTAAGGACTGCACCCATGTAGCTCAGATCAAACAGCAGGGTCTCATTTTTGACATGTGAAATTTCAATCTCAAAAGTAAAATGTTATGGTTTTATGATCTCACGCTACTAGTGATCCAAATTGCTAGCAAAATCCTTTGGTTATATATGTTAAAAATAATTCAAGTAGTTAAGATGATGATGAGATCAGTTTAGATAAGGATAAGATTTATTTAGATGTGACAGATTTTTATTATTTTAAAATATCTGTATTATGTCTTTTAATCATTAGAAATAGGTACTCTTGGTTCATTCCAGAGTACTGCAGACTGTTGATTGAAAGTACTCCTGGTGTCTTCTACTATTTTTTTCTCTTTCTCCCTGAAGTTCTATAGAAAAGCCAACAGTGGTATCAGAGCCTGATTCAGAAAAAATTAAAAGGAGTACACCGGTCAAAAAGAAGGGAAGACTAGTAGATCCAGAAAAAGAAAAAGAAAAAAGAGAAGATGACAGACCTTACAGTAAGTGTTCCTAATCAACTTCTTCCTATCCTCAAAGATGATAATTATCAGTTTTGGGCTATTAAAATGAAAACTCTCCTTGTTTCACAAGGATTATGGAAGTTAGTAGAAAATGATTTTGATGAGTATGATCTGCAGGATCCTAAGACTACTAAGGATCAAAAGCATCAGATGAATGAAAATATGCAAAGAGATGCAAAAGCCCTCTACATGTTACAACAAGCAATAGATGATTTCCTATTTCCCAGAATCATGATGACATCAACATCAACAGAAGCTTGAGAGTAATTAAAAAATGTGTTTGGAGGCATAGAGAAGGTAAAAATTTCAAAGCTTCAAATTCTTCGTCATAAATTTGAAACACTTATGATAAAAGATTCGGAATCTGTTGCTGATTTCTTCTCAAAAGTTTCTTCTATTATGAATCAAATGAGATATTATGGTGAAAATCTAAAAGATCAAACTATAGTAGAAAAAAATTTACGAAATTTATGTTCAAAATTTGATATGATCTCTACTGTTATACAAGAAGCTAAAGATACAAGTACATTATCTATTGATGAATTAATGTGATCTCTTTTAGTCCATGAACAAAAAGTGAACAGATCTTTAGATGAAACTTTGAAACATGTTCTTCAAATGAAGATAGATCAGAAGAATGATCAAAAAGAGAATTCAAAAATCAGATCTCAATGGAGAGATCAAAAGGACAGAGGACGAGGCCGACCAAATGAAGGTAACAAAGAAACTCGAAAATATTTTTGTTGCAAAAAAATAGGGCATATTGAAAAGGATTGTTGGTACAAAAATAAAAATCCAAATGTTCCTCTATGTTCTTATTGTGAAAAATATGGACATTTTGAAAAAGATTGTTGGAACAAAAATCAAACAAATTATTATGAGAAAAATAATGATGACAAAAGATATGAAGAAAATATTTTGTTTATAGCATCTGATGAAAAATATTCTAGATTTGTTTGGTTTTTGGATAGTGGATGTAGTGATCATATGATAGGGGATAAAAGTTTGTTTCAGAAACTTGATGATTCGGTCAGATCTACTGTGCAGATGAGAAATGATAAAAAGGCTCAAGTAAAAGGAAAAGGAACAGTTGCTATGAACACAAAGTCTGGTAAAAAAAATATTGATAATGTGTTATTTATTCCTGATTTAAAACAAAATCTCATTAGTATAGGACAACTAATGAGAAAAGGATATTATGTTATTTTTTATGAAGAAAAATATCTGATTTATGATAAGAAAATTGGTAAATTGATAGCAACTGCAAGGATGACAAAAAACAAAATGTTTGTCTTATTATTTTCGGACTTCGCTACTCCTACCGAAGAATCAACATTATGAAAAAATAGTTATGATCATTTAAAATTCTGTGGATTTATGCAAACTGTCTCAGATGACGCAAGTCGTAATGTTGATGACACACATATACAGAAAAGGGGTGAAACTCTAAATTCAAAGGACAACAATGAAAGTACACATACAGAGTTGGTAGAAGTTTCTGATGATGTGAAGAAAGCCAAGAGAAAGAAAAGAAAAATAAAGCTTCCGCATACAAAGTCTCCATCATATCATCAAAGATGACTACCAAAGAGAAAAATATCAAGAGAAACGATAAAATATTTTAGGTCAGAAGTTCTCAAAAATATGTGGACCGAGAAAAAACATAAGATAACCGCTGCAGCAACGAAGATCAGCTTACCGATATTTTCACAAAAATTTTGGAGAGAAAAAAAGATTACTTGAAAATTTTTTTAAATTATAACTACTTGAATTAAGGGGGTGTGTTGGAAATAATCTAAGTAGTTAAGATGATGATGAGATCAGTTTAGATAAGGATAAGAGTTATTTAGATGTGATATATTTTTTATTATTTTAAAATATCTGTATTCCGTCTTTTAATCATTATAAATAAGTACTCTTGGTTCATTCCAGAGTACTATAGACTGTTGATTGAAAGTACTCCTGGTGTCTTCTACTATTTTCTTCTTTTTCTCCCTAAAATTATGTAAAAAATCCAACGATATATACCCACGTGTCAGATGTGTCCCGAACTCCCCCTTCCTCAGATGTTACCTTGCTAGCCGGCCATGATAGAGGACTGTAGGGAATGAGAGGAGTGCTATTAATGTTTCTATGCAAATGACCTCTGGAACAGTATTCCCAACTCATAACGGATTGTCGCTGCAGGTTGCCCAGATGTTAATAATATAGGTTAACAATGAACGAATAGTAAGTTTTAGCCATTCATGCACCACTACTCTATAGATCTATCCTGGTGCATCTATAACGACTAACTATATCTCTACTTTAGCTTGACTCTTGAATAGTATCAGTCTCATCTCAATGTAAAGTATGTATATTAGCAATTATGTGTTGTGGTTGATAAATGTTTCCAAAGTCCCCTGAGGATTCAAACTTTTTGTAAGATTCAAGTAAAAAAAAAATATCCTTAGTAAATTAGAATTTATTGTTGTAAATATCTCATATATCTTTACATCATGGTAGGGAGTATGATGTAAAGAAATATACTCTCTAAGTACTCTTAGGATTTCTATCTAGGAGATCTCAAGAGGATGAAAGAAAATAATAAAGAAATTCTTTAGATTTTCTGTGAGAGGGCATATAAAAAATTGATGCTTGAGTTGAGGTCAACTCAAAGATACTTCCAATCGATTTTGTATGGTAAAAAAAAAATTTATTTTCTTTCGTCATTAATATGTACAAAAACTGTCACGTAAATTTTTCATCGTCTTTTTTATTTTTTATTTATTTATTGCAAAAGAGCCTATATAAGTTACCAACGTAATCTTGTATGTTTATTCTTTACCGTGTAACATACTTCTCCATGCCGATGAACAACCGCATCGATCTGAGCCGATGTTTGCCGATGTTTCCAAAGCCGATCGTTGTCTGAAGTAGACATGTCGTCTGATATGGACACATTGATCACTGTACGTCCACATGCTATCAGGGCCTCCACGGCCGTGCCAGCCACCACTGCAACAGTGTCACCATCTCTCTCTTCTCTCTCTCTCTCTCTCTCTCTCTCTCCCCCACTCTCACTGCTCAGATCTAATCGCCGGTACTTTTGGTCTCTCTGTCAGAGAGGAAGAAATGGAGTCTCCCAATCCATTCAAGTGGGAGATGGCAGTACATGAAGAGTGGTATTAAAGCAGGAGGCAAACATTCCAGCCATTATTACTCTGTGGAATCCGGAGCTACGGGAAGGAAGACAAATGCATGTCTAAGACGACGCGGGGGGTGAAAGACTCCACGAGGCACACTGAGATACTACCACCATTTTCTGTACTTGATGTTCTTATCCACTGCACATTCTTGCTCAAGGAAACAGTGTTTTCTCTCACTGTTTGCAGCACTGCTGCAGCAGCAGCAGCAGCAGCTCTCTCTCTCTCTCTCTCTCTCTCTCTGCAGATCATGACCTAATCTACCTGGGTGTTGTTGAATGTTAGGTTGGAGGGGTTGGATAAATCAAAAGAAGGCATCTTGTTTCAGACAGTATATTTCCTGGTCCAAGATTTACTGGTGTTCCTGATAGCAAGGACTAATGAGAGTCACAAGCTCAAATGGATGCTTGCGAGGCCATTGTCCCACCAGACTGCTGTCTCTCTGGAGAAACCACGAGATGATGTCTCTCTCTCTCTCTCTCTCTCACACACACACACACACAAACACTTGAGTTCGATTTTTGGCATCATGAGGAGAAGTGAAGCAAATATGGTGAGCAGTCAGGGAACAGGATCGTTGTGGCTGATGAGCAGACGATAAGCATGAAGATAGTGGATGACAGTGTGTGCCACATGCTTCCTTCGGGTCCTGAACCCAAGGTCAAGCTTGTGTGGCTAAGGAGAGCATTCCTTGTCAGAGAAACCTTTTTGCCATCAAAGCAGATGAGCTGTTCTCAGACCCACCTCGCCATCTTCTCCTTCGTTAGCCAGTTTGCTGAACTAAGATGTAGAACAAGTACCAAAGATTCAAGGAGAAAAGAAACCCATTATTTCATGGTTCGGCCAACATCTATGAACAGGCTAATGAAACCTATGTTCCAATTCTTGTACGGTATGCCACACCTCTCAAGTTATGGGAAAGTAAACACACAGATTGACTCACAGAAGATACATAACGTCACTCACCATTGAGAATTACTTATTGTCTTAGCAACTTCCTTCCTCTTTCCAGCCCAAAATGGCAGCTTTCTTCTTCGTGCACCAGCGCGCGTTCGTCCTTGCGCATACAGTCTGCTCTTCCTAAAGCATGTGATGATGACCGTTGGGTAATTTATCAATCAGTCGGTGGATGGAAGAACTACTGATGAAAATTGTGTTGCTCTGACCATGCCCAGAAGGCGGATTGATCGTCTGTGCTGCAGAACATGGTGCATAAGTTCTCTTCTTGGATGCTGCTGTGTTCTTCCTTGGCTGTCTCTGTCTTAGTTGGGGGCGGCCTATAAGATGGGAAGAAGACTCTGCTCTTGTGCGGATCCGATGTTGAGAGATCCAGATTGATGTCGGAGCTGTTGTCGCTCCTGAAGCTGCAGGAGCCCTCTGTTTCCTTGTTGAGATTGATGGGCTCTGAGGTCTCCTTGCCTTTGAGAGCCAAAAGCTGCAAGGAAGAAGGAGATATAAGTGCAGAATTGTCTTCACATTACTGATCTAAGTGGGAACCTTCATCGTCGATCTCTATACTGTAGCATCTGAGAGGCACAGTTCATTCGAAGGATCTGACCCATTCATGGCAATCCCTACCTCGGAGAGAAGCTTCTTGTTCCGGGCTTGGAGGGCTTCGTTCTCCGTCTTCATGGCTTCAAGCTGTCTCTTGAGCTCATCGTAGTCCTTCTCCAGCTGCTTCGTCTTCCACCTCGCCCTCCTGTTCTGGAACCATATGGCCACCTGCCTCGGCTGCAGCCCGAGAGCCCTGGCCAACTCCATCTTCCTCCCCGGCTCCAGCTTATTCCCCATCTCGAAGTTCTTCTCCAGCACCCTGACCTGCTCCAGGTCCAGCCTCTTCTTCTTCTCGCTTGCCGGCTGCGATCCGTCGTCGGAGAGGTCCTCCTCCATGTTCAGCTCCTCGCAGGCCTCCATCCTCGAGAAGGACACGGATCGTTTCCCCAGAAGCGTCTCCACGGTTGCAGCACCCACGCAGTCGTTCGACAGAAGTCCCAGTGTCAGGTCCTGGGGGTAGCTCGCAAGGTAAGGCCTCTGGCCTCCGAATCCCGGAGGACTGGTCTCGTCGTGGGGAATCTGCAGCAACAGGTTCGCAGGGAAGAGCGGCGGCATCCCATTGCAGGTCATCTGGTTCTGAAACATCGGTGATGGCAACTCTAAAAGCTGCTCTGGTCGATGCCGATAGCTGCCATGGTGGTGAGAGGACGAGGAAGGAAGGAGGAGCGAGTGGTGCAGTATATGAAAGGAAGAGAGGCGTACTGCTAATGGGGACAAGGCGTGGAGTCCAAGTCACAGCAAGGGAGATGGAGAATACCATGGACGGGTGAAGTAGACGGCATCGGCAACCTTCACGCAGCAGAAGAATCCGAGGGAGATGGCAGCAATCAACAGTGCAGGTGGTAATTGCGTCCATGTTGAACACAGTCATCGGACGAGGAATTCTGCTGCTTAATTTCCCGGCTTACAGTGAGAGAGTAGTGAGATCTGCTTCGCTGCGGTGAGACGGTGCGCTTGTTGTTCCTGCTATGAGTCAAACCCAAATCAATTCTGACATCTGCTTCGCTGCGGTGAGACGGTGCGCTTGTTGTTTCAGCAACGAGTCAAACCCAAATCAATTCTGATGTCATCATGTATCGATCTATGGTTTATAAAATATTAGATAAAAAAGTATCGTTTAAGATTATATGAATATAAGGAATTTTTTTGACCTAGTTAAGTTTTAAATTGGTTCGAAAAAAATTGAACTTTTTAATTAGATACTTTTAACGATTATCAAAAGACGAACCTGTGAAATAAAATATAAAATATTTTAAAAAAGGAATTGGATTATATAATTATTAGCTTTCGAGAATATTTTTTCTTTCTAATTTTATACAATTTTTAATTTATTTTATTTTTCTTATTATTAGTTTGGTTTGATTTAATCCATCAGACCGGTTCTTAATGCATTAAACGAGACCGAGAAAGAACCAATTGCCAAAAGAGATGGTCATAAAACAAAGCATGGGTATCAAAATAGTTGAGACATTACACATACACCATATACATCTCACTCGCATAATTAAAGGTTGCAAGAATTATGTACACCTCAAATGCTAACATCGTACATCTTAGGCAAATGACTAAAAGACATGCCTTCGGCAAGATTAAAATCGCATGGTTAGAAGGTGGTGGAGGACAGTGAGGTTTACATACAAAGCAAATCTCGGTAAAGAGAGCTCCGAAAAGATGGAGAACAAAGACACACCACTTTTTACTTTCTCTCCATCCCAATCTGTGCTAAAGAGTAAGAGATTAAGATAGGAATCCGAAGCAGAAAAGAATTGACTAAAAGAACTTGACTTCATGGCATGATCAAGCAGGAAAAAAATATGTTTCTTGGATGCCTACAACTTTGAAGGAGAAGAAGCGAAGGAAGAGAAGCAAATGTCAAAGTACAGTATTTTGGTTGTCTTCAATGTCAACAATGTAACACGCTCTTTGCTCCCAAGGCAAACAAACTGGAATCCTACAAACCCACCACGGAAGCCCATCAGGACACGTAAACGAATCTATGATATTTTCTTGATACAATTTGCATTTTATAATATATGAGAAATTTTTACTTGAATATAATTATTGAGCTTTACACATAAAGTCTATCAAAAGGTTTTATGATGGAAAAACACCTGCGTACATATGATTTCGATGTTGCACCTAAAATGAGCTAATAATACTTGCATCACATTCTCATCACCTCCGACGGCATGAAGTGAGAGGAATGGAACGAAGAAGAGGACGAGCGAGTCATTACAACCCTCGTTGCAAGGAAGGGGACGATCCCGTTGATGGACGTAAAGAACAAAGGCTTGTCGATGCAGATGGAGTCAGGTAACACAGCACATAAGGTGTGTGATATATTACTCGGAGAAGACTTGTCGGTCATGTACAGCGTTCACGACGTGCATGGATAGTGATAGTGTCACAAATAACATCATCCGATTGATTTATGATCGAAGGTGCAAGTTTCTCCTAATGTTTCTTCCTTGCTAATGTGGGGAGTTGATGCGGTGAACCAACATAGAAGATCTATTGGGGAGACGGTTCATCGGGGATGATCTAACCTTAGAGCGGAGAGGCTGGGTAGAGGAACAAGGATCTTCCTTAATGCGGAATCATCTCCTGGCTATCGGGTCATCTCCTAGTAGCGAGGTTGCCTCTCCTGGCAGCGGAGTTGGCTCTTGACTGTGAGTGGTCTTGCATAACAAGTCTGTGCTAAGGGCTTCCAGGTACAACTCATCTGATACTTAAGTTAGCTAAAGGTGAAAGAAAAGAAAACATCAGTATGAGCTATGTAAATAAGAGAATAGAGAATAGAGAGACTATTCTCTGCTTGGGCCCCATGCTTACTTGCCTAGGGTGTGGTTTTTATACCTAGGCACCGAGTAGTCTGCAATACATTTTAGCCAAGGCCCCACTTATTCTAAATGCAGAGGCATTAAAGAGGGTGGCTTGCTATCAGTTATTAATGCAGGGTGCTATAAGTTATTAATGTAGGAGGTGGCTACGGAGGCTAAGGCATACTGTCATTTATAATCACTAGTTTCCATGCCTTTATTGACTTTTAGTCCACATGATGTGGAGAGAGCTAGAGGGTGACAATATTATCCATATCATTCATCCCTCATGGAAAGGTGTCCTTCGGAGCTTTGAACGGAGTTATCAAAGGATGTCACTTTCTCTATGCCTATGCGAGGTGCGCATTGCTTTGTCGTAGATTCATTACAGTCGACGTGAGGCGGATGGTGACCCTCCACGAGGGTGTTTGCTCATTTTGAGTTGGAGTGACAAATGTTGTCTTACGAGGTTTAGCTCAACTGCTTTTGAGCTGGAGAATGGACCTGTCATGGGTTCGTCTCGACCACTTTTCAGTAGGAGGATGGAGCAATCATGTGGTTCGGCTCAATCGCTTTTTAGCAGGAGGATGGACCTGTCATGGGGTTTGGCTCGATCACTTTTGAATAAGAGGATAGACCTATTATGGGGTTCAGCTCAACCCCTTTTGAGTGGGAGGATAGACCTGTCATTGGATTCGACTCGATCGCTTTTGATAGGAGGATGGACCTATTATGGGGTTCAGCTCAACCACTTTTAAGCAGGAAGACATACCTATCATGGGGTTCGGCTCAACCGCTTTTGAGTGGGAGGACAGACTTGTCATGGGATTTGGCTCGACCACTTTTGAGCAGGAGATAGACCTATCATGGGATTCGACTCAATCACTTTTGAGCGAGAGGATGGATTTGTCTTGGGGTTCGGCTCAACCACTTTTGAGTGAGAGGATCTTCTTTTGGGCCTGCCCCTCCTACTCCTTTTAGAGGTAAGCACTTGGCTCAATCACTTTTGAGTGGGAGTATCTTCGTTTAGGCTTGACCCTCCTACTTCTTTCATAGGCAGGCACTTGGCTCGACTACTTTTGAACGTGAGTATCTCCTTTTGGGCCTGCCTCTCATACTACTTTTGGAGGCAGGTATTAGGAAACATCATAGGAGCATCACATGTGCAGCGGAAGCATGAATTATAAATTGGTTCCCAAACAAAAAACATAGGGTCAGTGAGAGATAACCGAGAGCATAAAACTTGAAATCACAAAACCGTATCAAGGGGTGAGATGTTCTTACCTAGGAGAACTTGTATATCCCCTAAAAATGCAAATCATGACCTGTTGGATGAAAAAGCTCTCATGAACTCCTCTCTAGCGTAAGTCCACATGGTGGATGGTAGCGGCGACGCACCTCCTCACGGTAGAGTCCCTCCTTGTGATGTGCTCTACCACGCAACAAAGGCGGCGACAACAGTAAATAAGGAAGGGGGTGTCTCTTTTGGTGTCTTCTCACTAGGGAGGCTCACAACAAAGATTGGAGGAGGTGATGGGAGGACAACGGCTACAAAGGGTCAGGCCTATGACCCTCGGAGCCCCACTTATATTTATAGAGAGCATCTTTTGCTAAACCTAATGGATCTGGCTTAATGGGTATTGGATCCCCATCCAATAACTACTGGTTTAATGGGTATTGGATATTTATCCAATAACCACTCTAAGCTCTATGTTCTATTGGGTCTCACCCAATAGATCCATTAAAAGAGAAAGGCTTATTAGATATCTCATATCTAATCATCTATTCGTCATGTCGTCCACCATATATGTGTGACCTTCTAGGCCTAATATGAGCTGACGATGAATTGCACATGTCAAAACTCATTCTGACTTAGAATTTTTCTTACTTAGTGAATTATTATCCTCATTATAATTTGCTTAACTCATTGACTGTGGACGCTTTAGGCCACTACGCCATATAATCCCCATGTGATACAGGGAGATCTAATCCATTGGACCTATCTGCCCTCAATTACCATATATCTATAATCCCTCATTCATCTAATATCCTAGAGACTATATATTGGGCATGATACTATCAAGATCATGTAGAATTGATAGGACCCTAACAAGATCGGGTCCATGTGTTCATATTTAATTCGATTTAAATCATGTTTGGTCGAAGTAAATTATAAGTCAGGTTAGCCTAGTCGAGTCAGTTATGAGTTTGGTTGGAGTTGGTTAATATTTTCAGTTAGAAGTTTATTTAATTTTCTATTAATTAATTAAGAGTCCAAGTTTAGTGGGACTTTGAATCCAAGATTAGTGGGACTTTGAATCCAAGATTAGCGGGACTCTCGGTAGAACTCTATAAATAAGAGTGTAACTATTTCATTTTAATCAATCATTGAAGAAACTATTGTTTTAGCCTATTGGCCAAAACCCTAGGAGGGCCAATCACCTATAGAGATTAAGGAGGGCCGATCCCCTATAGAGATCAAGGAGGCTCGATCCCCTTAAGGTGATAGTTTATCCCTCATTTTCCATCTCCATCTATGATAGAACCCTAGGGGCTCCTATCAATTGGTATTAGAACGACAGTCCTCGGTGTTCTGAATCCACTATCCATCTTTGTTGCAACTTCTCCTCCAAGATCTTGCAGCCATATTCGTGCAATTTAGCCATCGTAGTCGCATCCCTCGGTTGCGCTGCCATACCTCCTCTACTGTAGCCACACCAGTGCCATCTCCATCCATGATAGAACCCTAGAGGTTCCTATCAATTGGTATTAGAGCGATGATCCTTGATGTTCTGACTACGATTCCACTATCCATCTCCGCTATAACTTCTCCTCCAAAATCTTGCAGCCATCTTCATGCAATCCAGCCACCGCAGCCGTAGCCCTCGGTCGCGCTGCCATACCTCCTCTACCGTAGCTACACTAGTGCCATTTCCATCCTTTGTCGCTAGCATTGCCACTATTGCCATCAGCTCCAACTGCACCCTGCTCCCTCTTCCTCAGCCACAAGAAAGATCGCCTTCTCCCTAGCCGTAGCCCTCGGTCGCGCTGCCATACCTCCTCTACCGTAGCTACACTAGTGCCATTTCCATCCTTTGTCGCTAGCATTGCCACTATTGCCATCAGCTCCAACTGCACCCTGCTCCCTCTTCCTCAGCCACAAGAAAGATCGCCTTCTCCCCTGTCGCTGCCATCTCTTGTGCCTCCACTAGAGACGATGTCACTGCCCCTCCCTTGCCGCCATCTTCCTCACAAACCCACCTCTACCATAGCCAATACTACTGGCATCTCCTCCCAACAGCGTACACAACAACAACAGTTGTTGCCTTCCATCCCGCCATTGTCCCTTCCCTCCTTGCTGTCGGCATCTCGAGTAAGAAAGGACCATCACTGTTGATCATTGACCACTGTCCCTTCCCCGCTACCGCTGATTCTACTGTTTTGCCACCTCCACCAGCCACACTCATTGCACTTGCTATTGCTTCCACCCTGCCTCTGCCCTCTTCTTCCAACCATGACATGTGATTGCCTCATATGCCACATGTAGTCACGTCGCCAGCCACTCCCTCCCCTGTCGTTATTGTTTCCTCCTCAACCACTGCTTCCCTTGCTTCCCGCTGCCCTCTTCTTCCTCTGCCAACTAACAGTCGTTGTCGTTGGTTGCCGATGCCACCGCCTATAGCCACGTAGCCTTCGACCGCCATTGTTTCTCATAGCTACCCTCTTCCCTCTCTTTGTCGTTATCCGTTGTCTGCTGCCGCTGCAGGGTCTCGCTAGCACTCCATCTCATTGTCCCCCCTACCGTCGCTGCCCCTACATCTCCTTCGACGCTCAACGAGGCTCGATCCAGATCTCTTCCTATCGTTGTTCGCTATCTACCGCTGCTGCAGAGTCTCGCCAGCACCCCATCCTACCGTCGCCCCATCTATCACTGCAGCCTTCGTAGTTGTGCCCTCCTCTACCACAGTCGACGCCTCAGTTGCTTTGCCTACCACAGCCACCATTGGTCGCTTCCCCCGCCAACATTGCTTCCTCCCAAACCCACGGCTTCTGTCGGAGACGATGTTGCCAACATCCCCTTCTAGCAATGTACCTTCTGCCATCGCCTACACCACTATGACAACATCTTGGCAGTAATCACAATCCTCACCGTATCATCCTCAACCCTTTATCATGCCACCTCTCGCATCTGCTTTCCCAGCGATCGCAGTAGCCATGCAGCCTTGTCCTCAACTGCACAGCGACAGAAACATGCAACAATCCTCTCTCCTCGTAGTGACCAAAATAGCATAACTTTTAGCCCTCAGCTGTTGCCACCTTCCTCCTTCGCCAGCTGCACCAACACTGCCCCTTTGCCTCTATCCACCATCGTCATCAATGCTGCTGCCCTCCTTCACCATCACTACCACCCCTACACTGACGCTACTGCTTCCAGTTGCAGCAGCCTCAGCTGTTCCCTACGCCAACACTACTGCCTTCCAGCTTCAGTCGCTTGCAATTCTGCAACCATTTCCAATCCCACACAAGGACTAAAATAGCGTAATCCGGCCCTAGGCCACAGTTGCCTTCAGCATATGCTTCCTCGATAGCTTCGTGATCCCTCACATCATCAACGGGCAAATTTCATAATTATTGCACTACGTGGGAAATACTGATGCCCTTGACCTGATATCAGAAATAGGAGATGAAGATTATAGATCTATAGTCTTACACGATGGCTACCGATAATTCAATGGAAGTAAGATTTGAAGCCTTCAAAGCCCGAATGAAGAATATATATACTACAAGAAATCTTTGATGAGTTTAAAATAAGTCTATTAAAGAACCCCAACAAATCTCAATATGGTGAAAGTTCCAGTCTCAGGAGGAACTGATATGAAAACATAGCGAAAAATGATTAAGGGCAAGACACAGGATACCCACGCATGAGGGTAAAATTTTCAAGATGGCAAGATAGAGATCCGACCAGTTGTATCTCACGGGTTGAAAAGTTCTTTCATTTCCACAAACTCTAGAAGAATCTAAGGTGGAAGTAACTTCAAATCAACTTCATGGTGATGCAATCCAATGATACGATTGGTATGGAACCTGTTACAGGGTTCCCTCATGGGAGTAATTCAAGAGAGGAGTTCATGATTGCTTTAGACCATATGAGTATGAGAATGTTGATGAGCATCTCGCCACAATCTGCCAGACTTCCATAGTGCAAGAATATCAGAGCAAATTTGAACAACTATCACATCAAGTCAGAGATTGGCCTACACAATAATTGGTGGGAACATTTATTGAAGGATTTAATCTAAATATTTGGTGTGAAGTCAAAGCTCGCCAACCTTGCACTATGATAACTGCGATCTCTTTTACACATGTGCATGAGAAAAAAAATTAGCAGGGAGTATCGCCAAATAGGAATGATGAAAATATAATTAGCAAGCCGCCCACCCCATCTATTCTCAACCAAAACTCGGACACCCAAGAAGAACCCAAGGAAAGATCAGCAAAGGATTTATGCTCGTGTTGTGATGAAAACCAATGCAAACAAGGGTAGCTTCTGATAATTGAACCAATTAAGGAGGAATAAAAAACTAACAATATGGAGTCTAATAGTGAAAGCTGTGACAAACTCAAGGTTGTTGATGGACGAATCTTAACTTGTGATAACATGTGTTTAAAGGTAAAGTTAATTATACAAGACAAACAACTACTTATGGATTTCTGTTTGATGCCCCTATAATACTTCGAAGTGGTGATCCTCAAAGGAAGATGTGGACTACTATAAGCCATCAGATGAAAATAATTCTTAGAACACTACAATGACTACTATACTAGAAGGTCGACGCATTGCTTATACTAAGTGGAGACCCTACTTAATTGATTAAAGGATTGTGATGTGTGGTAAATATCCTAGACTGTAAGTACTCTTGAAATTTGATGCTACTCAGCCTTGAGGACAAGACTGATTTCAAGAGAGCGGGTTTGACAGGACTTTGATAGGGTCGGGTCCATGGGTTCACATTTAATTCGAGTTGAGTCATGTTTGGTCGGAGTTAGTTATAAGTCGAGTTAGCTCAGTCGAGTTAGTTATAAGTTCGGTTGGAGTCAGTATTATTTTCAATTAGGAGTTTATTTGATTTTTTATTAATTAATTAAGAGTGATTGTTTATCCCCACTTATTTCATCTCTATCCACGATAGAACCCTAGGGGTTCCTATCAGGAATCCATCTGAGTCTCATTCTTATCGATTTCTCCTGTTGAAATCCTCTCTCAATCTGAGTTGACCCTGGCTAGGGATTTGTTTTGAGTGGGAACACAACAGATATTTCTCTCATGATACCAAGAGTGGATGATCCTTTATTAACATAATTATCTTTGTAAGGTTGGTTATCATTCCTAATGACCATCTGCACTAGATCTAGAACTTTCAGACCTATAAATCTGGTATCAAAGAATAAAGTACTCAAACAAGTCATCCTTGGTGTTTCAAGTCCAATGACTAGATATACAATTGGGACTACGAGATCGATGTCTAACGATGAGGTATCATTAACCATCCAACATTCCATAAGCGGATCATTTAGTGAACTCATTCTCCAATGAGAACCTACACTATATCCTTAAGGTTTCTACACAAGCAGGTATGAGAGCAGCTGCGTCCATCATATGGACAGGTATATAGTACACTAGTCTATCCGATTATCTCGATGTTTATCTCGAGTCGCCTATGACTAGGAATATTTAGGATATGTGTTTAAAAAGAATTATTCTTATTATCATGATCTCATCATGATTCAATTCCCATTACACAGATTCAAGGACATCATAATATATTCATCATCCAATATAAAATGAGAAAATACCATTATTAATATTAACCAAAAGAGATTATGTAGCATATCACATGTGCTCCAATTACTCTTTATTCTATTTGTTATGAACCAAATATGCTTTGAATAAAATGATATTTATAATTCTGTATCTAATGGGCTGATAACTATGAATTCTTGTATCTCTACCTTGTATTTTGATACCAAGTTTGTTCGAAAATAGGCTCCTTTGCCTTGGATATACTTGTTACTTACTGAGATTTGTAGCTTACTCCATTGATATATATTTTTTAGGTTCACTTATCATTTACTGAAATGTTTGAAACTGGGTTGAGGTAGTGGAAAACTAGAAGATTTTGGGTAAATCTTTATCAGATGATATGTTCCTATTGTATAAGAATACTTTGTGTTTAATGGAATATTATCGATAAATTATAAAGTGTCGTGTCTTATACATTTTTAAACGACCTCTCATGATTAGGATTTTGGAATGTAAGTTAATTTGTATAATGATATGAACTTATGGTAATATTGCTTTTGTAATCATATATATTCCCACTTTTGGGGATTTTATGATGTGGTTATTGTTTCGTTGATTTGGTTTGGATTTATGAATCTTCGAGTAAACTGGTGTATTATAAACTTCACAGGTTTTATCGATGGATGTGAAAATTAATTGAATATATTTCTTTTGGGTGTCCTCAAATATTAGTTTGGATCCTAGGTTTGGAAATTGAGGAATTATAACATTTTTGATTTATGATGGGTTCACGCTTTTCAAATGCAATAATTCGGGGGGCAGGATAGAAATGGTATCGGAAAATTTGAGGATTATTGATATTTGATATGTTTGACATACAAAATATTTTGAGGATTATTGATATTTGATAGGTTTGATGTACAAAGCATATTGAGGCTTTGTTAATTATATAGTGATCGATGGATGCATGATAAATTTAGAAGACTAAATTTGAGGGTTTAGACATTTTGATCAAATCCATATATTTAGGATCAAAATCTTCAAAGGCAAGTGTTATATCATCTTTCTACTAAAATTTTATCTTTGCTTTTACGTTGATTATAAAAAATTCAGAATAAATCAAGCCTTATAATCCAAAACCTCTCTTGTTGGTTGTAAAAGTTTGAATCTGTAAAATTATCAATATTCTGACCCTTCTACTTTGTTTTGGCCATAAATCACTACATTGATTTCCAATTTAGGCAAAATTTATTTTATATGAATATAGACTTAAAAATCTTTCTTTTGATAACTATTTGAAGGATTTAGGGTAACTTTGGCCACCCAAACATATAATTGAATATACCCTATAAATTCAATAAGATAGAAATCAAATTGTTACTAAATTATATATAACTCCCTATTGTAGTCTTTGATTTATGTAAAACTTAATCCATTAGAATTTAGATTTTTATAGACCTTTCTTTTGAAACTAAATTTAAATTTTTTTGAGTTAAATAACCTATCCAAACATTTATTTTAATTGATCCCATGAAATATGTAAAACGAAAATAGCAGCTTCTGACTTTTCATCACTAAATTACTTATAACTCTCGGTTGGAAATTTTGATTTATGCAAAAACATATTTCTTAAGAAACTAGATTTGTATATCACTATTTTCCTACTGGATTTGAAGAATTTGCTGTTAAATCTTAAATTTTGATGATGAAATCAATTGATGAGTTTTATTATCTAACATGTATGTTAGAGATGAATGATGCATGATTAACTACGACAAGGTAATACAATTAGATGTTGGGTCGGAGTCAAGTTCGGGCATCAAGCTGGAATTCCAACAATGTAGTGAGAACTCATCAAGAGATCGTCGAAAGCTCACTGAAGGTATTGAGGGCTTACCTGGAGTTCGCCGGAAGCTCGTCGAAGGAATCAGGGGCTTGTCGGGAGTTTGTTGGTAGCTCACCAAGGGTGATTGGGGAGTTGCTGGGAGTTCGTCGGGAGCTCACCAAAGGTGATTGGGAGCTTGTCGGGAATGCGCCAGGGGTTCGCCAGAAGATGACCGAGACTCATCAGGAGTTACCGGAATGCACCGGGGGTTCGCCAGAAGATGACCGAGACTCATCGGGAGTTCGCCGGAGGCTACCGGGAAGATTGTCGGGAGTTGGGAAGGTCACTTAACACGTTGGTCAAATTGATTGTATTTGTATACCTTAGTTTGTCATCGTTAGCATCAATTTTTTTAGAGTCCAAATTGAGATAGATTTGGAAGGAATCCAAATTAACTTAATGTGAGGTAATATCGGGTCCACTTTGGGTTAGATTTGAGCTTAGGTTAAGCTCATTTGGTTGACTTGGGAAGGGGTCACTAGTAGGTATGAGTCGGGTATGTAAAAGTATAAAAAAAGTAGCTTTTGTGAGATTTTCAATAGTAGTACTATTGGTGGACGATGGTCGTACCACCCAAGTGGCAGTTGTACCACCCAGGTTTACAGTTTTGTCGATGTCGCCTTATTTTCAGGGTGCTTTCGGTGGTAGTACCACCGGTGCCGGTGGTAGTACCGCTTATACCTTGGTTTTGCGGAAAGCTTTGAATTTTGGCTCAAATCTGAGTCAATTGGGGTCTATAAATATCTCAAGTTTTCTTACTTGGAGAAGCAACGGTGGTGAATGAAAAAGAAAAAAAATTCTTGTGAAAAGTGTTGTAAAAATTGAGAGCTTTCCTTGAGTGCTTCATAGTATAAAAGTGAGCATAAGGGAAGCGAGAAACTCTTGTAAAAGGTTTCTCTCTTGAACCTGTGAAAAGAAGAAAGTTTAAGAGATTTGGTCTTCACTTGTGGAAGAAGATCGTTTAGTAGACTCCTGTGGGCCTCGATGAAGGAGGGCTCCAGAAAGTGGACGCAGGTCAAGTTTTGGTCGAACCACTATAAAATCTGTGAGCATTTATACTCTTGCCTTTTCTATTGCATTTAATTGTTTTTAATTAGTTTAAAGAAAGGCATGAGCATCATCTTTCGACTTTGTTTTAAATCATTTACTTATTCGCTTTCAACGAAGTCTAAGAAATGCTTACGAGTTTACTTTAACAAGTTTTTCAAATCGAGAATTTTTACACTTGCACTAATTCACCCCACCACCCTTCTTAGTATCAATTGATCCTAACAGTTGGTATTAAAGCCACGTTGTACTCATTAGATTAACACCAAAGTGAGTAAATGACTTATTATGACATTAATGAGGGCCAATGCATCACAAGTCATCCCATATTCAATGATACATATTACACTTATTGAAAAATAAGAATACATATTTTTTTGATTATATGGATTTTGATTTATGGCACATCGTTGAGAATAGATTTCTAAAGTCTTCCAAACCAATGAACGAATGAAATGATTTGGAAAAGAAGACTTTTTCTTTAAATGCAAAAGTAATGAATGCTTTGTTTTATACTTTAAATAAAAATGAGTTTTGATTTGGTTTCTTCTTGTGATTCGACTTTTGATATATGTCATACATTAAAAATCACATATGAAAACATAACTAAATTAAATGAATTATTAAATAAAATGATCCATAAAAATGAACTTGAAAAATACCTTCCAGAGAATATGAAGGGAAGTTCTTAAGAACACAAGAATAAAACCTTCCAAAGGATAGGAAGGTGATAGAACCCTAGAGGAGCTCTATGAGAATTTGATCTTTGAGGGAGATCAATCCTTGGAACACTATAGGGGTTCCTCCCTCCTTGTAATCGGCCAGATGACTGAAATAAACTGATCTATTGCTTGATAAAAAGAGGTCCTAGCCCTAGGGGGGTACTTCCTAAGTGAATTCCCCCTTTTGCCCTTCCTATAGTCGATCTACTCAAATAAAATGGGTGACGACCTAAGTGGCTACACAAGCCCTGCGCCCTTGGTAGAAACCTTAGCCGACCAGCGCAGTAAGGGGGGCGACGACTAGGAAGCCCTAAGGCTCCAAAATAAATCATAGTCATTCTTCTTTATAGGATAGATGTGACTAGATGAGATTTTATTACAATCTCACAGGGTTTTATTGGTTGCTACATGGTTGAGCAAGATCCAACCCTGCTGGGGTCCTATCGAGCCCACCCTCTTCAAATCAGTCTTGTCCTCAAGGCTGGGGTTCCATGAACTCAGGGAACCAGGTCTTCAGCTCCTGCGATTTAGCATTAGTAGTAGTTGTGGGACTATGATGTGTCATGATCCTGTATTCCTATGCGATCATCAATTGAATTTTGGCCTCCTCATTAGCTTGGGTGTCAGTTGGAAGGATTTGTGCTGAGTCATCTTTTTTAAACATCCATTTGAGGTGGGATACCTAGAGGATCAGTTGTATTTTAGATTTGGTGCATAGATCTGATCTCCAGGTTGGGGCCCTAATGCGATCCCCAATTTTACAAGGTCTAAAGTAGCAGGGGGACCACTTCCTTGAGGGTTGAATTTCCTGCTGGTAGGGCTGAAAGTGTAGGGAAGCTCAATCTTTAAGTTTGTCGGGAGGTCGTTTCTTCTTTGCATGGGCTACCATATGGTTAATATTTAGTAGTAGCCAATCCTTCTTCTGGTATGGTGACTGTCCTCTGGTATAGTTCGGGATGATGAGAGCCCATTCTGGCATGAACAAAGATTATAATTTTTCTGGGTTTACTTCTCTTTCGTGCCATGGACCTGTATTGAGCCAAATTTTGAGTTTAGTAACAATTAGTATCCCCTTTAGAAACCTCGTGTAGAATGTGGGGAAAGCCTCAGTGCGAATTAGGAGTTGGTCATCTTGCATAAGGGTGATGTCGATCACAACTGTTGATGTGTCTGCTCCAATCATTAACATCTGACAATGATTTAATGTGGATGACATCGTGGTTATGAGGGTTATAGTTCCAGTCAGCCAAGGTGGCATATCTTTCTTCATAGTGAGAGGGATAATGTTTTGTTGAGTCCTATAAATAATCCTTCTTTTGCTCTGATTTTGCCATTGGAGGGACTCCATTTTCTTGCGGTCTTGAGCCGTGGATCGGAGGTCATTATCAAGGAAGACTTTGAGTATCATGGTTCGATCCTGGGAAAAGTCGTGGAAGTCACCTGAGATCTGGAAGTGTCGCTTCAGCAACCATGATGGGCTCGGCTGGATGTAACACTTCATAAAAAACTTATCCATGAAGACAAGGAGGTAGGGATGTGTCGTATTGAGAAAAAAGCACGATAAAAAAATCCATGTCTCCGTCATCTCCTAGGTGACCCTCTTTGCTTCAATCTTCTGTGGGCAGTAATATGGTCGAACATCAGTGCTGGTTACAGGTGCCCTGCAAGCTAATCACGTGAGTGATGACACGTGTGACACACTGTATGATATTTTTGCTTATGATTAATATTGGCATATTCTCACATTATCTGTTACATATATATTGCGATGTCCTTGGTTCTGTACAATAAGAGTCGGATCGTGATGAAATCATGATAATGAGATCGATTCACCTTTAAACACAGATCCTAAATAATTCTAGTCATAGGTTACTCAAGAAGGACATTGAGATAACCGGATAGATCGATGTACTATATACCTATCTATATGATAGAGGCAGCTGGTCTCATAGCCACTTGTGTGGAGACACTAAGGATATAGTACAGGTGCTCATTGGAGAATGAGTTCACTGATTGATCCGCTTATGGAATGTTATATGGTTAACGATACATAATGTCAGATAACGATTCCATAGTCCCAGTTGTGTATTTGGTCCTTAGACTTGAGACACCAAGGATGCCTTGTATGAGTACTCCTTTCTTTGACGCCAGACTTACAGGTTTGGAAAGTTTCAGATATAGTACAGTTGGTTATCGGGATCGGTAGCCAACCTTATGAAGACAATTGAGTGTCAATAGAGGATCATCCACTCTCGGTATCACGAGAGGAATATCCCATATGTGCTTGCTCAGACAAATCCCTGGCCAGGGTCATTCGGATTGAGAGAGGAGTTCTCCGGTAGAATCCGAATAGAGCAAGACAAACTGATTCCGTATGTGACCTGACAGTACCATGTCCAATATACGATCTCTGGGATATTATTTGGATGAGGGATTATAGATACATGGTAACTGTGGACAGACAGGTCTGATGGATTTGATCCCCCCTGTACTATCTGGGGACTATGGCATAGTGGCCTAGTATGTCCATAGTCGATGAGTTGAGTAAATTATTATGGGGATACTAATTCACTATATCAGAAGGAGTTCTGATGGGAGTGACTCACGGTTAGCTCGATATCGGGCCTAAAGGGTCACACACATATGGTGGATGCTTCAACGAATAAAGGATTGGATGAAGATCCAATTAGCTTATATTCTCATTAGATGAGATCCTATATTGATGAGCTCCTTGATTAAGGCCCAATTATAGGTCTAAGGAGATTATTGGATAGATATCCAATAATGCAAGGTTAGTGGGTTATTGGATGGAGATCCAATACCCACTAAAGAAGGAGCCCTAGAGTTTTGTTGGCTCTCTATAAATAGGAGGGAAGACTCATGGTTCATAGGCGACAGCTTTAGCCACCACCTCCTATTCTCCTCTCTCCCTCTAAGCAAGAGTTGCAAGATCAGATTGGAAGAGTTTCACTGCAGAGATCAATCGTGTGGATACCGCTAGAGAGGAGGACACTTGACCTCCTTCATATTCTCCATCCAGATCTGGAATACAGGGATGTACGATCTCCCTAGGTAAAATCAATCTCTCATACATCATAGTTTTTTCTTCAATTTTTATGATTTTTCTCCTGACCCCAATCTTTTGCACGACGATTTGATCTACATGGGAAACCAATTTTATTTTGATTTCCGCTGCACATGTGATGCACCCGCTGAGGTTTCCTAACAATCAGTTGATGGTAATTTCAGCCAGTTCAGCATAAAGGGGCCAGACATCTTGATAGGAGGTAGTCGGTTCATTTTGTTGTAGACTCCCAAAATTTCAACAAGCTGTGGTATATGGTTTTTGTCTTTAATCTCCTTTGGCTTCATTTTCTAAAACTCATGAATTTGAATTGAGAAGCCATTAGATTCTTCTTTTAGTATCTTCTCCAAGTGCTATGTTGTTATCGTAGTCTCTTTGCTCCATTGTTTCCTATGTAGGATCGCCTGTTTTCCTTCTCTGAAAAATTTCATAGTTAGTTTTGAAAAGTTCTAGGAAACATCTCCTAGTGTGGATAACCAATCAGTGCCGAGCACTACTTCAAAATAATCGAGAGGGAGGAGGAAAAAATCAGCAACTATATCTTGATCATGTAGAATTAGTTTTACCCGTGGGCACTTCTGGTTGAACTTCAAGATTCGGTCGTTAGCTACCTCGACATCAAACCTGCTACAATCTTCTTTTTGGAGCATTAACAGGTAGCACCCATACTGTTCATGAAGTTGATCGTGCTCCTGGTGTCGATGAGGATGATGATGGGCTGCTGCTCAAGAAACCCTTCGATCTTCATTTTTTACGGTTTGTGTAGCCGGCTAAGGTATGGATCGTGCAGGTGGCCAGTTGTGGTGTATCCTTCTCCTTGGACTTGAGAGCCGTATCCTCAAGTTTGGGTTCTTCAGTGAGTTCAATCATCAGAGGTCTCTCCTTTTTACAATGGTGTTCTAGGCTCCACAATTTACCGTAATGCCCACATAGTGCCTTTGTCGATCCGTCATGAAGTTCTTCTCTCGTTAGTTCCTTCGATTGAGGAGCTCGGTTGATAGTAGGTGGGGTCGAAAGCTTTGGTGCTACTGGTCGAGGAGCGACCCTAGTCCTTCGGGCTTCATGGTTTAGTCGTTGCTCTTGATATCGCACGAAGGAGATGACTGCCATAAGTGTGTACAGTTGTCACGCTTTAATTTCTCCCCAAATCTTTGGCTTCAAGCCCTCAATAAAAGTCCCCAATACCTATTTTTCAGATCAATCATAAGTTTGATTAGATTACCTTTCAAATCTAGTTTGGTATTCTTGGATAGTGGAGGTTTGACGGATCTTTTCTAGTTCTTCGTCAACGTTCTTGTAATCGATTAGTGCTGAAGATTTATATGATGTTGGTTGGGATGTGTCATGCCTTAACTTTGCTTCTTATCTCTAGTGGGATCTCTAAACTTGCACTATGTAGTGATCTTCTTGGGTTTGGTGATAGGTTCAATCTAATTTCTTTGAAGAGAGCGCGTAGTTTAGCCTCCATATGCATGTCAAAAGACTCAAATTTGGCTTCAAAAAGACCTACTGATGCCATAATATAGGGATCTCCAACTTGTCAAATAAACTAATTGAAGAGTGTGGCTGCAATCTTTAGGTTAAAGACAATAGTGGCAGTAAAAGGATGAGAAAGGGTGGCTGCGATGATGTTGCAAAAATTATCGGGCTACGGTGGTGAAGTCTCCAAGTGGCTGCTATGTTGATAGAGGATGGCAGCCAAGGGGATCTAGATCGTGAAGTGGCAGCAACGTTGGAGGAAGAAGATGGTAGCGACAACGTCGACTGCGGGTCTGTGGTGATTCTACAAGGTCATCAAGATTGCAGTGGTGCAGCTTCTAGGTGGTTGATATCTGTTGGGGAATGGTAGCCGAGGGATCTGAATTGGGGGCAACAGTGATTGTGGAGGAAGAAGAGGGTAGCAGCAACGTCAACTACGACTGTAGTGCGACTTCATGGTTGCAGGTGGAGATGGTAATTTTTTGCAGGCGACAACAAAAGATGGCAGCAAAAGATCACTGCTGGCAGTGTTGGTATGGCAAGAGATCGCTGCTGGTTGTGATCAATTCGTTGCTGGCCGCGATTAAGGCAGATGGTAGCGAAAGATCGTTGCTGGTAGCGTTTGTGCCGCAAGAGAGCACTGCTAGTTGCAATGCCAATGAGAGATCGCTCTCGGTAGCGTTGTGTAGCAAGAGATCGCTACTGGTCATGATCAAGTTGCTGCTAGTCATGATCAAGGTAGATGGTAGCATTTGTGCAGCAAGAGATGTGTGTTGTGGTTAAAGGGATAAGGGAGATTTGGTGGCCGAAAGAATGGTGGATCGGTGGATGTATAGACTACGATTTTGGGCTATTTTGTGGCTAATTTGGATATTGTTTGGGGCTATGATTTGGTAGGGTTTCTGGGTTGTGATGGTAGGGGGTGAAGATGAGGCAACGAGAGTTACAAATCTAGAAAAGACAACAATGAAAATCTGATAGAATTTGACGAAAGATCGTTGCGGTATGTGATGTTCTACCGAACAGAATTTGTGTCGAAGAAGCAGCATTTTCTCGACATAAATTCTAGTGGAAACCTGAGAAAATTATGCAAAATTTTGATAGCAAAACCTCAGTTCAGATAAGAGCAGTAATAGCAATTCGGATCAAGGAAATTTCGACAGTGTAACTGTAGAAAATCCGATGCAAAGTAGGATGGTAGAATTCTCATCGCAGTAGTTTGCGACGACAATTTATAGTAGTATAAGAATTGTTTCAAATATGAGTTTTATAGTAGATCAGTCTTAGATAAAAGCCAAGACGATCTACGAAATGTGTGCAAAATTTTGTTCATAAAAAATTCCAAAGAGATCGGTTTAAAAGCCTATATGCGGTTGAAATTTTTTGCAGTAATTCTTCGTTCGCAAAGATGATCACTTTTGCGACGGAAGAAATTCGCAGCAAGGTAAGGATAGGAAATTCTTGTTGGTACATAAGGATCGAGAATTGCAGTAGTAAAAGGTATTTGGTGATAGGAAAAAAGACTAGATTTCTAGTGTAATTGATGGAGGCAGCAACAGATTGATTTGATCTACAACAGGAGGATGACGGTGGAGGCGATGTCAAAAGCAATTATGGGAATTGCTTGGCTTGAGGAGACGTCATAGATGGCAGAAAGGGTAGCAAGATCGCTGCTCCAGATGATAGAACCCCAGAGGAGCTCTATGAGAATTTGATCTTTGAGAGGGATCAACCCTTGGAACACTATAGGGGTTCCTCCCTCCTTGTAATCGGTCAAATGGCTGAAATAAATTGATCTTTTGCTTGATAAAAGGAGGTGAAGGCTACAAACTTATATAGGGCTCCAAACCCTAGCCCTAGGGGGGTGCTTCCTAAATAAATTTCTCTTTTTCCCTTCCTATAGTTGTCCTGCTCAAATAAAGGAGTCGACGACCTAAGTAGCTGCACAAGCCCTACACCCCTGCTAGAAACCCTAGTCGACGAGCCCAGTAAGGGGGGCGCCGGCCAGGAAGCCTAAGGCTCCAAAATAAACCCTAGCCACTCTTCTTTATAGGATAGAGGTGACAAAGTGGAGTTTTATTACAATCTCACAGGGTTTTATTGGTTGCTACTTGGTTGAGCAGGACCCAACCCTGTTGGGGTCCTATCAGAAGGATTGTGAACTTAGAATAGAAGAACTATATCTTCTAAAGAATAGGAAAGAAATAGAACTGAGGACAACAGATGACTCCTCAAGTAAAACCTCGGGTGATGAGAACTTTGAACTTATAACAAATGAATTGAAAAAATTAATAAACATAAAATATAAAAATGATCTTAAAATGGACAAAACCTCCTGCTATGAATGCAAGAAGCTGATATACTTCAAAGATGAAGAGCACAATCGAGAAGTGAAGAATTTCACGCTCGTGGTTAACCACAATGAACTCACCTAATATCTCATTTACTTTCGATGAATTATTAAATATTTTTTATGAGCTTTATAATAAATTTAGAAATATTAGCAAATCCTATAAAATACTTAAGAAAGAGCATGCATCACTAATTTGTAAATTTAAAAATATGTATGGAGCATCAGCATCATATATTTCTTTCTCTAAATATAAATCATTAGACGTAGTTAAAAAAATGTCATGTTAAAATAAACTTTAGAAAAATTTAAAAGAGGAAATAAATCTTTAAACATGATTCTTACAAATAAGGGTCATGATAATAAAGAAAGAAGGTATAGGCTTTACGGGCAATCGTCAACAAAAGCCAACTATTTTCGTTAAAGTACCCACTTTAAACTCTTCATCAAAAATTAGATGCAACTTTTGTGGTAGATTAGGACATGTAGCTTATAAGTATTCATTTAGAAAATATAGTCCACATAAATTAATTTGGATTCATAAAGGAACCATAAACAACCTCAAGCCATTAGGAAAATAGGAAGAACCTTTCATGAGGGATCCAAACTCAAATGGACACCTAAACCAAAACCTATTATCTTGTAGAGTTATCTTCTAATAAGGCTAGAAGCAAAAATGAATGATATCTTGATAGTCGATTTTCAAGCCATATGACTTGAGATCTAACTCACTTATCAAGCTCTCTAGCCAAAATGACAAAAATAAGGAAAAAATATTTGAATCAAGATGATTGAAAATTAATGATCTTTGTTTCAATTATAACAAATCTTTTTATAGTTTATGGATATACAACTAATCTTGATGATGCATAAGTATAACATGCTAATACAAAAATGAATCAGAGAATTTTAGCTTTTTTTTTAAAACAATCTATGTTGACTTCATTGAAATTTCCCAAAAAGTGATTTTGATGATAATTTTGGCTATGTTTCCAAATAATTTTTTTATGAAAGAGGTTGATGAATCTATTCAACTTTATTGATATTTCTCAATTTTGAAGATTTGATAACTTAAATCATGATCTTGACATCTTAAGAAATTGAAACTTAAAATCCTTATAGAAATTAAGTTCAAAGAGAATTATATAAATAAATCATAATTTGTCTCTTCAGAACAATAACTTAAAAATCTTCCTATGAATCATATTCTTGACAACTTGAAGTTTCCTATATACAAATCAAGATCTTCTATCTTTTCTTCTTTATAAGTTATTTATGATCTTATAATGTTAATACTCTTCTTATTTGATCTCCTAAGATTTCTAAAGCTTTAAATCTTATTAAAAAGAGATTTATCAAAATAAATCATGTCCTTTGACATTCATAATTTGATAATAATATCCTTCATGACATGATTATTTATGACTTCTTTCTTAGTATAACTTATCACTAAATTAATATCTCTCAAAATTGTGATGATTTGAAAATTAAATATGATTTTCATTATCATGAACATTCCATTGACTAGACTTGTCATATCAGTGGAAATAAATTTTTTAACCCCTATGATTTCTTAATTTGTTAAAAATGAGATTTATGATTTTAATAATTATTATTTAAGATTTTTAATCAAGATTGTTTAGATCTCATAAAATTTCTTGTTAGGAGAGTTATTCAATTAAATCATGTCTTTTAGTAATTAAAGATTTAATTTTTCATCTTTAATGACATAATACCTTTATAATTATGGTCATAAAAAAAACATATCATCATAATCCTTTTTGAAAATAAAAAATGGGGAGATAAAATTATTAATTTGGTTAGAAGAAAATTGGATATAAAAAAATTTCTAACATTGGATGAGGGGCAATTTATTTAAAAAAATTAAGAATTTTAAATGTATGAGATTTGCATGATTTGATCTCTATTTTACTTGGAATTTTAAATACATATGATTTCTTGATTACTTATGTTGAAATTCACAAACAAAAAAGGAGGGGCAAATTTATTAAATAATATCTTTTGATAATTAAAAATTTTATTTTTCATCTTTAATGACATAATCCCCTTGTACTTTTGTGTGTAATTAGAACATGGATGTAAAAGAAAAATTATACTATCATATTCCTTTTAACAGTCACAAAGAGAGAGAAAATTAATATCTTAATACTAAAGCCATTAGACGAGGAACAATTTGATTATAAGAAAATTTAAAATAATTTTAAATCTTCCAAATACATGAGTTGTCATCATATTCTTGTTTTTGCAAAATGAGTTTTTTTTAAAAAAAACTTATGTAAGATGATTTTAAATTCTCTTATAAGTATATATCATATTCCTGCCTTGCAAATTGAGCTTCTTCTCAATTATGTGATTCATAATTATGTGATTCACATTATGTGATTCATAATGCATGAGATAGTTTCACATTATGTGATTCATGAGATAGTTTCACATTATGTGATTCATAAACTTTTTGTCTAATCGAATCTTTGATAGAATAAATAATTACATAAGATGAATTTACACAAAATGAAACTTTTTGTCTTTTTTTTTAGTTGCTTGAAATTTATATAAGATGAATGCATGAGTAGCCCTTGAATTTCTTGGATATTGAGCTCATCTTCAAAATAATCTTCTGAGAATTTATGTCTATAAGAGATTAAGAGCTCTTAGTGATGTGATGTTTGTCTTTACACCCCCCCATCGTTTCTTCTTCTTTCTTATTCATAAAGGGGATTTTTTTTTTGATAAAAAATTATAATGTCACTTATCCTATTTTAATAAGGGGGAGCAATGAAATAACTTCTTCATGCACTAAATGTTTAGATATATAATCAATATTTATCTTTTTTATAACAAAAATGAAGAAACTTAAAATATAATGAACATTTGTCTTGAAATTATTTGCTCAACATTTCACCTTTTTGTTGATGACAAAGGAGGAGAATGATATATTGACGACAAATGTAGAATATTAATGAAAAATGGTAAAATGAGCATTTCTCCATTTTGTTGATAAAAAGGATGAGAAATGATTGATGACTTAAGGGGGAGAATTTTAAATTAATGTATGACTGATGCATGAATTTGAATCTAATGTTGTATACTTTGAAAATTTTTGATGAGTTGATGGTTGATGACTTAAGAAAAAATTGTTTGAAAATTATATCATGATATTTGAATTCAATAGTGTTTGGTTCTCTTGAATTTAAGTTTACTTTATTTGAATTATGCATGGACATATGGGC
This sequence comes from Ensete ventricosum, assembly GCA_029747655.1. Classification (NCBI taxonomy): domain Eukaryota; kingdom Viridiplantae; phylum Streptophyta; class Magnoliopsida; order Zingiberales; family Musaceae; genus Ensete; species Ensete ventricosum. Next base: position 20,645,030 of record JAQQAF010000005.1, read on the forward strand.
AGTTAAGGTTAACTCCCGTCATCAATTGGTTGTCATCATCAGAAAGGGGGAGATTATTAAATCTCATATTTTGATGATAAAATCAATTGATGGGTTTTATTATCTAACATGTGTGTTAGAGATGAATGATGCACGATTAACCATGATAAGGCGATACAATAAGATGTTGGGCCGGAGTCAAGTTCGGGCATTGGGCTAAGGTTCAGACGATGCAGTGAGAACTCGCCGGGAGATCGTCGGGAGCTCGTCGAAGGTATCGGAGGCTTGCCGGGAGTTCGTCGAAAGCTCGCTGAGGGTGATCAGGGATTACCGAGAGTTTGCTAGGGGCTCGCTAAAGGTGATCAAGCGCTTGTCGGGAATGCGCCGACGGTTCGCTAGAAGATGACCGAGACTCGTTCGGAGTTCGATAGAGGTTAACGGGAAGATCGTCAGGAGTTGGGAAGGTCACTTGACACATTGGTCAAATTGATTGTATTTGTATGCCTTAGTATGTTGTAGTTTGCATCGGTTTAGTTTAGAGTCCAAATTGAGTTAGATTTGGAAAGAATCTATATTAACTCAATGTGAGGCAACCGGGTCTACTTTGGGTTGAATTTGAGCTCAGGTTGAGCTCATTTAGTTGACCTAAGAATGGGTTAACAGGAGGTATGAGTTGGGTATGCAAAAGTATAAAAAAAATAGATTTTACAGGATTCCCGACGGTAGTATTGTTGGTGGGCGATGGTAGTACCACCCAAGAGGTGATTGTACCACCCAGGTCGATGGTTGTATCACATAGGTCGATAGTCGTTGCCACCCTATTTTCAAGGTGCTTTCGTAGTAGTACCGTCGGTGCTAGTGGTAGTACCATACATATCCTGATTTTATAGAAAGCTTTGAATTTTGGCTCCAATCTGAAGCCAATTGGAGTCTATAAATATTCTAAGTTTACTAGCTTGGAGAAGGGTGGTGAATGAAAAAGAAAGAAAATTCTTATGAAAAGTGTTGTAAAAATTGAGAGCTTCCCTTGAGTGCTTCAAAGTGTAAAAGTGAGTCTAAGTGAAGTGAGAAACTCTTGTAAAAGGTTCCTCTCCTGAACTTGTGAAAATGAGAAAGTGTAAGAGGTTTGGTCTTCACCTGTGAAAGAAGATCGTTTAGTAGACTCCAATGGGCCTCGACAAAGGAGGACTTTGAAAATGGACGTAGGTCAAGTTTTAGTCGAAGCATTATAAAATCTGTGAGCATCTATACTCTTGCCTTTTCTATTACATTTAATTGTTCTTAATTAGTTTGAAGAAAGGCACGAGCATTATCTTTCAACTTTGTTTTAGATCACTTACTTATTCGCTTTCAATGAAGTCCAATAAATGCTTTCGATTTTACTTCAAGCAAGTTTGCACCCCCTCCCTCCTCTTAGTGCCAATTGATCTTAACATTTGCTTTCCGAATTATTTATTTTAGTGGATCCTACCTATTCTGTAAAAATAAGGATCATGGATTTTGACCTTCCTATATTAAATTATTTGGAACTCCTTATTAGTAATATAAAACTTTACAAAATAGGATTCATATGAAAATAGACTAATTTAGCTTTCTAATTATACCTTTTTTGAGTAATTTGGAGCATATTTAATTGTTCAGATGATTTATGCAAATGTGCCTCCTAAATTCTGCCAAATAGAGCTCTTGCCAATTTTGTCTATTCTTGCTTCATCCATTTGAAAATTGAATTCATTTTAGAGTTCTTTCCTTAATTGAGCTTTATATAATTGCTTTGAGTTCTTTCATGCTCTTGTCTTTAAATCCTTTCATATCTGAACATATTACGTGTTAGTTTATGTTGCATGGTATTATTTTATATAGGTGTATGTATGTTTCATTTCGCATGTGCTTCTGATGTGTACCAATTTCATTGTTCACATATCTTTTATGTACTTTGGTGTTTATGGGATAATATGAACCTTTGATAGAAATGGTAAAGGGAGTTATGCTTAGAGCTCGCGATGCTCTATCAGCACCATCTAACTTCACCCAGACGTGGGTGGATGGAGCTCCTAGACATGGCAACTTCTATCTGATGGTCATCCAGAAATAGATAGTTCATATTATGTCTTTATCCCACTTCATCTCTATATTTTTAATATAATATCCAAACCATTGCTTTTGAGTTTATATGTGTGTTTTAGATAAGAATGAAATGGATCTTATGTTTGATAGGTATTTGATCTTCTGTTCCTTATTTGTTTATTTAATAAACTCTGAATTAATTCATACACCTTTGATATGCTTTGAAATATTTCGTATGTCATTGATATGCTCCAAAATATTTTATATGTCTCTGATATATTTTGAAACATTTCATACGTCATTGATATGCTTCAAAATATTTTATATATCTTTGATATATTCTGAAACATTTCATACGTTATTGATATGCTATGAAATATTTCATATGTCGTAGGTATATTCCAAAATATTTCATATGTCATTGATATGCTCCAAAATATTTCAATTGTCATTGATATATTTTGAAACATTTTATATATTACTGATATACTCCAATTACTCTTTATTTCATTTGTTATGAACCAAATATGCTTTGAATAAAATGACATTTACAATTTTGCATCTAATGGGCTGATATCCATGTATTCTTGTATCTCTACCTTTTTATTTTGACACCAAGTTTGTTTGAAACTAGCCTCCTTTGCCTTGGATATGTTTGTTACTTGCTGAGCTTTGTAGCTCACTCCGTTGATATATATAATTTTTATCATGTGATTTGGGTTTGATTTGTGCTTATATTTGAGCTCATGTTTGAATTTCAAATAAAATATGTTTCACATGATAAACATTTCAAGCGTCATCAATATATCATTTCTCTCCCTTTGTCATCATAAAAAGGAGAAATGTTTAACTCAAATTAGAATATTTATCACAAATATTTATCATTTGTCATCAATATACCATTTCTCCGCCTTTCTCATCAACAAAAATGAGAAATGTTCAACATATCATTTTTAAACAAATGTTCAAAATAAATGTTCATCAAATGATTAAAATTTCAAACAAAACACTTAGCATATGTCATCAATCATGTCATTTCTCCCCCTTTGCTATCAACAAAAAGGAGAAATATTTACCACATATTTGAATATTTATCACAAACATTCATTATATGTCATTATACCATCTTTCCCCCTTTGTAAAATAAGAAGCAGAAAAGAGAGAATTTATTCATCACAAAAAGAATCAATTCACAAGTATCACATCATATTTCTTTCTCCTCCTTTGTAAAAAAATAGAAGTAGAAGAGTCTTAAGAATCAAATCACAAGAGAGGAGTCAAGTATATCAAAGAATCAAGTATCAACAAGCGAGGGGGGATTCATTTGAAAATATTGCATCAAAGATTCATGAATCCAAGAATCAAATATTAAGAGTAAAGATTCGAAAGAGAGTTCATGAATCCAAGAATCAAATATTAAGAGGGAGAATTCGAAAGAGAGCTCATGAATCACATATCAGGCATCACAAAAAAGTTCTTGAATCACAATTTAAAATTTATAAATTTCAAGAGGAAAGAATGATGTAAAATCATCTTGAAAGATCAAAGATCACATTCATTTGTAAGATTCACATAAATTTCAAGAAGAAACTCATTTTGCAAGAATGAGAAATTCGAAAAATATGGTAGCAACTCATGCATTTTGAAGATTTAAAAACATCCCAAGTAAATTTTAAGAAGAAGCTAATTTTGCAAAAATGAGAAATCTGAAAAATATGATAGCAACTCATGCATTCGGAAGATTTAACATTCCTATTTTTTTCTAATCAAATTATTCCTTATTTAATGATTTTATTGCAAGATAGTAATTTTCTCTCCTTTTATTATTGTAAAAAAGAAGGGTACAAAATGTTTCTTTTAAATTAATGTTCTAATTACAATCATAAGTACAAAGGAATTATATGATAAAGATCATGTCATTACCAAAAGACATAATTTATTTTAAGAAATCTTTCCTTTTTAGTAAATAACAAAAAAGAGTCTTAAGAGATCAAATAGTAAATAATCTTGATTCATATAAGAGAGATCTAAAAAAAAGATATGATTCATTTAGATAATTATTTTTTAATAAAACATATGAATCATGTTTAACTATCTTGATTTATATAAAAATCTCAAGTTATACTTTTCAAGATCATAAATCTACTTTTTAGTAAATGATAAAAGGAAGAAATCATAGAGGTTAAAAAAATTATTCACATAAGAGGTACCTCAAGTCAGGAAGTTAAGGGAAAGTTCGTGAATGATTCGGTTGGAAGAAAATCTCATTTAAATTTCAAATAATCAAAATCACTTTTGTAGTTTAAGAAATTCAACAATAATGGTATACATAGATTCGTCATTTTATCTATTATTGAAAACTTGATTGAGAAATTTTAAAGAAAAATGCATTCCATTGTTTGTGTTTCAATTTCTATGATTTGTTTCATACAAAAAATTCTTTATCTTTTATGCCAAATCCATGTATTGCCGTTTAAAACAAAAATCAAGTTTCATTTCAAAAGAAATCTTCAAGATCATTACAATAAAATGTTTTCAAACAAATGTTTCAGTTTATTTTAATTCTAACTCTTTTTCATTTTAAGTGAATCTAACTCTTTAGACTTAGTGCAATGAGTTACCATGCTAATGTTTTTAAAAAAATATTTATTTTACTTTATTTCAAGCCCTAATTCAAGAATAATCTAACATTCAACATACAACATTCAACCTATTTCAACCCATCTAACATTCAACTATCATAACATTTAAATCAATCATTAATAAACTTTTACAAGCCAATAAGTAAAATTTAGTCATATCATTCAACAATAACATTTTCATTTAAATCAACCAACATAACATTTACAAGCCAATAATATTCAAAAGATTATGGTTTATATAGATAGAAATTTCATTTAGTTAAAACCATGAAGAATCGTAGAATAAAAAACATAGACTCATATAAAAAAAGGTTTGTTTGAATAAATATTTTTGAGAGTCACGAAAGTTGTTTCATATCTCAAATCGTAGACTCCAATATATCATCTCATCATATGAAAACACAAATAAGATCATCATCAAAATTACTTTCGAAAATTTTTAATGAAGGTAACATAGATAGTTTCTCATTAACAATAACTAAGGTTCTTAAGTTTTAATTTATTTTTTGTACAAGCATGCTCTAGTTATGCATCATTGAAAAAAGAACAACCAAGATCGATTGTTTAACCATGAATCATCGAAACAAAGATCGTCAAGTTTCAATCATCTTGATTCAAATAAGCTTTCCTTATTTTTGGTTAGTGAGCTTGAAAAGTGTGTTAGACCTCAAGTCATGTACCTTGAGCATCTACTATCAAGATATCATTTAGTTCTCATAGCCTTTGTTCGGAGACAAACCTACAGTAAAGGTGGTTTTGGTTTAGGTACTCATTTGACTTTGGGTCCCTCATGAAAGGCTCTTCTTAATTTTACTAATGACATTTGGTTGTTTATGGTTCCTTAAGGAACCCAAGCCACCTTGTGTGGACTATACCTTCTAAATAAGCATATATAGGTAAAATGTTCAAGTCTATCACATAAATTATATTTCTTTTCTAAATAAGAATCTATAGGTAATTTTTTACGCCGATGTTGGATATACACAACATGTCCAAGAAGGATAAGCTATTCTGCTTCCTCAATGGCCTAAAGTCATGGGCACAATAGGAACTGAATATATGTCACCAATGTGGTCGAGGTAATTGCGACTGTAGAAAGGCTAATTAACTCTGTTTCTTCGAAGGACTTAAGGAAGAAGAAACAACCCTCGAAAAATCGCTGACTCAAATATTCTCGAGCGAAGGAGTCTAGGGGTGAACAACGGAGAAGAACTTTGATAGAACCCCATAGGGAGCTCTATAGATTTTAATTTATGAGGATCAGCCCTTGGAACGCTATAGGGGTTCCTCCCTCCTAGAACTTGGCACAAGACTGAATAAAAGATTGATCTTGCTTGATAAAAGAGAGGGGGCAGCTACATCATTATATAGGGTTCTAAACCCTAGCCCATGGGGTGCTTGCCTAACTAAAATTATCCCTTTGCCCTCCTATAGCTAACCTAGCAGAGGAAAACCCTGGACGACCAACCCAGTAAAGGGGCGGCGACCACTAAGCCCTAAGGCCCCAATCTAAACCTTAGCCACACTTTTTTATAGGATAGAAGTGGCTAGGTGGGATTTTATTACAATCCCACAGGGTTTTTATTGACTAATTCTAGGGTGATTAGGACTCAACCCTACTGGAGTCCTATCAAGCCCGCCCTATTTGAATCAGCCTTGTCCTCAAGGCTGAGGATTCATAAACTCTGGGAACTAGGTCTTCAGCTCCTCGTAAGACTCCTACATTGCATCTTTGGATGGTAAATTATTTCACTTCACTAGTACTTCAGTTGAAGGGTGTCGACGACACATCATAATCCTCCGATCAAGTATAGCTTCAGGTTGAGCTTGAATCTTGCCATCATTAGTAGTTCTCGATAGTTGAGTCTGAACCAACTCATGTTCTCCCAATTTTGGCTTTAGTAAGGATACGTGAAAGACGGGATGGATCTTAGCGTCATCTGGGAGCTTTAATATGTATGTCATGGCTCCAATACGCTCCAAAATCTGATATGGTCCATAGAATCATGGAGATACCTTCATCGATGCTATGGTGTTGATTGACAGTTGCTTGTGTGATTATAGGCGAAGGTAGACCCAATCTCCTACCAAAAATTCTCGCTCACTCTGGTGAGTTTCTGTTGGTGCTTCATGCGGGCTTGGGCGACAATTAGGTTGTCTTTCAACAGTTGCAGAAGCTTGTCCTTAGTAATTAAGTTTTGGTCGACCTGATCCATTTTGGTCGCACCAATTACATATTTAGGTATTACATGGGGCGATCGACTATACAATGCATCATGGGGGTATATTTAGTTGATGAATGATAAGTTATGTTGTACCACCATTCAACCCAAGGAAGCCACATTGTCCACTGTTGGGGCCGGTCACTGGTGAAGCACCATAAGTCTCGAGGCATCTCTTCACCACAATCTTTGTGCTTATCTTCAATTGGGTGCCTTGTAGTTGGAAGAGCTCAGTCCAAAATTTACTTGTAAACATCCTATCATGGTCGCTCACAATCGACCTTGGCATCCCATGCAGTTTTATAATATTTTCCATAAAAAGTTGAGTAATACTGGCAACGGTACAAGGATGTCTCACATAACAGAAATGAGCATATTTGGTTAGACAATCTACCACCACAAAGATTGTGCTTTTACCTTGAGATGGTGGCAACCCTCAATGAAGTCCATGGAGTTGTCAGTCAATGCTGAGTCTGGTATAAGTAGTGGCTGTAGTTTTCCCAGACTTGCCACCATTTCACCTTTTTGCTGCTAGCATACATCACATTTAGATACATAATCATAATTAGATCTTTTCATGCCTCTCCAAAAGAAGTTTTGCTTCACCCTCTTATATGTTCTCAGAAATCCAGAGTGCCCTGCTGAAGTTGAAGAGTACAACTCATGCAAAATAATTTTGATGCAAGGGGAAGAAGGAACAATCATAATTCAGTCTTTGTAGCACATGTCCTTCGAATCCCAAGTGTAGTGGCCCATGGAATCCGAATTCTTCTCCAATTTTTCTATGATGCCTCAGGTTTCTAGGTCGCTCTTCCACTCATCTCTAATGTCTTTGAGGAAGTTGGTGGAGGGAAGGGAGATGGCTGAAATTTTGGTTTGTTCCAGTAGCCGAGATAGAGCATCTGTAACAACATTCTCTTTCCCCTTTCAATAAATAATTTCATAATCAAAGCCAAGAAGTTTAGTTACCCATTGTTGTTGATCGGGAAGATATTTTCTACTCCAAAAAATACTTGAGGCTTCGGTGGTCGGTCTTAATCTGGAAGAGTCGGTCGATCAACTAGGGTCTCTACTTCGTGACGGCATGTACGATGGCAAGCATTTCTTTATCATACACAGATATTTTAAGATGGGAGGGAGACAAAACCCTGGTGTGAGCAAGAGGTCAGCCATCTTGCATTAGAACAGCCCCAATTCCAACTCCATATGCATTGGCCTCAATCACGAAGGTGCGGTTGAAATCGGCAAGTGCTAGGACCGGCATCGTCGTTATGGCTGCCTTGAGTCGTTCAAAGGCTGTGGAAGCTTTATCCGATCATAAGGAGTCTTTCTTCAGTAGGGACGTGAGTGAGGCACTGTTCTTGCTATAATCTTTGACGAATTTCTGGTAGTAGCCCATGAGTCGAAGGAAGCCTCGTAGTGATTTGATGTTCTTAGGTTTCGGCTATCCTTGCATTGATTCGATCTTTGTCGGGTCTACTGCCACTACATCCTCTAATATAATGTGCCCTAGATACTCCATTTTATACTATAAAAAGTTGCACTTTGATTGTTTAACATAAAGGGTATTCTCCCGAAGGATTGTTAGAATAATTCGCAAGTGCTAAAAATGTATATCAAGTGTAGGGCTATAAATGAGGATATCATCAAAAAATATCAACACAAACTTGCATAGAAACCTTCAGAAAATATCATTCATCAAGCATTGAAAAGTAAAAAGAGCATTCGTAAGTCCGAAGGGCATTACCAAAAACTCATAGTGGCTGTTATGTATACGGAATATAATTTTCAGAATATCTTCAGTGCATACCCAAATCTGATGGTATCCGGAACGGAGATCCAATTTATTAAAGACTCGGGCTCCTTTTAGTTCATCTAAGAGCTCATCTACTACTACTATAGGGTATTTGTCTTTGACAGTGAAGGCGTTTAAAGCCTGGTAATCAATGCACATTCATCATGTACCATCCTTCTTGTGCACTAGCAACACCGACGAGGAGTAAGGGCTGTAGCTTAGTCGAACCACTCAGGTGTCGAGCATCTCCTTAACGATGTTCTCAATCTCGTCTTTCTGCATGTGAGGATAGTGGTACGATCTTAAATTTGTTAGAGGCTTGCCCGGCAATATAGGGATGCAATGATCATACGACCAGTTAGGGGGTAGCCCCCGCGGCCCATGAAAACATCCACGAATAAGTCCAGCAATAAGGCAAGCTTAGGATCTAAATTTTTTACTTTTTCCTCCTTTGATGGCTCCTGGATATGCATAAAAAAATCCATCATTTGTTTTGTGTAGCACCTTCTCCATTCACTACGCCGAAACGGTGGAGATATGGCTCCAGCGCTTGCCTCGCAATGTGACCTATCTTCCTTTACAATAAAACTTCATGATTAATTTAGAGAAATTCCAAGAGATATCACCTAATGTTGTGAGCCATTCAATCCCAAGCACGACTTCATAGTCATCGATGGGTAGGAGGAAGAAATCGGCTACGACTACTTGGTCTTGTAGGAGCAATTTTACCCGCAAGCACCGTTGGTCGTAATTGAGGATACGGCCGTCGGTGACCTTTACGTCGAACTTGTTGCAACCTTTGATTTGAAGTGTCATACATGCAGTAACCTTGCTATTGAGGAAGTTATTGGTGCTTCCCATATCTATAAGAACGGTGATGGGTTGCTGTTTAAGGAGTCCTCCAACTTTCATCGTCTGCAGGTTGGAGTAGCCGGCCAGCGCATGCATTGCATAGTCGGCTGGTTGGGGCTCTTTCTCCATGGCTTCATCTTTGAGTTTAAGGCTTTCTTCAGATGGTTCACTATCCTCACCCTCTACTGATTTAATCACAAGGTGTCGGCCCTTTTTGCAGCGATGTTCTCGGCTCTATGGTTCATCATAGTGCCAACACAACCCCTTGACCGATCGTTCATGAAGCTCGTCTCTTGTTAATTTTTTTAGTGCGGGGGCTCAGATGGCAGTAGAGGGGGCTGAAGGCTTCAGAATGGCTAGAAGGAGAGTGACCCTTGTCCTTCGTACTTCATGGTTCAATCATTCTTCCTGGATTCTTGTGAAGTAAATCACCGCCATAAGAGTGTACGGTTATCGCATCTTTACTTCTCTTCAAATCTCCAGCTTTAGGCCCTCAATAAAAGTCCCTAAAAGTTGCTTTTCAAACTAATCCATATTTTGGTTAGATAAATATTCAAACCTTGTTTGGTATTCATGTATTATAGAGGTTTATCGAATCTTCGCTAATTGTCCATCGATGTTGTCGAAATTGGTTGGTCCGAAGTGATTTAGTAGTCCTTCCTTGAATCGCTGCCAAGAGAGACCTCCATGGGTGTGCTCAAACCAATTGAACCACCGAACAGTGGCTCCCTCGAGGTGGATGACACCAATCTCCACCCTTGTAGCATCGGCGGTTCGGTAGAACCAAAAATAGCGCTCCGCACACGAGATCTATCCGATCGGGTCTCCTTCTTCCCATCTAGGGAAGTCAACCTTCATGCGTGGATTGTTTAGATCAGGAATGATGTGATCATGCTCTTGAGGATCGTCTCGCTGATATGAAGTTTCTCCTTGTTGTGATTTCTTCGGGCTAGGTGGTCAGCCCATATTGAATTTAGTGAAAAGGGCTCGCATCTTCTCCTCCATACGGCTTTCAAAGGCTTCAAACTTGGCGTTAATGGCCTCCTCCGATGCCATGGTGTAGGCCTCTAGATCTATAATGCTGAGATCCTTTTTCTATTGTCGTGTTAGGGGAATGAGAGGTTTTGAGGAAGAGGTGGCCGATTAGGTAGGTGGATCGGTTTGATGGAAGTAGGCTACGGTTTAGGGCTGATTCGGGTGGTTGTTTGGGATCGATTTAGGGTGCTGTTCGGAGGGGTTCTTAGTGAGGATGATAGGGTTTGCAGATGAGAGATAGAAAATCTAAAAACCCATAAGAGACAGTACTCAAATCCGATGGAATTCGACAAAGAAAGGTGCTATGATGTGCTATCCTGTCGAACATATTTTACGTCGAAGAAACGATGAATTCTAGACATAAATCTCAAAGGAAAGCTTGAGAAAAATATGCAGAACTCCTCGGTTCAGATGTGGTTAATATCAGTAAAAATTTTGACAAAATTTCGGCAGAGTAACATAGGGAAATAGGGGAAAAGACGAAGGGCAGATTCTTCGTCGTAAAAATTCCAGCAATACGTGATGACGAATTAGAGCACAATAGAATCGATTTTAGAGAGAATTCTTTTTAGAGATCGATCTTAGATGAGGGCTAAGACAATCTATGAAATCATATAAAAATTTTAGCCAAAATAGGAGAATATAAAATCGATTTCAAGAGGAAAATACATGACTAAAAATTTCTGCAGCGTTTCACCTTCGTAATAACAATAACGTTTGCGACAGTTACAAATTTACAACAATGAAAGTATGGGAAAACCTCTTTAATGTGTAAGATAAGGGAATAGTAGTAGTAAATAAGCATCAATGATAAAAATATACTAGATCTCCAATTTCAAATGCAGGGGCAGCAACTAATTAATTTGATCTGCGGCTTGGATAGAAGGTGGAGGTGCGTGTCGCAGCAATTGATGGAATTGCTTGGGAAGGTGGGGGCGGTAGAGATGGCAGCAAGGGCCACAAGAACACTGCTCTGATACCAGATGATAGAACCCTAGAAGGGGCTCTATAGATTTTGATCTCTGAAGGGGATCAACCCTTAAAATGCTATAGGGGTTCATCCCTCCTAGAACTCGGCACAAGGCTGAATAAAAGATTGGTCTTGCTTGATAAAAGAGGTGCTTACCTAAGTAAAATTACCCCTTTGCCCTCCTATAACTGACCTAGCTGAGGGAAACCTTGGTCGACCAGCCCAGTAAAGGGGGCGACGGCCACTAAGCCCTAAGGCCTCAATATAAACCCTAGTCATACTTCTTTATAGGATAGAAGTGGCTAAGTGAAGTTTTATTATAATCCCACAGGGTTTTTATTGACTACTTCTAGGGTGATTAGGACTTAACCCTACTGGAGTCCTATCAAACTTCCATAAAAGACCAATCTCAAAAGGCAAGGCTCCGAAACTTGGTAGATGCTTCTTGTGCGGAGGACCGCACATGGTGAGGGAGTGCCCATAAAAGCAGGCACTCAATGCCTTAACTGCGTCAATACACCCTCACATATTGGACAAGGGCAAAGTCGTCGCCCTTAGTTCGAGCAGTTCAGAATCTAGCAGCGATGATGAGTAGTCGCAAGGGCTCCAAATGGGAGCAATACATTTGTTGAATGCATTGTGGGGTCAAGTGGGGGAGAACACGAAGGCAAAGCCACATAACGTAGGGAGTAGCGAGTTGATGTCTGTGGACATCAACCTTAATGGTCGAATAACTCGTGCCATGGTGGACATAGGCACTACCCAAAATTTTATTGTCGATCGAGAAGCAAAGCGACTTGGACTAATCTTGGAGAAGAACCCAAGTCGGATGAAGGATGTGAACTCGGAGGCCAAGCGGATCTCCGGACTAGCAAAGGGGATCCCCATCAAGATCGAAACATGTAGCAGAAGCATAAATATAATAGCAGTGCCTTTGGATGACTTCCAAGTGATTCTCGAAATGGAGTTTATTCACACAATAAAATGTCATTCCTAAACTCCCTATGCCTGATGGGGGATTACGACCCTTACGTGGTTTTAGTTTCTCGATGAGGAAACAATGATCCACAATAAATATCAGCATTACAATTGAAGAAAGGGGTACAAAAAGAAGAATCAACCTTCGTGGCTGCTATAAAGCTAGAGGCATTTGACGAGTAGGCCATTCAAGAACCTGCTATGGTGACAAACATTCTGAAGGAGTTCTCAGATGTGATACCATCCAAGTTGCCGAAAACTCTGCCACCATGCAGAGATATTGATCATCATTTTGAGCTAGAGCCAGGAGTGAAGCCTCTACCAAGACCACCATACCATATGGCCCTTCTAGAGTTGGCAGAACTCAGAAAGCAATTAGATGAACTGCTAAGCGGTGGTCTCATCAATGTTCAAAAGCACCATTCAGAGCTCTAGGCCTCTTACAGAAGAAATAAGATGAGAGCCTCTGATTATGCGTCGATTATCGAGTCCTCAATAAAGTGACAATGAAGAACAAGTATCCCATCCCACTCATCATGAACTTGTTTGATCAACTAGGGAAGGCAGAGTACTTCTCCAAACTTGACCTTCGGTCAGGGTACTAACAAGTGTGCATTATAGAAGGCGACAAAGCGAAGATTACTTGTGTGACCAGGTATGGAGCATTTGAGTTCTTGATGATGTCTTCTAGCTTAACCAACGCTCCAGCCACATTCTGTACTCTAATAAACCAACTATTCAAGGAGTATTTGGACAAGTTTATGGTTGTCCTCTTAAAAGATATCATCATCTACAACCAAACGCTCGAGGAGCATGTCGAGCACCTTCAAACAATCTTCAGAGTTCTCAGTGAGAATACCTTATTTTTCAAGAGGGAGAAATGCTACTTTGTTGAGATAGAAATTTTGTTCTTGGGGCATCGAATCGGTGATGGTTCCATCTAAATGGACAAATCTAAGATGCAAACTATGGCAGAATGGTGAACACCAAAGAAGGTATCTGAGCCTCATTGGCAGAATGGCAAACACCAAATCTAAGGTCATTGTGCACTCGCAACATCTTCACTCGATGAACCATTCATCACTTTTGCAAACTTATACAAATGTTTGGCAATCTATTTTGCCCTAGTTTTATGGATTTTGCTTGAGAAATACAAGCAAAAATAGCTTGCAACGTTACAGTGCGATTGCTCACCATGCTAGGCCAAAACTGCCCAAAACAACTCCATTTTCGCATGCTGCGGTATCACGGACAAAAATATAAATATGGTGTTCGATGTAATGCTCATGTTTGTCCGTGTCCTTCGGTTTCTGTACATTCTCTGTACAGCAAGTAGCGGGCTTGTAGTAGGCTTAGCAGCCCTAGTTTGGTTAGCTTTTGTGGCTGGTTTCGGCTTGTAAATGAGAGTTATGTCATATAGGTACTTGTGGAGACTTTGATCTGTAATGGACCTTAATCCTTTGTGTGCAACCGTTTAGAGCTTGTAAAGTCCATAATTATAATTTGTATTGACTATATAAAGTATTTTCTAAAGTGGTTGCATGTGGATCCCGTGGGAAATGCTTCCTCTAACTCGTTTTCTCTTTTGTAGGTCCTAAGGGATCCTAGGAGGTTTCGGGGAGGTTAACATTTGTTGACGGATATGCAAGGGTGCCACACGACTTAGGCAAAACCAGCTATGTCCGTGACATTTTGGTATCAGAGCAGGACAAGCACACGCAGAAACACTTGCCATACAAATATGGGAGACCTAGCTGGGCTGCATGGAGGGCAGCTAGTATGCAAGATCGTTTAAGAGAAACGAACATGAAGATGTAGGGAAAAGGAGTTGTTTAGAGGAGCGGGCATCCTTGATTGACATTCAGAGGAATGGCCAATCTTTGCGCGAGATACACCATGAGGACAAGTAAGCTAGAAAGAATTGGGATGGATGAGTTCGAGCTACGGCTCGATGTTGGCAATCAAACTTGACGGTACTCAAGGCTAGCGGGGTGCTTGGTAAAAGATAAGACCGTGCAAAGTGGGATGTGTTGTTCAACGACCGAAAGAGTTATGCAAAGCTCACAGAGGTGAGGGGAATTGCTAACTCAAAGAATTTGGTACTCATGCAAGGGCTTATATATGGACGATGGAGTGTTCGTGGCCATCCCAAGGCGACTGGAACTCAGTGTCATGGAGCATTAAAACTTTCTCTTCGGCATGGAAAGGATACATCCGTAGAAGATTGAAGTGTGCAACAAGTTCAGCATGTTGCTAGGCCTTGAAGGTGTAGCGGGGGCTGTATTGGTGAAGAGTCACAATCTAGCAAACACATTTATGGGGGCAGAATAATGCACAGATTATTCAGTAAGATGGAGTAGTCCAAGGGGATGATGGTCTTTGAAACTTCCAAAGGGAAGAATGCAAAGAGGAAAGTTGCTCCAATAGGACAGAGGAAGAATCATGTGCAACGGATCACATATGTGGAGGAAGAGTACCTCAAGATAATATCTCTATAAAGCTCAATAGACCAAGCAAGCAGTGAGGAGTCGTTGTATGATCTTGAATGAAGTAATGTATTGGTGGATGCATTGCAAGATCAAGTGGGGGAGCGACAATGGCAACATCATACGAAGGCACACTTAGAGTCGATGTGGAAACTCAATGGAGGGCTGACCCGTGAAATGGCAGGTGTGAGGGCCACCATCAACTCAATGCAAATCTAGGAGTAGAGCAACTTGGGTGGAACTTGGTGAAGTATCCAAGCCTTATGAAGGGAGTCGACGTAGAAGATAGAAACATGGAGCGGAAGCACGAAGCTTTCCTTGGACAGAGGTCAAGGACATGAACTCTTGTAGAGGCAAGAGTGGGATTATGTCATTCCATGAGTTCTTCATTCTAATGGGGCAGACTCATTTTGCATGGCGTCAAAGACGAAGAGAGCTTCGAGGCACATGCACCTTATCTCAGAGAAGCATTTGATAGAGGTACTAAGGCGACTCAACTTTCAGAGGCAAAGTTGGTATCATAAGGCCTTAGCATAGGGTAAGAGGACATAGAGAGGGATACTTTTGAAGAATATGCCACAGTACTACCATTCGAGTTGTCATGAAGAAAGTGATGTGTAACGGAGATTGTGCTAGTGGGGGATAGAGGCACAGGATCCCGATAATGGTGCACCAATTTTAGTGAAGTCTGGGGACTTCGGAGCTACTGGGCAATGGACCATCCTAGAGCGATGCTTCATCCAGGGGTGACCTAAGAATGGGTGGGTGAAGGTGAATTGCCAAAGGAGCGAACATAATCGGAGGTGGCGGAGGCCCTATGATGTGTTGGCAAAGGCCACATATTGAGAGATTGTAGTCTGAGTTTATCACATAAGAATCTGAATGCAATGGAAATGTTATCATGAGGCGACATGATGCAGTGGATCGTGGTGGAATAGTTCGTGACAATGCAACATATATAGAGATGTCCCGTGAGGGACACGATCATATGGAGGTATGATCAGCAGCTACTGGGAGCTCCACTTCGGTGAACAATACAACGACAAGGACTATAGATTCAAGGAGTGAATGCCATGGTACCATAGAGGCGGGTCTTTCATGTGTGTGCATCGAGTCTTACATCGGATGAAAGCCTTGGTTATCAACATATGGGGGATGTGTACCACCGAGGGAGAATTTCGAGTGCAAGTACCAGAGAGTCCCATAGAGGGGACTTGATCATCCAGAGGTATGATTGGAGCGACTAGAGAGCTTCAGTGCTTATATTCACTTAAGGGAGCCCGACAAGTCAAAGAACAAGGATGAGTAAGCGAACATTACTACCAAAAAAGCTAAGGAGAATAAAATCAGCATGAGCCCTATAACAAGATGGTGGAGGCTATGTATGGGAGTTGCAGTCTATCTTTCCAAGGACCAAGGGAAGCTGCTTGGATAACATAGATGTGTTGAAGCAGGTGGTCGAAAGGGGCGAGGAAGCGACGTCGAGTCTAGAGGGGCTTAGCTACCCAAGTTCAAAGCGTTGGTCAGGAAGGGAGTGGAGTCAGAGGAGTGTCATAGTGCCATAGAGGCAAATATACTGATTATGAAGAAAGGGACACAGATGCAAGACAAGGGATAGTAGGGCCATGGGTTCAGTAGTACCATGGTACTATAAAGGCGGGACTTCCGTGGAGTCATTGATCCCTTGCTCTTATGGAGGGAGAGCGTTGGTCGTAAAAGGGGCCGAAGAGGTGAAAAATACAGAGGCAAACTCCAAGTACCAAGATAGCACGGAAGGGCAGAGGCCATGAAACTTCATAAGACCAGTGTCGACGGACTTCTCATCAAGATAGCCGAAAGTGAGGGACTTCGGGATGATGCAGGAGTGCTCGACCAAGAAACAAAATAGGCAATACATGGTGCTGTACCTTTTCTATTCAGATGAGTAGGCAACAAAGATGATGGAGAAGACAGTACAATCCCATAGACGACCAGAACTATCAAATACTTACTCCAAGTTGGGGGAAACTTTTACTTTTTTCGGGCAAAACTTCTTGCATTCGAAAGTTTGATGGTAGTGGGAAGACGAATTACAATAGCTAACTCAACACAAGGAGTGCAAACAATTCAAGTGCTTCGAAAGTATGAGCAAAGAGCGGGCAAAAACTAGTAACTAGCTCGATGCATGAAGTACAACCTCGAGGAGGCGAGTGAAGTCAAGTAACTTTGCCTTCTCAACTCCTAAGAGAATGGGTGAAACCGAGTATCGTAATTCTCATATTTATCTAACAGAGTAGCTCTGCAAAAGTTTCAAGACCCTTCAAAGAAATCTAATGGAAGATGAGTTATCAAATCCTCACCAATGGTGATCAGTGCTATAGAGAGTAGATTGTCCTTTTCATTTCCCAATAAAAGGCTAATTGAAAGCGAAAGTGATATGAACCTACTTGGAAGTGACAACTAAGTTAAAGAAGAATTGATGGACAAATTTTATGAGGGAAGGACCTCAAAAATTTCAAAGATTGTGAGATGATGCTGGTTAAAGCTCCAACAAGCATTCACCCAGTTTAAGCGGCATGAGACGTTTATGATATTGGTATAAAATAAGGAAGGTCTTTTTCTTTATCAAAAGGATCTGCAAGAATCAACAAGGATTAGCACAACTCAGCTGACCCCACACCAAAGTCAGTCATTGGTGAGTTGAAGCACCATGGCGAATCAGAGTTCGACTACTCAATAGCAGTGGAGGAGAGCAACTGGGAGTCGAGAGGCGTGTTGTAGCTAGAGCAGAAAATTGAAGATTCAGCAAAAGGCGAGGAGATGCAGCGTTTGCAGTGGCTTCGACACGGACGTCGAAGGAATAAGTGGGGGAGAATGTCACAGACAAAAATATAAATAAGGTGTTTGATGTAATGCTCATGTTTGTATGTGTCCTTCGATTTTTGTACATTCTTTGTACAGCAAGTAGTGGGCTTGCAATAGGCTTGGCAGCCCTAGTTTGGATAGCTTTTGTGGCTGGTTTTGGCTTGTAAATGGGAGTTATGTCATGTAGGCACTTGTGGGACTTCGATCTGTAATGGACCTTGATCCTTTGTGTGCAACCATTCAGAGCTTGTAAATTCCATGATTATAATTTGTATTAGCTATATAAAGTGCTTTCTAAAGTGGTTGCTTGTGGATCCTGTAAAAATGCTTCTTCTAACCCATTTTCTCTTTTGTAGGTCCTAAGGGACCCTAGGAGGTTTCGGGGAGGCTGACCTTTGCAGACGGACATGAAAGGGTGCTGCACGACTTAGGTAAAACCAGCTCAGTCCGTGAAGCGACCTAATTTCTGTAGATCGTGAAGCGGAGCAAACATCAGTCATCTCAGCACCCTAGAACCTCCCGGGTGGCACAGGGCTAGATGAGACTTTGGGTATATGTCGGGCGTTGAGCACTCATCAGAGATTGAGCTTGTCTTCATGCCCAGCCCCCGATGAACCGATGTTTGTGGACTTGTGACTGTTCATTCAACCTTTTAAAGTCATGTTTCACTCCTTTCTCTCTTGTACTCAAGGTGTTTGTTGAATTGCTTGTAAAAGCTTCTCTCTTCGTGAGACGTCGAGACTCGTCCACCATTCGCTTCAATCTAATCAACCTTCTTTTTTGTAAGTCCTTAGGGACCGACACGAGGTTGCTTATAGACTGACTCGTTATAGATGAATAACACATGGGCGTTTCATAACTTAGGCAATCCCAACTAAGTCTAAGACATTGGCGTAAGGACAGTTCACGACTTAGGCAGTTCCAACTAAATATGAATCTTTGTCGTAAGGGTGTCGCACGATTTAGGTAAATTCAGCTAAGTCTGTAATACCTTGGGAGATCCTATCCTTTTATGAGCAAGAGCAGAGGATCTAGGATACCCTCCCATCATAGTCATCTCCTAAGGAATCACACCATAATTAATTTTTTTTTATTGATCGATAATCATTATTAGAATTTAATTATATTTATAATTCATCTTATCTAATTAGATATAGTCACATAACCTAACATAAACATCTAACAAAAGGAAAGAGATAAACCATATGACGCTTCAAAATTAATCTCCTCTCACTAGTAAAGTGAAACTCATTTTCTCTTATTTTCATCAATTCGATTAAAAGACTTCTCATGGAAGTATTGACCTTAAAGAATATATAGCCGTGTCCATGTCATTATTTATATGCTACTTTAAATGTCATGATAGGTTAGGTTTTTTCAACTACTTTTTATAAAAAAGATGTAGGAGCTTGATTTTATCATATTAGAAATTGATGTAGGAGCTTGAATTTCACTTTCTCAACAAATAACAACAAAAAAAGTCTACAACAATATTGTTGATTATTTAACAAGTTAAGGACGAGTCTTTGGCCTATTGCAATATAGGTTCAAAAGAAAGACTTATGAGACACTTATCCTCCTATGCTTATCCATGGCTTTTTCAATGGTTCCTTTAGTCGATAGTTAAAAAGGCTTTTAACATCTTCTTCGACCTACTCAAAATAATGAATTGACTGATAGACTCCTAGGGTTCTATCGTGGAGGAATAGCGTGAAAAAGGGGATAAACGATCTCTTCGAGGAGATCGGGCCTCCTAGATCACTTCGAGGGGATCTACCTCTTAGGGTTTCTGCCTATTTGCTAAAACTAAGATTCTTCATTCATTGATTGTGGAAAAGGGTTTACAACCTTATTTATAAGACTTTACCAAAAATCTTACTAATCTTTGACTCTTGATAGATTCCTAACTGAAAATAATAACGGACTCCATCCTAACCGAAGATAAAAACCAACTTCAACCAACTCATAACTGACTCGATTTGACTCACCCGTCTCATAACTGACTCCGACTGGACAGACTAACATGACTCGACTTGATTTAATCATAAATGGATGGACCCGACTTAACTAGGGTCCTAACATTGACAAATAAAAATTGAAATCCTCATGGCAATGAAAAGAAGGATAATACTAAGAATCACATAAATGATTATTCTTCTTGACAAAACCCTATCTATGTCATCTCATGAAGTCGAGTCATCCCAACATTAATATATGTCACGCGTGCGTTGTATCTCATTGTAAGATCAAAAGACCTCCACACCTGCACTTGCCTAAGTCAATAGTGATCTGACCTCTTCAATTCAATTATATCTCAAATTAGTCATATCTTTAAATCCTTCAAAATGATATATTCTCACTACCATCAAAACAATTGATGTCAAGTCATTGGCACTTTCCAAATGACCTTACCCTCAAGAGAATTGATAAATATCAAGTCAGCCATGCCCTCGAGATAATCTTCGTCAAGTCGGTCATGTTGTCAAGTTAGATGCATCTTCAAGACATCTTCAAAATGATCATGCCTTTAAGTTATATCTTTGAATCATTCCCGACAAATCAGAAGGCGCCAATTGGAGGCAACAATACACAAATAAGGTAAATCAGGAGGTTGCATGCTAAAGATTTACAACTTGCTTTTAAAAAAAAGCCTCTTTTAAACAAAGTTTTTGAGATATGATCTTCTTCTAAATACAGAAAAGCCTGCACAACCATGCTAATAATAACTCGCTACTCATATTTTTAATACAACCTCAATAGGTCGAGTGAAGGGCCATGTCAAGTTTCTTCTCACGTGGGCTTCACCTTAGTAGGTTGGAGGCAGAATTTTCAAACTTCAACAAATGTTGAGAGAGAAGCAATCTTTACATGTAGGCCTGATCTTAGAATCCCGACTTACAATCTTGTAAAAAAAGGAGAGTTTTATTCTCCCCATTAAAGATTCAAAACTTGGTCTCCCATAGTGAAGCACTATGGGGTGTTGTAGTTTTGTGACGATTGGTCTACCTTAGTCATAGACAATTATAGTAGTGTCACTATGTGCGATGGTTATAGTAATATTATTACCTTAGTCATAGGCAATTATAGTAGTGTCACTATGTGCGATGGTTATAGTAATATTATTGCAATGACATCTGTTAGTCACGATCGATGTCACTAGATGTTATAGGTTAGTGACTGCACAGTAGAAGAATGTGCATTGTCATGCAATGATGACTGTGCAGGTCGACGGGTGACACATGTGCACAACTGTGCATGGGCACGATAACAACAACGCATAAAGATTGGAGAGATCGTCAGTCAGCATATAGGTATTGTCGTTGTTGAAGGTGCGGCTTGCGTAATGACTGTGAAAGGGAATGAGAATTAGGGGTTTTTCTAGAAAAAGATATTCTTACCCATAAGAAATCAAAGAAATTCTAATGTGTCATAACATTTAATTTTTCTAATTTTGCCCTTAAAAATTATATTTTTCTATTATATATCCCATGAAAAATTATAGTTTCAGCCCTTAGAAAGTAAAAACTTTTTATTTATATCATTAATTATAAAATTGACTAATTTATTTTATTTTATCAAGTATTTTAATTGACCTTGATCATGATTGCATTTTGACTATTTGACTAAACTTAGATTTGATCAATCAAATTTTAATCGAATTCAAGGAAAATTAAATTTTGATCAATTTTTTATTTTGATCAACTTTAATTTTGATGAGTCTCACTGAACGAATGGTTGATCCAAATCTATGAGCCAAATTTAGTTAGCCTAATTATGGTCCTACTTAATTAAATAAAGCTAACTAGTCTAATTTAGGGTTTTATGTGAAATTAAAAATATATATGAACTATATTTTTTTATGGTTTTCTCATATGATATATTAATAAAATTTTATACTTGATAAATAAAAATCTAATTATTGTTCTTTGATATTTACTTAGTTATTCACATACATATCTTTAAAACTATGAAATAATATTTATTTTTATATAAAGATATAATTTATGTTTCATCATGATTATAGTTATTATATGAGTTTTTCAAACTCTTCATGTTGATTAATATTCAATAATTATTATGATTAATATTTATTATTACTAAATATTTCAGCATAAATTAGATTAAAAAATTTGATGAATATTAGTTTAACTCATATCAAATTATAATAAATATTTTGTTATTTATAAAATATTTTAAATTATATTTTATATTATGGATTGGTATTGTAGCTGCCAAAGTAGCCTAGATCAATAACTTATAAAATTATAGTAAATAATTAATCCTAAATGATATCATAAATATAATATACATAATGACATATATAATTAAGATATTTAGATAATCACAAAGGAGAATGTATTTTGAATAAGTATATGATAAGATAGGATGGTACTATTTTGAATCTCCTTATAGTTTAAGATTGTATACCTAAAAGTAGGAACACTATTCCATAGGATAGTATCAGTCCTCTATATATATTTTTCTATCAATACTAGATATGATAATATTTTACTCATAGATTAAATAAAGTTAATATTAATAGTTTAAAATTTATTAAAAATCTCAAAATACTAATATTATATTATTTTATTATAGTGGTATTCCTATCTTGTATTTGTATAAATATCTTTATATTTTTAGATTATATTATTATAAATGACTTGAGCATATGTAATTTATATTAAGTGTGTTAGATCTTCATCAGACTAGCTGAAAGGATCACAAATATAACTATTGAAAGTTCTATGAAACAAATAATTGAGATAATTAATCTGAAAAACTAATCAGGAAAGGTCTAAAGGACTTAGTTTTACAAAAAAATACTAATAATATTTAGACTTCATTACATTCTACAACTATGAAACTAAAATATTTAAAGATAAATTTAAATTTACTGATAAATTATTGGCTAATATATTAATAAAAGAACATATTGAATTTTAATATAATAGTATTTAAGGAATTCAAGATTATATCCTCAATATGCTTGACAAAGCTATTAGCTCAAGAACATTGAGCATAATATAACTGAGTTCTTTCTCATATAATTTATTTAATTATATTTCTTTCTTATTTGACTCATTTAAAATTTATTATAAAGGATAAGTAAAATTTTGATGAGTAATTAGTATATATGTTTAGAAAGAATTAAGATTAAAGTAATAAAGACTTATAATATTTGGATACTACTCAAGTAGTGAGTAACAATAAAAGATAGTCGAAGGATAAATCACTTGAGTTTATAAATACTATATAAACTCAAAAACGAAAATCTTCATAGTATAGTGCTTCTTTTGTGGAAAGAAATGTTATATGAAAAGGATTATAATATTTTGGTTTAAAAGATAAATCTATAAGCTTAACCTTTGAATGTTTCAATTAGATAAGTTCTTTTTTAATACTTAGTAGATTAATACTAATGCTTAAATTTATGTTACTAATAATAAAGATTTATTTTAATACGAGAATCAAAAGAGTATGAAATATTCATCATTATAGGGAACCATCTTAAAGTGAAAAACAATAGCGGTTGGTACTTATCACTTATGCTTAAAGATGATTCATCTAATATTATATTTTTATAATTTTAGTTTTTTTTTATCTAGAATCGACAAGATATTATTTTTCTTTTGGTAGTTGTAAACTCAATATATTCATGATTTAATAAAAATTAACTTTTAAATTTTGTACGATAGTTTGTATAAATTTAATGTAAATCTTGAGTTTATAATGATTATGTAATCAAATATTAGAATGAAAGATAGTTTTATAATCTAATTGAGATTTTATAGGGGATATTTTGGCCCGTCCAACGTATACTTCCACGTCGCCTTCCAAAAGCCAAGTAGATATGGCTGACTCAGCTTAGATCAAGGTCTTGGGAAGGAGCACTACCCCGGACCACCGCTCGAGATGCTAGGTCCAGGCCGCATCACCTGCCTCCACTGTGAGATTTTCTTCCATATGTCTCATACACAGTAGGAGGACCTGTTTCAGCTCAAGGAACGACCCATGGAAGGATCGTTCCTGCTGTAGATACACAATAAAAGTAACAATCACAATAGTGGGAATTGATAGACGGGTTGGAGGTTCAGCCACCAACTAGCGTATAGCATCGACCTACCACCTATGTGCATTAACCTACTTTGTACGACTTCTACCTCCCCTGATAGTATAAAAGGTGACCAAGCAAATAAGCAAAGGATCTTCTTCCATATTAGACATACCACACAGAAGGATTCACCTAGCTAACTTGGCCATCAGAGGGGCCGAGTCAGGATGACACCTCCCCTCGCACCGCCACGCAACCCCCCCCCCCCCCCCCCACACACACCCCGACCACGGCCTTGGTACATACGTCGATGATCGGAGAGCCAATTGAGGAGCATAAGGATGCACTCGCAAAGAGGGAAGCTCCACCCATGGAGGCCAACCAAACAAGGTCCCCGGATCAAGGATAAGCAACTCCCCCCGGAACATCATAATCGACTCCAAGCGGTTGTAGCTCTACAAAGGACCAGAAGTCAACTCCAGCATGAGGCGACCATCGGGGTTCCCGATCTACTATGTGACAACTCGAGGAGCCTACACATCCCTCGAGCGCCAACAAAGAATCCTTGGGTGCTCATGTATACACGGGCAGAACCAAGCCGAGGTAACACCTCAGTCTCGGTATGTAAAATGTATAACATTCTTTTGACCATAAGCGAGAATGTTGACCATAAGGCCTTACACCAACCCCGCCACCCTCCAGAGGCCTTGCTCGAACTGAGTCCAACCACCTCAGTGCAATAGATGCGGCCCCCTCAACCAAAGTAAACCAAATAAAGATAGGGTAACTCGTCGACCCCCAAGTCATTATGGCCAGTCAGCCAAGGAGCAGCTGCGGTGTCACATAGCACCTCTCGATGTCCTATTAAAGCCAAAGGGTGTCACGATCCAGGTTTCATAAAGGGATGTCGCCCCGTCCAGAAGAGCCAAGACTCTAGCACAAATGCAATACATTCATTATCAGACATCAACACGCAGAAGTGGAAGAGAAGGATTTGCTTTTATTGGCCAGGAAAGTCTGAATCGGACTACTTACAATAAATCAAGCATATTACAAAGTTTGTGCATGTGATAAAAAAGAAACTGTCAACTCCAATGAAAAGAGAGCCTTATTCAAGTTGCTGCCCGATAGTGAAGCACTGAGGCATTCCTCTCAGCCAGATTCAGGGTTTGTCGACCTCCAACGATGGACAGCTGACGCCCATACGTACCGATGTCGCTTTCAAAAGAGCAAGAGAGTGAACCCCCGCCCTTGGCCACTCAGTCCACTCCGGTCGAAGGGAGGTCATCTGCCTTCCTATCTTTCACCAAAGCCCCCTCCAGATCAAGCTTTAAAATCAGGACCTCCTTTATCTGGGCTGTTGTACTTGGGTGAGCGCCCGTAGCCATAGGGGCTATCAAAAAGATTTCTTAGGGCCCCATGACCAGAGGATGAAATGGAAGGTAAAACAAGATGCTGCAGATAAAAATCGTCGATCAGGGTTCATCTAACAAGAAAAATCCACCTAAGCAGATGGACTTACCGTGACCAAGATGGCAGAGGCCCCCGCCTTGAGCCCCAAGATAAAACAAGATGCTGCGGATAAGATCTCTCAGTCAGGAATTGGCAAGCAAAGAAGAGGGGCTGCCAACTAGCCGTACCATGACTAAGGTCTTGCCGGAACGCCCCACCCGCCACCTTAAGGGTGTTAGGTGGACCTCTCCTGCAGGGCAGAGGATCAAAACGTCGCATAAAGAGCATGTAAGGAAATCAAGATGAGGAGATAAGAACATAGAGATACTAACGAAATAGTAACCCCCCCGGGGTTTATAAAGATCGGCTCAAAACGTAGGTCCTAAGGTTCTTGGCATGAAATCCCAAGAAAACCCTTCGATTGTTGGAGACAAGCATAAAGTGACACTTTGAAAATCCTAGAAAGATCTGTAATTAATAGGCAAATGGCAGTAAAAGAAATCACTTAAGGAGGAAGCAAACACCCAAGTGACCAATTGCAACACGACATCTCAAACTCTCGTTACTGTGAAACGTCACAGATTACCTCGAGCCCCCAACATTTCCTCGTCTCTACGTCCATCGAGGTATACCTTCAACTTAATAAGGGCTTTCAGCTCCTATTGTCAACATCAGTCAAGCAAGATCCCGACCGATTACAAGGGCTCTCAATCCCTGTTATCAACATCGCTCGGGCGAGATCCCGACCGATCACAAGGGCTTTTAGCCCTTGTCATCAACATCGCTTGGGCAAGATCTCGATCGATCACAAGGGCTTTCAGCCCCTGTTATCAATATCGCTCGGGCGAGATCTCGACTGATCACAAGGGCTCTCAATCCCTGTTATCAACATCGCTCGGGCGAGATCCCGACCGATCACAAGGGCTTTCAGCCCCTGTCATCAACATCACTCGGGCAAGATCTCGACCGATGACAAGGGCTTTCAGCCTCTGTTATCAACATTGCTCAGGCAAGATCTTGACCAATCACAAGGGCTTTCAACCCCTTCACAAGGCTTTCAGCCCATGTTATTAACATTGCTCGGGTGAGATCCCAACCGATCATAAGGGTTTTCAACATCACTCGGGCGAGATCCTAACCGATCATATGAGCTTTCAGCCCTTATTATTAACATCGCTCGGACAATATCCTAACCGATCGTAAGGGCTTTTAGCCCCTGTTATCAGCATCACTCGGGTAAGATCCCGATCGATCATAAATTATTATCAACATCGCTCGGGCGAGATCCCGACCAATCACAGGGCTTTCAGCCCCTATCATCAATATCGCTCGGGTATGATCTCAACCAATCATAAGGGCTTCTAGCCCCTTCATAGGGCTTTTAACCCCCGTTATCAACATCGCTTAAGCGAGATCCCGACCGATCACAAAGGCTTTCAGCCCCTATTATCAACATCGCTCGAGCGAGACCCCGACCGATCACAAAGGGCTTTCAGTCTCGAATATAGGGCTCTCAGTCCCGAACAGGTTCTCAAGAGCTTTCAAGCTCTCATAGGGCTTTCAGTCCCGAACATAGGGCTCTAAGTCCTGGACAGATTCTCAAGAGCTTTCGATCCCAAACACAGTGCTCTCAGTCCCAAACAAGTTCTCAAGAGCTTCCGAGCTCTCATAGGGCTTTCAGTCCCGAACAAAGGGCTTTTAGTCCCGAACATAGGACTCTCAGTCTTTGACAGATTCTTAAGAGCTTCTGAGCTCTCATAGGGCTTTTAGTCTCGAACAAAGATTTCAATCTCGAACACAAGGCTCTCAGTCCCGAATAGATCCCCAAGAGCTTTGAAGCTATCAAAGGGCTTTTAGTCCCAAAGGGATTTCAGTCCCGAACATAGGGCTCTCAGTCCCAAATAGGTTCTGGAGAGCTTCCGAGCTCTCATTGTTGGGAAACCTTACTGGGAGCATCATATGCGTAGTGGAAGATCAAAACAAAATAGGTTACCCACGCAGATCAATCATCGTGCAAAAGATTGGGTCACGAGGAAGTCACAAAAACCAAAAAATCATATCATGTGAGAGATTGTTTTACCTAGGGAGATCGTATATCCCTGTATTCTAGATCTGAATGGAGAGGATGAAGGAAGTTAAGCATCTTCCTCTCTAGTGGTATCCACACGATGGATCTCTACCACAAAACTCCTCAAATCTGATCTCATAACTCTTGTGGAGAGGGAGGAAGGAGAATAAGAGGGGGTAGCCAAAGCTACAACCTATCAACCATGAGTCTCCTCTCCTATTTATAGAGAGCCACCAAAAACCTAGGGGTCTTGCCTTAGTGGGTATTGGATCTCCATCCAATAACCCAATAACCTTGCATTATTGGATCTCTATCCAATAATCTTCTTAGGCCTCTCTAATTGGGCCTCAAGCAAGAAGCCCATCAGTGCAGGTTCTCATCTAATGAGAATAGGGGCTAATCAAATCTCCATCCAATCCTCTATCCGCTGAAGCATCCACCATATGTGCGTGACCCTCTAGGCCTGATACTGAGCTGGCCGTGAGTCGCTCCCATCAAAACTCCTTATAATATATTGAATTATCATCTCCATAATAATTTTCTCAACTCATTGACTAATGACGTACTAGGCCACTACGCCATATTCCCCAGACGGTATAGGGGAATCAAATTTATCGGATCTGTCTATCCCAGTTACCATATATTAGATATGGTACTGTCAGGTCATATACGGAATCCGTTTGAGACTCACTCTAATCAGATTCTCTCAGAGAACTCCTCTCTCAATCTGAATGACCCTATCCATAGATTTGTCTGAGCAAGCACATATGGGATATTCCTCTCGTGATACCGAGAGTGGATGATCCTTTATTGACACTCAATTACCTTCGTAAGGTTGGCGACTAATCCCAATAAACGACTGTACTAGATCCGAAACTTTCCAAACTTGTAAGTCCGGTGTCAAAGAAAGGAGTACTCAAACAAGGCATCTTAGTGTCTCAAGTCTAAGGACCAGATACATAACTGAGACTATAGAATCATTATTTGACATTAGGTATCATTAACCATATAGCATTCCATAAGCGGTTCAATCAATGAACTCATTCTCCAATGAGCACATGCACTATATCCTTAGTGTCTCCACACAAGTGGCTATGAGACCAGCCGCCTCCATCATATGGATGGGTATATAGTATACTGGTCTGTCTGGTTATCTCGAGTAACCTATGACCAGGATTGTCCAGGATCTGTGTTTAAAAGTAAATCGATCTTATTATCGTGATCTCATCATGATCTAATTCCCATTACACAGAACCAATGACATCACAATATATATACAATAGATAATATAATGTGAGAATATGCCAGTAATAATCATAAGCAAAAAAATTATGCAGCGTGTCACACATGCCATCACTCACGTGATTGTCTTGTAGGGCACCTGTAACCAGCACTCACAGGGCTTGCAGTCCCGAACAAAGGGCTTTCAGTCCCGAACATAGGACTTTGAGTCCTAGACATATTCTCAAATACAAGGCTTTTATTCCCAAATAGGTTCTCAAGAGCTCTCAAAGGGCTTTCAGTCCCGAATAAAGGGCTTTTAGTCTCAAACACAAGGCTCTTAGTCCCAAATAAGTTCTCAAGAGCTTCCGAGCTCTCACAAGGCTTTTATTCCTAAATAAAGGGCTTTTAATCCCAAATAAAGGGCTTTTAATCCTAAATAAAGGGCTTCCAGTCCCGAACAAAGGACTTTCCGTCCCGAACATAAGGCTCTTAGTCTCGAACAGGTTCTCAAGAGTTTCGGAGCTCTCAAAGGGCTCTCAATCCTGAATAGATTCTTAAGAGCTTCCGAACTCTCGATGGGCTTTTAGTCCGAACAAATTCTCAAGAGCTACCAAGCTCTCAAGGGGCTCTCACCCACAATACGAAAACGAAAGGCTCCCAAGCTTCCAGCCCCTAATCGATCTCTAACCTGGGATGACTCCTAAAGGAATTTTGATTCCGAACAGCCTCTGAGGGGCTATCTATGCCAGACCAAAAAAACTCCTCATTTAAGAACATGACCCTCACCTGGTCATTTATACCGGCTACAAGTCCCAATCAACTCTGCGTGCTTCAGATCCCGAACGGTCCCACCGGTTTTGATTTTGACCCAAAAGCCAAATACTCTCGAAACAAAGTCTCGAAACAAGCAAAGTCCCAACCATGAGCCACACACCTCACTTCTCCCTAGGCGCGACACCCTTTTGGGAGGGAGAAAATGATAGGACATATTTTGGCCTGTCCAATGTATACTTCCACGTCACTTTCCAAAAGTCAAGTGGACACGACTGACTCAGCTCAGATTAAGGTCTCGGAAAGAAGCACTACCACAGACCACTACTCGAGGGGTTAGGCCCAAGCGCATCACCTACTTCTGCCATGAGGTTTCCTTACGTACGTCCCTTACATAGTATGAGGACCTATTTCAACTCAGAGAATGGCCCATGGAAGGATCGTGTCTACTGCAGATACGCAATAAAAGCAACCACCACAATAGTGAGAATTGGCAGACAAGTCAGGGGTTCAGCCATCAACCAACATACGGTGTCGACCTACCACCCACACGCATTAACCCACTTTGTATGACAACTGCCTCCCCATGTAGTATAAAAGGTGCTCACGCAAATGAGCAAAGAACCTTCTTCCACACTAGACATACCACACATAACGATTCACCTAGTTCACTTGACCATCGAAGGGGCCGAGTCGGGGCATCACCTCGCCCCTCCCCCCCGGGACCACGGCCTTGGTGCAAGCGTCGACGATTGTAGAGCTAGTTGAGGAGCAGAAGGATGCACTCAAAAAGAGGAAAGCTTCATCCACGGAGGCCAACCAAATAAGGTCTCTCGACCGAGGATAAGCAACTCCTCTCGAAACATCGCAATAGACTCCAAGCGATTGTAGCTCTACCAAGGACTAGAAGTTGACTCAAGCATGAGGTGACCACTTGGATTTTAGATCTACCAATCGACATCCCGTGTGTTAGGATCAAAGCGGCACTAGTGGGGGGGAGGAGGGGGGCGAGGGTGAATTAGTGTTTATGAAAAATTTACATCGATTTAAATATTCACTAAATAAAAACCGTATCAGAAATGCGTTTAAGCATAGAGATGTTTGTAAGAGTGTAAGTAAAGGTAATAGTCAGTTAAATAAGAAAGCAATGAAGATAAAGAGCAAAGAAGAGGAAGCAAATCGATTTTATAGTGGTTCAGTCTCATAACCTATGTCCACTCCCGATTCCTCCTTCGTTGAGGTCACCGGCTTCCACTATTGATCATCCTTCAATGGGTGAAGATCAACTACCCTCTCACAACTCTATTCTCCTTTTATAGGTTTAGGAGATAACCTTTACAAGTCTCTAAGCTCTCCCTTAAACACAAAAACTACACAAGATGAAAATAGGAGAAGCTCTTAAAGAATTACAAAAGTGTTTTCACAAGGTTTTTGCTCTTAATGCTTTCTTGCTTTCAGCAAGAATGGACAGGGTATTTATAAGCCCCAAATGGCTTCCAAAATGGAGCCAAAATTCAAATTCTAAATGTTCTCGAGGTGTTGGTCTCGAATACTGTGTTATGGGCAGTTTAACCGCCTGACACAATATGAGAAACTTTGTTTGTGCGGGTCAACTGCTAAGTCTGGGCGAGTCAACCGCTTGACACATCTTCGAAGACTATGTCATCTTGGAGACCGTGTCTTCGAAGACCGTGTCTTATTTGATCTTGGGTTACTGAAATGACTTTTATAATAAGTCCAAATCAACCCCAATTAAGGCCTAATGGCTTCATAATTGAGTTAGTAAAGTTAACTCTCATTATGATGCTAACTATGACACTCAACATACAATCTTCGTTGTCCGATCGTCTCTTCGGTGAACTCCAGACATCCTTCCGATGAACCCCCAGCAAGCTCTTGATTTCCTTCGGTGGACTCCCAACGAACTTCCAGCATTCTTCCGGTGAACTCCCGGCGAGCACCCGATAACCTGTCGACGAACTCCCGGCAACCTTCTGGTGAGTTCTCGGTGAGCTCCCGACAACATCGTCTGAACCTCAATCGATCTCCGGCGAACTCTCGGCGAGCTCCCATTGCATCGTCTGAATCTCGGTCCGATGCTCAAACTTAACTCCGGCCCAACATCTAATTGTATTGACCTTTACTATCGCAGTTTATCCTGCATCACTTTTTTAACACACAAGTTAGATCGAAAAACCCATCAATTTGATTTCATCATCAAAATTTGAGATTCAATAATCTTCCCCTTTTTAATAATGATAACCAATTAATGACAGGAGTAAACCGTAACTCCCCCTATGTATATGTCATAGGGTAAATAAAATAAACTTAAATTTAAAATCACCATCACTTTTGAATTCAAACATTTTGACAATTTTCACAATTTAACCATACATGATACCATATATGTTAAAAAATTTAAAGATTCATTTTCTTATATCATATAAAAATTTTAATCATTATATTCACAATATAACCATGTCATCAATTATGATACAACATTTATTTCAACTATTTCAAAGATCTCAAAATATCTCTCTTTTGTCATCAATTATGTCATTTCTCTTCCTTTGTCATCAATAAAAAAGATATGCTATATTTGAACAATATTTTTTAAAACATTTATCACAACATCTAGCACATAAAGATAGGATAAAAATTAATCTTATCTCAAAAAGAACTTTGAATCCCATTTTTCTCCTTTTGTTTTTAAATGTCAATTACAAGTAGAATTATTTCGAAAGAGAGCTCAAAAAATCTATAAGTCCAAGAAGATTATAAGAGCTACTCATATATTCAAAATAATCTCATGTAAATTTCAAGCAAAAGCTCAAGAAATCTGAAAAATAGCAAATCATGCATTTGGATAGTTTAACATTCCTAACTCTGTTATAGGAAAGTCAAAATGTTCTTCATTTAATGGCTTGGTGAAGATATCAGCCAATTGATGTTTGGTATTAATAAATTCCAAGATATATCATTGATTATTTATATAATCTCTAATAAAGTGATACCTAATGTTAATATATTTAGTTCTTGAGTGTTGAATGAGATTTTTAGTTAAACATATTGCACTAGTATTATTGCATTTAATATGAATATTTTTCAAGTGAATTTCATAATCTTCTAAAGTGTTTTTCATCAAATTGACTTGTGCACAACATGCACCAACTGCTATGTACTCAACTTCGGTTGTAGATAATACAACTAAATTTTATTTCTTAGAAGACCAAGAAACAAGAGCATGTCCTAAGAATTGGCATGTTCCGCTTATACTTTTTATATCTATTCTACAACCTCTAAAATCGGCATCCGTATAGGCAAGCAAATCAAAGTTTTTAGACTTAGGATACCATAATCCTAAATTAGAAGTTCATTTTAAATATCTAAATATTCGTTTAACTACTTTAAAATAATAATATTTAAGATTAGATTGAAACCTTGTATACAATCCAATACTAAATATTATGTCCGATCTAGTAGCAGTTAAATACAAGAAACTACCTATCATTCCTCTGTATGTGTTTTGATCAAAATTTTCACCTTCATTATCCTAGTCTAATTTTGTAAAAGTGCTCATAGGTGTGTTTATGGCCTTAGCATTATCCATACTAAAGCGTTTTAATAACTCTAGGATATACTTAGTTTGACATATAAAGATACCATCATTTAATTATTTTATTTGTAATCCTAAGAAAAAAAGTTAATTCACCCATTAGGCTCTTTTTAAATTCTTGGCTCATACTCTTGGGAAAAGATTCACATAAGGATTCATTTGTTGAACCAAGAATAATATCATCAACATAAATTTGAATAACTATAAAATCATTTTCAAAATGCTTAAAAATAATTTGGTATTAACCTTGCCTTTCAAAAAATTGTTTGAAATAAGGAAAGAGCTAAGTCTTTCATATCAAGCCCTAGGGGCTTGTTTCAATAGATAAAGAGCCTTAGATAATTTGAAAATATGATTCGAAGAAAGATCATTTTCAAAACTAGGGGATTGTTCAACATAAACTTCTTCAGAAATGAAACCATTGAGAAAAACACTTTTGACATACATTGAAAATAAATTAAAATTCTTAAAAGAGGCAAAGGCAAGGAGCATCCTTATGGCTTCAAGTCAAGCCACAGGAGCGAATGTCTCTTCATAATCGATTTCTTCTTCTTGGTTGAAACCCTTGGCCACTAATCTAGCGTTATTTTTAACCATGATATCATTTTCATCTTATTTATTTCTAAAGTCCTATTTAGTACCAATCACTAAATGGTCATTAGGTCTAAGAACAAGCTCCCACACCTCATTTCCCTCAAATTGGTTTAAATCTTCAAGCATTGAAATAACCCACGAATCATCAATGCATTTTGGTTCAATTTGAGATAAAAATGTGGCATTAATACAAAAATTCTTAAATGATGAATGAGTTTAAACACCTTTTAATATATATCCTATTATTAACTCCTTAGGATGAGCATCTATATACTTCCATTCCTTGGGTAAGGATTCCTTAGAAGTAGATGCATCCAAGTTATTTTAGAGAGGAGGTTTATTATTCAAATTTAAAGTATCAAAATTAAAATCATTATCAAAATCAATTTTATTCAATTTGAGAATCTTATTCAAAACAATATGGATAGATTCCTCAATTACTAGAGTTATTTTATAAAAGACATAATAAGCTTTTAAAATTAAGGAATAACCAAGAAATATGCCTTCATTAGATTTTGCATCGAACTTTCCTAAGATGTCTTTTTTGTTCAAAATAAAACATTTACAACCAAATACTTTGAAATACAAAATATTAGATTTTTTATTATTCCATAATTCATAAGGAGTTTTGGAGAGTAATGGTCTTACGAGAACCCTATTCATGGCATAGCATGCCATGTTAATGGCTTTGACCAAAAAATATTTGGGTAGGCTATGTTCGTTTAACATGGTTCTAGCCATTTATTGTAAACTCCTATTTTTTCTTTCCACTACTCCATTTTGTTATGGATTTCTAGGAGTAGAGAAATTATGATTATACCCATTTGAGTCACAAAATTTTTAAAAATCATGATTTTGAAACTCACTACCATAATCACTACGTATAAATGAAATCATAAAACCATTTTCGTTTTGAACAAATTTATAAAATTTAAAAAAATATTTAAAAGAATCACTTTTGTGTGTCAAGAAATAGGTCCAAGTATATCTACTATAATCGTCTACAATAACAAACGCATATTTGCTATCTCCTAAGCTTGTAGTATCAATTGGTCTAAATAAATCCATATGGATCAATTGTAGTGGCCTAGAGTTGCTTATTTGTAATGAAACCCTTGGCCACAAACTTTATCTTTTACGAACTTGATGCTAGGCATTCCTCTTACTAGATTTTCAGTTGAGATTTGATTTAATAGTTTCATACTAGTATGTCCTAGTCTCCTATGTCAAATCCATACATCATCATTTAAGATCGAAAAATATATTTTATTACAAAAATTATCAATGTCAATAGTATACACATTATTATTTCTTAAGGCAATCATAGAACTATTTTTGTGTGGTATTTTAATTATGCAAGCATTAGATTCAAATTTCATAATGTATCCTTTATCACACAATTGGCTAATGGTTAGTAGATTATATTTCAAACCATCAACTAATAATATATCTTCAATTAAGAGGTTTGATTTGTTACCTATGGTTCCTTTCCCAATAATTAAATTTCCCTTGTTATCTCCGAAGGTGACAAATACTTCATTTATGCTAGTAAGGTTAGAGAAATGAGTTGGATCTCTGGTCATGTGCCTTAAGCATCCACTATCAAGGCACCATTTTATGCTTTTAGCCTTTGTTTGAAAATATACCTACAAGAAAAGGGGTTTTGGTTTAGGTACCTATTTGCCTTCTGGTTCCTCATAAAAAATTCTACCTAATTTTACTAATGACATCGAGTTGTTTATGGTTCCTTTAGGAACCCAAATTAATTTGTGTGAACTGTCTTTTAAATGAACATTTATAAGCATAGTGTCCAATTCTTTCATAAAAAATTATATTTATTTCTAAGTGAAACATATAATGTATGTCCTTTAACGAAGATGGTTGGCTTTTGTTGAGTGTTACTCACAAAGTCAATTCCTTCATTTCTATGAACATAACCCTTATTAGCAAGGATCATGTTTAAGGATTTGTTACCGATTTTAAATTGTATCTTGTAATGAAACATTTTTTTCTTAGATATATCTAATTCTTCACACTTAATGCAAGGAGCTATCTTATGTTCATCATACTCCTTTTTTAAATTTTTAAACTCACTAGCAAGTGAAGCATGATCTTTCTTTAGCAATTTATACTTTTTACTAACTAATTTAAGATCATCAAACAAGTCATTAAATATATTAAATAATTCATCATAAGATAAAGAATACTCCTTTAGGTTACTTACCTCGTTGCCAAATGTCATTAAAGTATAATTTGCAACTTCTTCCTTGTTGGTTGGCTCCTCGTCTTCTGATGAACTTGAGTCGTCCCAAGTAGCTTTGAGCGCCTTCTTCTTCTTTGGTTGCTTCTTTTTCACTCGGGGATTTTCCTTTTTTAAGTGTCCCGGCTTCTTACATTTGTAACATATTATTGAGTCATTTTTTAGTTCACTTTTGTTCTTAGCATCTTGTTTTGTTTTAGTCATTTTTAAGAATTTCTTAAATTTTCTTGTAAGAAGTGTAAAGTCCTCATCATCATCATCGTCACTTGAGTTTTCTCATAAGTGGTCTTCCTTGGTTCTAAGTGTTATGTCCTTCTTATTTTTTGGAAGGTTGTTCTCGAGTTCATCATGTGCTATACATGTCATTTCGTAAGTTATCAAAGACCCGATTAGTTATTCAAGAGGAAAATTATTTGTATTGCCATTACTTTTGGGATCCCAACTTTTAGAAAGGGGTCTTAATATTTTGTTAACAAGTTCAAAAATAGAAAAACTTTTACCAAGCACTTTTAGACCATTGACGATATCCGTAAAACGGGTGTATATGTCTCCTATGGTCTCACTTGATTTTATGCGAAACAACTTATAGCTATGGATCAAAAGATTAATTTTTTACTCTTTGACTCGACTAGTGCCTTCGTGTGTGACTTCGAGTATATGTCAAATCTCGTTCACAGTTTTGTATATAGAAATCCGATTAAATTCATTTATATCAAGAGCATAAAATAAAGCGTTCATCGCTTTAGCATTCAAAGAGAAAGTCTTCTCTTCTGAATCATTTCATTCGTTCATCGGTTTGGAAGATTTTTCAAAACCACTTTCAATAATATGCTATAATTCAAAATCCATAGAAAGTAGAAAAATTCTCATTCGAGTTTTTCAATACGTGTAATCCGTCCCATTGAACATGGGAGGACGAGTGATAGAAAGTCCCTTTTGATTGCCAACAAAAATCATATCTCTTGGATTTTAAGCCAAATAGAAAGAAACGTGGCTCTAATACCAATTATTAGGATCAAAATGGCACTAAGAGAGGGGGGGGGTTAGGGGAAATGAATTAGTGCTAATGAAAAATTTACGTCGATTTAAATATTTATTCAATAAAAATCATATCAGAAATGCGTTTAAGCGTAGAGATGTTTGTAAGAGTGTAAGGTAGTAGATAGTTAAATAAGAAAGCAATAAAGATAAAGAGCAAAGAAGAGGAAGCAAACCGATTTTATAGTGGTTTGGTCTTGTGACCTATGTCTACCATCGATTCCTCCTCTGTTGTGGTCACTTGCTTCCACTATTGATCTTCCTTCAATGAGTGAAGATCAACTACTCTCTTACAACTCTATTCTCCTTTTATAGGTTTAGGAGATAACCTTTACAAATACCTAATCTATCCCTTGAACATAAAAATTGTTGGGCAGATGGCCCAGATTCAGCCCATAATGGGCTTTAGTGAAGCCCACAGCCCAAAACCTCACTTATATTAACCTAAAACCTAGATTAGGTGGCTAAGGGTTGAGATTAAGAGAGCAGCGGCGGTTGAAAATGTGGGTGAGAGAAAGAAGACTGCAGATTGACAGTAGAGACCAAAAAACAAGAGATCCAGGAAAGGAAAGAAGACAAGGGCAGGAAAAGACTATTCTCAATCATTCAAATCTTAGGTTAGATCAGTTTACAGTGGATTCTTACTGTGATCTCTTGGGAAGGTTTTGGATATTGTGCTTAGGATTATAGTCCTTGTATCCCTGTGATTCTCTTGTGGCTATTGCTTTGGGCTTAGGCAAGAAACCTTGAGATCTGTATATTCATTATTTTGATAGTGGATTTTCTCTGGCTTGTCCCGTGGTTTTTACCCTTCGAGTTGAAGGGGTTTTCCATGTAAATCTTAGTGTTCATCTGATTGTGATTTCTGTTTCATTCCGCTGTGTGTGACGGTCTGATAGTATTTGTTCATATACAAAGTTTATTCTTGTTTTATTCCCATCAACTGGTATCAAAGCGGGTTTTGGTGGCATTTAATCTTTTGTATTTGAACATGGAGGCCGGTAATATTTCTCGCATGATTAATTTAAATGGAAATAATTGGATGATATAGAAACCAAGAATGGAATATCTCTTGTATTGTAAAGATTTGTGTGGACCTTTGCAAGGGGACAGTGCAAAGCCCATATCTATAACAGATGATGAGTTGCAGGCATTGTTACTTCTCAGTTCTTTGCCAGAAAGTTGGGAGACACTGGTCGTTTCCCTCAGTAATTCGACACCAGATGGTATTGTCACCATGAGTCAAGTAACAAGCAGTTTGTTGAATGAGGAGTTAAGGAGAAAGAATTCAGCAACTTCTGAGATTAATTCACAAGCACTTGTCTCAGAGAACAAAGGAAGGTCAAAGTCAAAGGATATAAGTGGTTCACGCATGGGTAGAAGCAAGTCAAGATCAAGGAAAGATATTGTTTGCTACAATTGTGGTGAGAAAGGACATTACAAGAATCAGTGCAAGCAACCTAAGAAGAACAAGAAAAGGGGGAAAGAAGTGGAGCATACAGAGTCAAAAGAGAATATCACATCTATAGTACAAGGTAGTGATTATTTGATTTTGTCTACTTCCGATGATATTTTTTCTTATGTGTGTCAGGATCTCGAATGGATAATTGACACAGGTGCTTCTTATCATGCTACACCACGGAGGGAGTTCTTTGCTACTTACAGGTCTGGAAATTTTGGTGTTGTCAAGATGAGCAATTATGGCACAGTAAACATCATTGGCATGGGAGATATCCATATAAAGACCAACCTTGGTTGCAAGTTGGTGCTTAAGGATGTGAGACATGTGACTTGAGACTGAATTTAATTTCAGTTGGAACGCTGGACGATGAAGACTTTGATGTCAGATTTCACAAAGGGCAGTGGAAGCTCAGTAAGGGTTCTCTTATTATAGCTAATGGGAAGAAATGTCATACATTGTATAGATTGCAGGCTAAAGCTTGTGGTGAGCAGTTGAATGCTACAGAGAAAGACTTCAGTATAGAGTTGTGGCATAGGCGACTGCGACACATGAGCGAGAAAGGGCTGCAAGAACTTTTTAAGAGAGAGGTATTGTCATACCTCAGAGGTACACGTTTGAACCCTTGTATTGATTATTTGGATGGTAAACAACATAGAGTTTCCTTTGTTAGTCCTGCCTTATCTAGAAAAATACATGCCTTGGACTGTGTCTATATAGATGTGTGTGGTCCTTTGAGGACAAAAACTCTTGGTGGATCTGTTAATATTCCTAGTATCAGTGGTGCACTTTATTTTATTACTTTTATAGATGACTTTTCCAGGAAAGTTTGGGTCTATGCTTTGAAGACTAAAGATCAGGTTATTAATGTCTTCAAAGAGTTTCATGCCAGAGTTGAAAGGGAGACAGAAAGATAATTGAAATGTATAAGATCAGATAATGGTGGTGAGTACACAAGATTGTTTAATGATTATTGTAGGTCACATGGCATCCAGCATGAGTTGACAGTCCCTGGTACGCCTCAGCATAATGCAATTGCAGAGAGTGAACCGCACCATCATGGAAAAGATCAGATGTATGCTTTCACAGGCCAAGCTACCCAAAAGGTTTTGGGATGAGGCTTTGAGGACTGCAGTTGATGTAATCAACTTATCACCATGTACAGCTCTAGATGGTGATGTTGCAGAGCATGTATGGTCAGGGAAAGATGT
Organism: Ensete ventricosum; assembly: GCA_029747655.1. Classification (NCBI taxonomy): domain Eukaryota; kingdom Viridiplantae; phylum Streptophyta; class Magnoliopsida; order Zingiberales; family Musaceae; genus Ensete; species Ensete ventricosum. The sequence continues at coordinate 20,684,645 of JAQQAF010000005.1, forward strand.
CTCCTATAGGCATTTAAGAGTGTTTGGTTGTCGTGCATTTGCACATGTTCCAAACAATGAGAGGTCCAAGCTGGATGGTAAGACAAAAGAGTGTATTTTTCTTGGTTACTCACATGATCAGTTTGGTTACAGGCTTTGGGATCTAGAAAAGCAGAAGGTGTTCAGAAGCAGAGATGTTATCTTCTTTGAGGATCAAACCATTGAGGATTTGATGAAGAAGGCACCAGCTAAGACTTCTGCAGAGGGATTTGTAGACTGTGACCCAGTTATTCCTCCAGTATATCAGGGTGATGGGGGAGATGTGCAGGAAGATGGTGCATAGCCAAATGTTGATCTACCTGCAGGACATGTTAAGCAAGAAGAAGAAAGAGAGCAAGTTCCCACAGAACCTCAGTTAAGAAGATCTTCTAGACCACGTCAACCTTCCAGAAGATACTCTACAGATGAGTATGTGATGCTTACTGATGCAGGTGAACCAGAGAGTTACCAGGCAGCAGTTGAAAGTGAGCAGAAAAAGAAGTGGTTTATTGCTATGCAGGAAGAGATGGATTCTCTGTAGAATAACCACACATATGATTTGGTGCAACTACCAGAGGAAAGTAAGGCCTTGAAGAATAAGTGGGTTTTCAGGTTGAAGACTCAAGAATATTGTTCTCAACCAAAGTATAAAGCTAGATTGGTTGTGAAAGACTTTGGTCAAAAGAAAGGTATTGACTTTGAAGGATTTTTTTCTCCTATTGTTAAAATATCTTTTATCCGTGTTGCTCTTGGTATTGCTGCTAACCTACACTTGGAGATTGAATAGTTAGATGTGAAAACAGCTTTCCTTCATGGTGACTTGGAGGAGAAAATTTATATGAAGCAACCAGAAGGCTTCAAAGTCAAAGGTAAAGAAAATCTTGTCTGCAAGTTGAAGAAGAGCTTGTATGGGCTGAAGCAAGCTCCAAGACAGTGGTATAAAAAGTTTGATTCATTTATGATTGAAAATGAATATAAAAGAACAGCTTCAAATCATTGTGTGTACATCAAACGGTTTGGTGAGAATTTTTTTATTCTCTTACTTTATGTTGATGACATGCTTATCCTCGGAAAATATATATCTATGATTGACAGGTTGAAGAAGGACCTGAGTGAGTCTTTTGCAATGAAGGACATGGGGCCAGCAAAGCAAATATTGGGCATGCAGATTTCTCGTGACAGAAGAAAGAGAAAGATTTGGTTGTCATAGGAGAAATACATTGAGAAGGTATTGGATAGGTTCAGCATAAGTAATACAAAGCCAGTTGGTTCTCCTCTTGCAGGTTACTTCAAGTTGTGCTCAGATCAGAGTCCGTCAAGTGATGAGGAGAAGGAGAAAATGCAAAAGGTTCCTTATGCTTTAGCAGTTGGAAGTTTAATGTACGCAATGGTATGTACGAGGCCGGACATCGCATATGCAGTGGGTGTTACTAGTAGATTTCTTACAAATCCAGGTAAAGAGCATTGGGCAGCAGTGAAGCGGATTTTTAGATATCTCAGAGGAAGTTCTAAAGTTTGTTTAAGCTTTGGAGGTGGACCACCTGTATTGACAGGTTACACAGATGCAGATATGGCAAGAGATATTGACACAAGGAAGTCCACGTCAGGTTTTGTACTTACTTTTACAGGGGGAGCTGTATCATAGCAGTCCAGATTGCAAAGGTGTATTGCTCTCTCCACCACAAAGACAGAATATATTGCTGCTACAGAGGTTTGCAAAGAAATGTTATGGATGAAAGGATTCTTACAAGAATTAGGGTTGAAACAGAAAAACTATGTGGTGTATTGTGACAGTCAGAGTACCATCCATTTATGCAACAACCCAACATTTTATTCCAAGTCAAAGCATATAGATGTCAGATATCACTGGATTAGAAATGTGCTTGAAGAGAAGCAGTTACAGCTTCAGAAAATTCATACAGATGATAATGGGGCAGACATGTTGACAAAGGCTTTACCAAAAGAGAGACAGGAGATGTGCCGACAGTTGGTCGGCATGGCTTCACATTGAGGAATCATGAGACAGCCTCCCTTATGGGCTGAAGGGGGAGGTTGTTGGGCAGATGGCCCAGATTCAGCCCATAATGGGCTTTAGTGAAGCCCACAACCCAAAATCTCACTTATATTAACCTAAAACCTAGATTAGGTGGCTAAGGGTTGAGATTAAGAGAGCAGCGACGGTTGAAAATGTGGGTGAGAGAAAGAAGACTGCAGATTGACAGTAGAGGCCAGAAAACAAGAGATCCAGGAAAGGGAAGAAGACAAGGGCAGGAAAAGACTATTCTCAATCATTCAAATCTCAGGTTAGATCAGTTTGCAGTGGATTCTTACTGTGATCTCTTGGGAAGGTTTTGGATATTGTGCTTAGGATTATAGTCCTTGTATCCCTGTGATTCTCTTGTGGCTATTACTTTGGGCTTGGGCAAGAAGTCTTGAGATCTGTATATTCATTATTTTGATAGTGGATTTTCTCTGGCTTGTCCCGTGATTTTTACCCTTCGAGTTGAAGGGGTTTTCCACGTAAATCTTGGTATTCATCTGATTGTGATTTCTGTTTCATTCCTTTGTGTGTGACAGTCTGCTAGTATTTGTTCATATACAAAGTTTATTCTTATTTTATTCCCATAAAAAACTACACAAGATAAAAAGAGGAGAAGCTCTTAAAGAATTACAACAGTATTTTCATAAGGTTTTTGCTCTTAATGCTTTCTTACTTTCTACAAGAATGGGTGGGATATTTATAAGCCTCAAATAGCTTCAAAAGTGGAGCCAAATTTTAAATTATTAGTGTTCCCAAGGTGCTGGTCTCGAAGACTATGTTATAGGTGGTCTAACCGCCTAACACATCTTCGAAGACTAACGTCTTAGAGACCATGTCTTCGAAGACCATATCTTATATGACCTTGGGTTTCTAAAATAACTTTTATAATAAGTCCAAATCAGCCCCAATTAAGGCTTTATCGCCTCTTAATTGAGTTAGTAAAGATAACTCTTATTATGATGCTAACTACGACACTCAACGTATAATCTTCGTTGTCTGATCGTCTCTTCAGCGAACTCTCGGCATCCTTCCGATGAACCCTCGGCGAGCTCCTGATTTTCTTCGGTGAACTCCCAATGAACTTCCAGCATTCTTTCGGTGAACTCCTAGCGAGCTCCCGACGAACTTCCCGGTAACTTCTAGTGAGTTCTCGGTGAGCTTCCGACAACATCGTCCGAACCTCAGCAGACCTCCGACGAACTCTCAGCGAGCTCCCATTGCGTCATCTGAATCTCGGCCCGATGCTCGAACTTGACTCCGGCCCAACATCTAATTGTATTGCCATTTACTATCACAATTAATCCTATATCACTTTCTTTAACACACAAGTTAGATCATAAAACCCATCAATTGATTTCATCATCAAAATCTGAGATTCAAATCAATATAAACATATCTCACCATGCTCCTAAGCATATCTATAATTGTACTCTTATAGATATGCTTAGGAGCATGGTAAGTTATTTTTTATACCCAAATCAATATAAGAAGAAGTTCTAAGCATAGTTATGTATATCTTAAACAATGTTTTTGGTAAGTCAATTTCATTAAATTCTTTTGAGTTATAAATTGATAGAAAACTCAACTTGAGACATTTGTATATTTAGAATTGTCCTAAAGAGACAAGGGTCTTCAATTAATATGAAAAGAAATTAAATTTAAAGAATATTTGTAGGTATTTTATTATTTGAAGGGATATAGATTTTAATACCCTAATCATAGTAAGAGAATAATTAAATCTAGTAATATAAGAATCCTAGAAACTAGTAAATCCATAAGAGTGAAAATCTTAAAATTTAATATTGAAGAAATACAAGTTGATGCTATTGTATCACTTTATGTTCGAGATATTAGTATTCCTCAAATCACTAAAAAGAATTGATTAGGATGAATAATAAAATAATATTAATAAATCTCACATGATATTGATATTATCGTTCATGATTTTGTAGGACAATTATAACTAATAGTTTTGAAAAGATCTCGAAGAAAAAATGAGACCTATAAATTATTATTATTTTATGATATATTTACAAGAATCATATTATGATATAGGAATCAAAAGGATTTTTTATTATTTTCATAAGTTATAAAAAGTAGTAATTCTGAAAAATAGTATAATGCAATAAAAAAGAGTTAAAATTAATAGACCAAAATGGTATTAAGAACTTACCGAATTACCCAATAATTGTAAAATACTATATTATATAAACATAACTCAAAGATAATATCGAATAATATAAAAGTTAGACTTATGGTCAAATGTTTTACTCATAAGGAATGAATCGATCATAACGATATATTTTCTCTAGTTTTTCTAAATAAACTTATTGAGAATCGTCATGAGTTTTCTTAAGTTATCTTAGTGGCTTATTGTGATTTTAAGTTACATTATATAAATATGAAAACAAGTTTTTTTAATGGGGATCCAGATATATTAATATGGTTAATATGAATAAGGTATCTTATGTTATTCGTATTGAAATATTCGATAATACATATCAAAGATTGCTAGGACTATTTTAGAAAAGATATATTAATCGCCTAGAGTGATTTTGTATATAATTTTATTTATAAAATGGCATAAATAAAAATTTTATTCAAAATAAGTGTTTTTAAGATGACTTAAAAAATAATCAGATAAAAAAAATTATATGTATACGTAGTTAGAAGTCTATTGCATGCTCAAACTTATACCAGTTCATATATCAATTTTATAGTTAGAATATTAAGTATATATTAGAGTTACCGAAGAATAAAATATTAAAAGATTACAAAGAAAATAATAAGATATCTAGAAGAGACGAAAGATTATCTAATCATATATATGAAATTAGATTCACTTGAAATGATGGTATTTTTATATGTAAGTTCTATAAATTATTTCGATAATAGGAAGTTCACTTTACATTTTATATTTATTAGTTGAAGGGGAAATTTATAGAAAAAATATTAAGCAATGTACTTTCTTTGAGGCCATTTATCAACAATCAAAGCTGACTTTTTAATATGCTTTGAGATGATCAATCAAGCTTTATGGCTCTAAAATTTTATCTTACTACTTGGTGTGGTTAGACTCAATTATCAAGTCATTGAAGATACTTTGTAACATATTATAGTAATTTATTCTCTAAGAATAATAAGTACTCTAGTAGTTTAATGCATTAGATATAAAATACTTGATTGTTAAGAGAAAAAGAGTCTAAAAATAATTAATGTTAATTAAAAACTTGAGTTTCCTTATATATATTATTGATCCATTCACTTAGGATTTACAACCTAAGATATTTGAAAAACATGTTCTTATGATTGGTTTACGAGTAACATATAAAAGATATGATGATGTATATTTTAGTGTGTCAGGATCGAGTTGGCACTAGATGGGGAGTGAACGAGTGCAAGTGATAAAACCACAATTTAAAAGATGTTTGCTCAAAGAATAACCGAAATCGAAAGTGTTTTTCATGGAACTAGTTAAGAGTAACTAAGTTAGAGAGCAATAGTAAAAAAACCAAATGGTGATACTCGTGCTTTTCTTAGAACTAGATAAGAGCAATCAAATTAGAAAGCAATAGTAAAAAAGGCAAGAGTAGAGATGCTCATATATTTTTATAGTGGTTTGGTCCACTTGACCTACGTCCACTCTCGATCCCTCTTCACTCAAGGCCTACCGGTGTACACTAACGATTCACACCCCCCCCCCCCCCCCCCCCCTTTGTCATCAATCGAAAGGAGAAATATTCAACACATTTTGAACTATGTAAGCTAGCAAGTTTCTTTCTCTCCCTTTGTAAAAATAAGAAGAAGAGAAAGGGAGAAATTTCTTTTATCATATAAAAAGTCAAATCATAAATACCATATTAAATTTCCTTCTCCTCCTTTGTTAAAAAATAGAAGAAGAAGAAGAAGAAGAAGAAGAAGAAGAAGAAGAAGAAGAAGAAGAAGAAGAAGGGAGGAGTCAAGTATACCCAAGAGTCCAAGAATCAAAAATCAAATATCAAATGGGAGGATTCATTTGAAATCATGACATAAAGGATCGAGTATACCCAAAAATCCAAGAATCAAAGTGCTTCTTTTGTAAGTTTCAAGAGAACATAAAGATATGAAATCATTTTGAAAGAGAGCTCAATTTGCAAAAACTGAGAAATTCGAAAGCAACTTATGCATTCGAAAGATTTAAAATCATCTCACGTAAATTTCAAGAAGAAGCTCAATTTGCAATGACCGAAAAATCTAAAAAATATGAGAGCAAATCAAGCATTTGGAAGATTTAACATATCTAATTTTCTTCTAATCAAATTGTTCCTCACTCAATGTCTTTGTTGCAAGATAGCAATTTTATCTCCCCCTTTATTATTATCAAAAGAGAATATGATGGTATAATTTTCCTTTTCATTAATGCTCTAACCATAAATGCAAAGGGATTGTATAATGAAAGTCCTGTCATGAATGATATCAAGATATATCAATTTGGTGATAAGGAGTCTTAAAGAAATCATGACATGAATGATATTAATATCAAATCATGACATGAAGGATATTAATATCTAATCGTGAATTACCAAAAGACATTATTCAATTTAACAAATCTCCTCTTAGATAATAAAAAGAAATCTTAGGAGATCAATAAGCAAAATCTTAATTAAAAAATTATCAAGTTATAAATATGGAGAAGTCAAGATTATGATTAGGATAAAAACTTCTCTAAAGTAAATAGCAAAAAGAGACATAAGAGAAAAAATAGAAGATCTCGATTGATGTATAAGAAATTTCAAGTTATCAAGATCATGGTTCATAAGAAAATCTCAAGCTATAATTCTAAAAAAATTAAAAGATAAATCATGATTCCTTTGGATAATCCTTTTAATAAAATGAAGTAATCATAGTGAACGATCTTGATTTATATAAAAATCTCAAGTTAAAATTATCAATATCATAATTCTCCTCTTTAGTAAATTATAAAAAGAAGAAATCATAGAAGTTAAAAAATTTGATTCCCATAAAAGATACCTAAAGTCAAGAAATCAAGGGAAGTTTATGATTCGGTTGGGAAAAAAAATCTCATTCAAATAATCAAAATCACTTTCATAGTTCAAGAGATTTCTAAATAATGGTATACATAGATTTATCACTTTTTCTCTTATTGAAAACTTGATAGGATAGAGACATTTTCAAGAAAAATGCATTCCATTTTTGTGTTTCAATTTATGTAATTTATTTCAAGAATGCTCTTATCCATGTATTATCATTTAAAACCTAAAACAAAGTTTCATTTCAAAAGAAATCATCAAGATCATTAATATAACACATTAGAACAATAAATATTTTCAAATAAAAGCTTCGATTTATTTTAATTCTAACGATTTTTCCTTCTTAAGTGAGCCTAACCCTTTAGACTTAGTGCAATGAGTTACCATGCAATTGACATGCTCACTTTACTCTTTTTTATTTTACCTTATTTCAAACCTCAATTCAAGAACAATATAACATTCAATCATACAACATAAAACCTATTTGAAGTTAACATACAACCCATCTTAACATTTAAATCAATCATTCAACAATAACATTTAAATCAATCATTCAACGATAACATTTACAAGCCAATAAATAAAACTTAGTTAGTACCAACATAATATTTAAATTATTCAATAATCATATTTATATTTATATTAACCACCATAACATTTATAAGCCAATAATATTCAAAAGTCTAGTGATACATCATGGTTTATTTAGATAAATATTTCCTTTAGTCAATATGAAGAAGAATCATAGGAGAGTGATTAATGAAAAACTTAAACTCATATAAAATGAGATTTGTTTGGATAAATATTTTTGATAGTTAAGAAAGTTGTTTCATATACAATACATCTTAAATTGTAGACACCGATATATCATCTCATTAAAAAAAATCATATCAAAACACATCCAAGATCATCATCAAAATCACTTTTCAAAAAATTTCAATGAAGGCAACATAGATAGTTTTCCATTAAGAATAGCTAAGGTTGTTTTGTTCTAATTTATTTTTGTGCTAGCATGCACTAGTTATGCATCATCGAAAAACAATCAAGATTAATTGTATAATCATAAACCATCTTTAATAAAGAGATTTCTTATAATCGAAATAAAGATTATTAAGTTTTCAATCATCTTGATTAAAATAATTATTTCTTATTTTTGTTGTCTTGTCTAGTGAGTTTAAAAAGTGTGTTAGATCTCAAGTCAAGTGCCTTGAGTATCTATCCACTATCAAGATATCATTTTGTATTCCTAGCCATTTTTGGAGACAAACCTACAAGAAATGAGGTTTTGATTTAGGTACCCATTTAAATTTGGGTCCTTCATAAAAATCTCTACCTAATTTTACTAAAGGCATTGAGTTATTTATGGTTCCTTTAGGAACCCAAACCAACTTGTATAGACTATACCTTATAAATGAGCATCAATAAGCAAAATATCCAAGTCTATCACAAAAATTACATTTATTTTAGGGTGAAGAATGTAATGTAGGTCCTTTAACGAAGATAATTCACTTTTATTGAGTATTACCTACAAAGCCCATACCTTCATTTTTATGAACATGACTCTTATTAGCAAGGATCATGTTTAAAGATTTATTACCTACTTTAAACTTTTTTAATGTTTATTGTAGTGTGATATTTTCCTTTTTAATTATATCTAGTGTCTCACATGTAGAGTAAAAAAAACATAGTGTTGATGCTTCATGCATGGTTTTAAGTTTACTAGCAAGTAATGCATGTTCCTTCTTAAGTAATTTATAAATTTTGCTAATCTTTTTAAATTCATCAAATAATTCATGAAAGGTATTTAACAACCAATCAAATGTAAAAGAGGCTTCGGGTAAGTTACTTACCTCATCATTGATACCATGAGCGTATAGTTAGCTACTTCTTCATTGTTATGATCTTCATCATCTGACGAGCTTGAATCATCCCAAGTTACTGTGAAAGTCTTCTTCTTGTTTGGAGTTGGCAGCTTTTTTTCAACTATGGGCACTCACTTTTGAAATGTCCTGGCTTCTTGCATTCATAACAGATTATATTGTTATTTTTTATATTTTTATTTTTATGATATTTATTCTTTTTTATGAATTTTTTGAGTTTTCTTGTTAGAAGTGTAATGTCCTTGTCCTCGTTCAATGAGTCATCTATTGTTCTAAGTGTTGGGAAACCAAGCGGGAGCATCGCATGCGCAGCGGAAGATCAAAACAAAATAGGTTTTCCACGTAGATCAAATCGTCATGCAAAAGATTGGATCGTGAGAAAGCCACAAAACCAAAAACTACATCATGTGAGAGATTGTTTACCTAGGAGATCGTATATCCCTATTTTTCCATATCTGGATGGATAGGTCAAGCGTCCTCCTCTCTATCGGTATCCACACGATGGATCTCTATAGTGATACTCCTCCAATCGCAGTCTCAAGTCTTGTAACTCTTGCGCAGAGGGAGGGAGGAGAATAGGAGGGGGTGCCCTATCAACTATGAGCCTCCTCTCCTTTTTATAGAGAGCCACTGAAAACCCTAAGGGTCCTGCCTTAATGGATATTGGATCTCTACCGAATTACCTGCTAACTTTACATTATTAGATTTCTATCAAATAATCTTTTTTGGCCTCTAATTGGGCCTCATGCAAGGAACCCATCAGTGTAGATTCTCATTTAATGAGAATAGGGGCTAATTAGATCTTCATTCAATCCTCTATTCGCTAAAGCATCCACCATATGTGTGTGACCCTCTAGGCCTGATACCGAGCTGACCGTGAGTCGCTCCCATCAGAACTCTTTCTGATATAGTGAATTATTATCTCCATAATAATTCACTCGATTCATCGACTGTGGACGTACTAGGCCACTATGTCATACTCCCCAAACGGTACAGGAGGATCAAATCTTATCGACCTGTCTGTCCACAGTTATCGTGTATCTATAATCCCTCATCCAACTAATATCCTAGAGACCATATATTGGACATGCTACTATCAGGTCATATATAAAATCTATTTTAAGTCTTGCTCTAATCAGATTCTCCCAGAGAACTCCATCTCTCTCAATCTGAATGACCCTGATCAAGGATTTGTCTAAGCAAGCACACATGAGATATTCTTCTCGCAATACCGAGAGTGAATGATCATTTATTAACACTCAATTACCTTTGTAATGTTGGCTACCAATCCTGATAACCGGTTATACCATATCTAAAACTTTTTAAATCTGTAAGTCCAACTACAAGGAAAAAAGTACTCATACAAGGCATCCTTGGTGTCTCAAGTCTAAGGGCTAGACACACAGTTGGGACTATGAAATCGTTGTTTGACATTAGGTATCCTTAACCATACAACATGCCATAAGCGAATCGAACAGTGAACTCATTCTCTAATGAGCACCTATATTATATCCTTAGTGTCTCCACACAAGTGGCTATAAGACCAGCCACCTTCATCATATGGACAGGTATATAGCACATCGATCTGTCTGATTATCTCGATGTCCCTCTCGAGTAATCTATGACCGAGATTATTTATTATTTATATTTAAAGGTGATTCGATCTTATTATCATGATCTTATCATGATCCAATTCTCATTGCACAGAATGAAAGATATCATAATATATATATATATATAATAGATAATATAATATGAGAATATGCTAATAATAATCACAAGCAAAAAGATTACACAGCGTGTCACACGTGATTGGCTTGTAGGGCACCTGTAACCAATAATCTCTCACTTGACCTAAAGTCAATCACCTATGTGTCTGATCCCTATTAAACCCCTGTAACGCTTAAATACAATTTGAGCTAGCGGCTTTGTCAATGGATATGCAGTGTTATCTTCAGATGAAACTCTTTCCTTTGCTAGATTTATGGGCTATAATCTCTCTAATTAAGTGGAACCCCATCAGAATAATTCTAATGAGACTTGGGTTCCTTTGCTAGATTTATCGCCCTATCGTTGTCGCTGTATATGGGAATCAGCTCCACACTACTCGGTACGACTCTCAAATCCCTAATGAACTTCTTCATCCACACCCTTTCTTTTGCTGCTTCTATTACATCAATATATTCCGCCTCTATGGTCGAGTCAATAGTAATATCTTGCTTGGAACTCTTCTAGCTTACTGCTCCTCCATTCAGGGTGAAAACATATCCTGAGTTCGACTTGCTATTATCAATGTCAAACTAGAAACTCAAGTCCGTGTAGCCCTCAACCTGGAGGCTACATTCTTCATATACTAGTAAAAGATTCTTACTCTTTCTCAAGTACTTAAGGATACATTTTACTGGCTTCTAGTGTTCTAAACCTAAATTCGCCTGATAGATCTCATAGTCATAGTGTGCTGCAATGGCCAAAAGAATTCTGATGGATTTTAGCATGGCTACAAGTGAAAATGTTTCGTCATATTTAACTTCTTATTTTTGACGATATCCTTTAACTACCAGCCTTGTCTTATAGGTCTCCACCTTTCTATCCACTCTGATCTTCTCCTTGAAGATTCATTTGCAGCCGATGGGTACGATACCCTTAGGTGCATTCATAGGGTTCCAAACCCTGTTAGAGTATATGGAATCCATCTCAGAATTCATGGCTTATTGCCACTTCCTGAAGTCTACACTTATAATAGCCTCCTCGTAGGTCTAAGGATCAATATCCTAGGAGTCCTCTCTACTGATATGTCTTACATATCTTTCAGGAGAGTGAGATACTCTGCTAGACTTATACAAAGTTGAAACTTTTATGTACTAGGTACCTAAACAGACTCGGATTCTAGAATGGTGCTTGAGCTATGTTTTCCAACCTCGCTTAACTCTATCTCACTCCCACTGTTTCCACCAAGAATGTGTTCCTTCTTAAGAAACACAGCCCTCTTAGCAACGAAGACCTTTTGGTCCTCGGGATGATAGAAATAGTACCCACAAGTTTCCTTGGGGTATCCCACAAACTTGCACCATTCTATCCTTGATTCTAACTTATTGGGGTTGTGTCTTCTTACATGGGCAGGATAGCCCCAAATCTTAACCATCTTAAGATCGTGTTTCTTTCCTTTTTATATCTCATATAGTGTAGACACTACCAACTTTGATGGAACTCTATTCAAAAGGTAAGTTATGGTCTCTATAACATATCCCCAGAATGAGATGGGTAGGTCAGCAAAATTCATCATGGATCACACCATGTCTAACAGCGTGTGATTCATCCTTTCTAATACACCATTGATCTCAGGTGTATAAGGAGGTGTCCACTGAGATAAAATCTCATTGTCCCTAAGGAAATGAGTGAACTTCATACTCAAGTACTCTCCTCCTCGATCTGATCAAAGAGTCTTAATACTCTTTTCACTCCGGTTCTCTACCTCATTCTTATATTCCCTGAATTTTTCAAATGCCTCGAACTTATACTTTATCAAGTACACGTGTCCATACCTAGAGAAATCATCAGTGAATGTAATGACGTATAAGTAACCACCTATAGCCTGAGTCAACATGGGACCACATACATCACTATGTACAAGTTCCAATAATTCAGTGGCTCTCTCTCCAATTCCACTAAAAGGAGAGTTGGTCATCTTTCCACGAAGGCAAGGTTCGCAAGTTGCATACAACTCATAGTCAAATGGATCTAAGTATCTATTTTTCGGCAACTTTTGAATCCTTCCCTCATATATATGACCTAGCCTATAATGTCATAAGTATTCATTGTTCACCTCATCTCTTTTCCTCTTAGACGTATTTATATTCATGATGTATGAAAAAGTGTATAACACATATAAGTCATTTATCAGTGTCCCCCTAGTGATGATCTCATCATCCATAATTATTGATCAACTATTATCCTAAAAAACTAATTTATATCAATTAATTATTAAACAAGAGATGAAAATAATATTTTTGATAATAGAGGAAACAAAATAACATATATTCAATATAATAATAGCTCTATCAGGCAGATGTAGGGTGACCTCACTAATAGCAACTGCAGCAACTCTTGCTTCATTGCCCATCTTGAGGTCCATCTCACCTCTGGCCAATCTCCTAGGTCTTACCAGAATCTGCAACGAATTATAGATATGATAAGCACTCCTGGTATCCAATACCCATGTATTATCTTAAAAATCTAATAAGTTGAGACTGATCATGAATATACTTGAAGCTTCTCCAAGCTTTTGTTTCTCCTTATCTGCATGGTAGTCCTTACATTTCCTCTTCCAATGCCCATCTTGGCCGTAGTGGAAGTAGTGTCCTTTATCCTTTGCCGGGTCTTTCTTTGTAACATTTGTCTTACCCGATCTTTCTTTGCCCTTGCCCTTCTTAAGGGTCTTAATTACCTTTATTTTCTTCTTAGTCTCACCAATATAGAGAAGTGACTTCTCTCTCTTGATGGCACTCTCAGCTTCCCTCAATATATTAAGGAGCTCAAGGAGAGTCACCTCAAAGTTGCTCATGTTAAAATTCATAATGAAGTGAGAATAGGAATTCGGTAGGGACTAAAGCATAAGATCAACACACAGGTTATCTTCTAGGACTATTTATATACTTCACATAGCGAGCGATCTCATCCTCACTTGTCCTTTCCTCTAGCGTGGGCACAATCGTATTAAGAACATATACGATGTTATCCGCCATGAGAACAATTCTCAAATTACGGAACAAATATGTGTAGTTAGGACGAGTGAGGCAGTTGACATCAAGTATGCCACGCAAGGGGTTTACGAGCGACATGTTTTTGATAAAATAAGATATAGCACAAATAAATATCACGCAGATTTTATAGAAAAAAATAATTAAGATATGAACTTATATCTTAATGAACTCCCACTATTTTCCTAGCAAATCACGCGACACCCTCGACACGTGAGACGGAAGTCTCTGACAGACCATGATGTTCAGTTAAGTCATCACCATCGTTACAAGATGAGTCTAATTTGATGATATGCCCTCGAGGGACTCGACCAAGCATACCATGTCCTCAGGTCACTAGTGACATCTCTATGTCGTAGGCAAGATCTCGATCACGTATATAGGTAAGCCTCGAGGGACTCGACCAACTCAACCTATGTCGTGATTCAATTTTTTCCTATAACGATGGAGCCACATGGGTCAATCTTATTGCCTCACGCTTATCGACTTAATATTATCATAGGAATGGTTTTTGTTTTTGTATCAATCTCCTAATATGTTGTGTCACACACATACATATTTAATATATATATATATATATATATACAAGCCACACCGAATGAGCATGAGCCATCACCTAATATAATTAAGCCCGAGCCAATGGGCATAATCACTCACAATAGTATCTATGTGTACATCGACGCATCTCCATGCCTTGTGATCATTGATCTCGTCATCATCGGATCCTCACCGCATCACCAAGTGTTGTGATCTCCCACCACGGCATCATGGGTCCTGCTGTCACCTTCATACTCTCGTCGTGCCTCTCAATGTAATTACAAAATAATCACAAGCACATAAGCCCAATAATAAACGAGAAAACGGAGGCTCGCAGACCTCAATAATAATAATAATCATAATTACATACTTCACAACACATGGCTCATGATTATCCATCCACATCATACATCACATGTATATACCACATCATATGTAGGATTACTAGATATATAATAATTAATTAAACTATTTAATTAATTATTTTTTTTAGAAATTAGGATATGCTAAAAAAATTTAGAATTGTCAAGGGCATTTTTAAAATTTTAGATAAGATGACAGTCCTCAGAATTTTCAGAATTGTTTAGGGTATTTTAAAAATTTTGAGCAAAGGATAGACCTAAGAATTTCTCAAATTCTAAGGGGTAGAATCATTCTTTTGCCAAAACAGAAATCCTAACCCCTTGTCCTCTTGCGGTGGTGGCTGCCATTGCCGGTGGGCGACCGGTACTGCCCTTGGGCGGCCTCCCTTGTAGACAGGCGTCGTGCTCGCAGGCGATGCCTCCATGGGTAACGCCCCTACGGGCACTGCCCATGCATGCGAGCGTTGTGCCGGCAAGCGCCGCCTCCGTGGGTGCTACCCCTACTAGCGGTCGCTCCTACGAGCGACCGCCCTTGCAGGCGGCAGTCTTGGCCGCGGGCAAGCACCGCCCCTTGCAAGCGGCCCTGGCCGCAACTGGCTGCCCTTTCAGGTGGCCTGGCCATAGGTGGTCGCCCCTATAGGGGGCCTGGTCACAAATGGCTATCCTCATCCTCGCTATATTCACTACAAAAATGCAACAAGAATGCGTAAAATAATTCTACGTGATCCAATCTCATCAGACATAGTTTAAAATCAATTTTTCATAGGAACAACCTTGGCTCTGATATTACAGTTGGGAAACCAAGCAGGAGCATCACAGCATCACATGCGTAGTGAAAGATCAAAATAAAATAGGTTTCTCATGCAGATCAAATCGTCGTGCAAAAGATTGGGTTGTGAGAAAGTCACAAAATCGAAAAATCATATTGTGTAAGAGATTGTTTAACTAGGGAGACCGTATATCCCTATTTTTCAAGATCTGGATGGAGAGGATGAAAGAGGTCAAGCGTCCTCCTCTCTAGTGGTATCCACCCGATGGATCTCTATATCGATACTCCTCCAATCGCAATCTCAAGTCTCGCAACTCTTGCACAAAGGGAGGAAGGAGAATAGGAGGGGGTGGCCAAAGCTGCAGCCTATCAACTATGAGCCTCCCCTCCTATTTATAGAGAGCCACTAAAAACCATAGGGTCTTGCCTTAGTGGGTATTGGATCTCCATCCAATTACCCACTAACCTTGCATTATTGGATCTTTATCCAGTAATCTCCTTTGGCCTCTAATTGGGCCTTATGCAAGGAGACATCAGTGTAGGTTCTCATCTAATAAAAATAGGGGCCAATTGAATCTTTATGCAATCCTCTATTCGTTGAAGCATCAACCATATGTATGTGACCCTCTAGTCCCGATACCGAGCTGGCTGTGAGTCGATCCCATCAGAACTCCTTCTGATATAGTGAATTATTATTTCTATAATAATTCACTCAACTCATCGACTACGGACGTACTAGGCCACTACGCTATAGTCCCCAGACGGTACAGGGGGATCAAATCCGTTGGACATGTCTGTTCATAGTTATCGTGTATCTATAATCCCTCATCCAACTAATATTCCAGAGATCGTATATTGAATATGGTACTATCAGGTCATATACGGAATCTGTCTAAGTCTTACTCTAATCGGATTCTCTTGGAGAACTCCTTCTCAATCCGAATGACATTGGCCAGGGATTTGTCTAGGCAAGCACACATGGGATATTCCTCTCATGATACCGAGAGTGTATGATCCTTTATTGACACTCAATTATCCTCGTAATGTTGGCTATAAATCTTGATAACCGGTTGTATCAGATCTGAAACTTTCCAAACATGCAAGTCTGACGTCAAAGAAATGAGTACTCATACAAGGCATCATTGGTATCTCAAGTCTAAGGACCAGATGCACAACTAGGACTATAGAATCACTGCTGACATTAGGTATCATTAACCATACAGCTTTCCATAAGCGGATCAATCAGTGAACTCATTCTTAAATGAGCACTTTTATTATATCATTAATATCTCCACACAAGTGGCTACGAGACTAGCCACCTTCATTATATATATAGGTATATAGTATATTAGTATATTTGGTTGTCTCGATGTCCCTCTCAAATAACTTATGATTGGGATTATTTAGGATCTATGTTTAAAAGTGAATCGATCTCATTATTGTGATCTCATCATTATTTAATTCTCATTGCATATGACCAAAGACATCACAATATATATGTAACAGATAATATAATGTGAAAATATATCAATAATAATTATAAGTAAAAAGATTATGCAGTATGTCACACGTGTCATCACTCACATGATTGGCTTGTAAGACACCTATAACCAACACTCAGTGTCATGTCCTTCTTGTTCTTTGAAAGATGTTTTTCTTTGGTTCTTAATGCAATGGCCTGTCTATTCTTTGGAATATGTTCTTCAACTTCATCATAAACTTTGCAACTCATTTCATAGGTCATCAAAAACCATATAAGTTCTTCAAGAGACAAATTGTTCAAATCTTTGGCCTCATATAGAAGTTACTTTTTGATCCCTACTTTTAGGTAAAGATCTCAAAATTTTATTAATAAATTCTAGATTAGTATAAATTTTACCAAGAGATTTTAAACTATTGATGACATCTATAAAGCAGGTATACATGTCACCAATTGTTTCACTTGGCCTCATTTTATATAATTCATAGCTATGAATTAGGAGATTTAATTTGTATTCCTTTACTCAACTTGTGCCCTCATGTGTGACTCTAATGTGTGTTATATATCGTCAGCAGAATCAAAAGTAGAAATCTGATTAAATTTATTTTTGTCTAAAGCATAAAATAAAGCATTCATAGCTTTGTCATTTAAAAAAAATATCTTTCTTTCATGATCATTCTAATCATTTATAGGATTGGATGACTTCTGAAATCCATACTCGATAATGTTCCACAATTCAAAATCCCTTGAAATTTAGAATATTTGTATTCTAGTTTTCTAATAAGTGTAGTCCATCCCATTGAACATAGGAGGACATGTAATGGAATGACCCTCGTTAATGCCAAAAATAGCCATTAAACTCACCTTGGTGTTAGTCCAATTGAGTCGAACGTGGCTCTGATACCAACTAATAGGATCGAGTTAGCACTAAGAGGGGGGGAGGGGGGGGTGAATTAGTGCAAGTGATGCACTAATTCACTAAGTTTGCAATACCAAATGGTGAAGAAAAACCAAAATCGAAAGTGCTTTTCTTGGAACTAGTTAAGAGTAACTAAGTTAGAGAGCAATACCAAATGGTGATGCTTGTGGTTTTCTTAGAACTAGTTAAGAGCAAGCAAATTAGAAAGCAATAGTAAAGAAAGGCAAGAGTAGAGATGCTCACAGATTTTTATAGTGGTTCGATCCACCTGACCTACGTCCACTCCCGATAACTCTTCACTCCAGGCCAATCGGTGTCCACTAGTGATCTTCTTTCAAGGGCGAAGATCAACTACCCTTTACACACTTTTCTCCTTTTCACAGGCTTAGGAGAATAATCTTTACAACTCTCCTTTTTTCAAACTTAGGAGATCAACCTTTACAACTCTTTCAATCATTCCCTTAACTGACTTTACACTTGAAAGAAAAAGGAAAGCTCTCAACCAAATTCAATAGAATTTTACCAAGTTTTTTCCTTCACTTTCTTACTCTACCATACAAGAATACTTGGGGTATTTATAGACCCCAAATGGCTTCAAAAATTAGAGCCAAAATTCAAATATTACTAAAAAATCAGGGTACGGGTGGTACTACCATCGTCACCAGCATTACTACCACTATCACCGACGGTACCACTGCCAAAAGCACCCCGGGATTCTGGGCAATTATAGTACTACCACCACCTGGGCGGTACTACCACTAACCACCAATAGTACCACTGCCCAAGTAACCCGGAATAGTATTTTTCAGTATTGTTTCGTATTTGAGTTGTACCTCATTTTAACCTCCTTCCAAGTCAATGAAATGAGATTTATCATGAGCTCAAATCAAGCTTAATTGGACCCGGTTAGCTCCTATTATGTTAGTAATATTTCTCCAAAATTAACTCTAATTATAACTCTAACTACAACAATTAAGCTAAACATAATTACAAGCAATGTTCATTATTTGGCACGTCAATTAATCTTTTGATGAACTCCCAGTAAACTCCCTATATCCTTCCAACAAGCTCCCGATCACCTTCCAATAAACTTCCAGCGAACTCCCGACAACCTCCGGCGAAATCCCGACGAGCTCTTGATAACCTATCGACGAACTCCCAACAAACCTCCGACGAGCTCCCGTCGCATGTCTGAAGCTTTGGCATATCCTTGATTCTTCTGACCCGATGCCCGATCTTAACTTCGGCCCAACATTAGATTCTTCTTTAATAGCTTTGTCTTTTCATAATCGTAGTTAGTCCTACATCACTTATCTCCAACGCATAGGTTAGATCATACTGTTAGGACCCTAGCTGAGTCGGGTCTTAGTTAATTAAGTTGAGTCCTTAGATTGGGCCTGGTTGGACAACCTAGACCTGACATTAGGTTGGCTAGGAGGAGATTTGAGTCCATTGTAATAAATCAGCCCAAATCTTAGTAGGGTTAGGATTCAGTTGAATTGGAGTTTGGTTAGGAGTTGAAGTTTGATACGGGTTCAAAGTCAACTGAGTCATGCATATAGTAAACTCTAAACTAGCCACCACCCTTACTGAAGAAGTGGTCGGCTAGGGTTAAGGGAAGAGTCCTCACGAAGAATGGGTCTTCTAGCGGCCTCCCTCCTCTTTTTAGAAGTTGGCTAGGGTTAGGAGAGGAGAGATCCGTTTTGCTAGGACTCTCTCTAGGGTTGAATAAGAAGCAAATTAGGAGTTGGAAACCCCTATAGCCGATGGCCACAACATGGTTATGAGTTAGCTAGGGGTTAGAAGTTGGAGAGGAGAGGGAGTCTTCCAAGAGTAGGAGTCCTATTATGAGTTAGGATTTTTAGTCCCTATATAAACTCATGTAGCCACCCCTTTTTTTCATCATCAATAGAAAATTCCTTTCAGTTATCATGCAGAAAACCTTGGAGGAGGGAACCCCTATAGAGTTCCAGGAGGTCAATCTCCTATAGAGATCAACCCTAAGCTTAGAATCTGCAAGGGTTCTAACACTTGGTATCAGAGCAGCATTTCTCGAAGCTTCGCTGCCCTTCTATAGTCGCCCATCATCTTCATTCCCACAATTGCTATGATTATCACTAACTCCGCCATCATCACCACTGCCGCAAATCACCCCTTCAATCTTGTTGTAAATTGCATCAGGATATGGTATTCTACCTTACTAATGCTGCAACTTAGTTATCTTAAACCCCAAAAAATAAAAAACATGTTCCTATTTCGCTACATAAATATATCATCACAAAGTTGCCATCTTTACCATGAAAGTTACACTGCGATTCAGCCGCATACTACTGCCCTGTTTTAATCTTGCTGCCACTATTTTACTGCCCTATCTTTCACGAGTTTTTTATGACATCTTTGGCACTCCCTATTAGTGGATTTCCATTGGGTTTCATACAAAAGTTGCTAATACAAACCGTTGATCTTTTATGTCCAAACTACTGCACTTTAGATGTAAAAATATGTCGCAACACCTTCTCGTATTCCTTTGTTTTGCCAAATTTTTTGCCACCGTATTCTCCCACGAATTTTTTTATGGCATTATCTTTCCCTTACCAGCAGATTCCCATTGAGTTTTACTCAAATCATTGTCACAAACTGTTGGAAATTTTATGTCTTTACTGCTGAAATTTTAGACGTAAAAATCTGTCGCAGCACCTTCTTGAACTCTTTGATCTTGCCAAATTTTTTGCTGCCATATTCTCCCACGAATTTTACGACAACATTACCTTTTCCTTACCAGCATATTTCCATTGAATTATACTTGAATCCTTCATGAACTACTGGTTTACATCTATGTTGTTGAAATTTTTTCGATGAAAAATTCTACCACTATACCTTTTGTCGTTCTTCTTCTCGTAAACCACCAAATCCTACCAAACTTGCTACCACCAACCATATTGTCTTTAAGGCACCCCTCTAGCCTTAAGATGCAGCCACCATAATCTATCTCCAAAATTTGCGGCCAACCCAAAGCGCAATCCAAACAGCGGTCTATCGTAGCCGCAACCCTCCACCAATCGATCTTTATCTTCCGGCCACCAATCCCTACCAAACTAGTTGCTACCATAAACAATAACCCTAGGCCACCCCTCTAACCCTAAGCCTCTATTACTAAACCCCCCTTACAGCCTCTACAATAGTCCCAAACAATAGCATCAACAACACCCACTTTGATGAAAAAATTCTGTTGCACTACCTTCGCTACTACTTAATGCATCCACACCCAATCCCAACCAAACTGGTTGCTGCCATCAACAGCAACCCTAAACCACCCCTCTAACCCTAAACCTCTACCATCATAACCCCTATATGGCCCCTGCAGCAACTCCAAACCATAGCCCCAAGAGAAACCTAAAACAATAACCTATCAGCCCCAAACTGCAGTCATCTACCCTTGATCCACCACCTCTTTCGGTCATCAATCCACCCAACCGGTTCATGCCATTGACCCAACAGTAGGAGAAGGATCTTAACGTTACAGATTTTTAGTCTTATGCCATGGCATTGGTAGATTTGATCGGTGCCAAGCTGGAGGCCTTCGAGACGTGTATAGAGGACAAACTACACGCTCTCTTCGCAAAATTCATATTAGGACGATCACCAAGCCCAACGAGATCACAGCAAAGTGAGATACCAAATCATAAAGAGAACCCTTTGGAGAAGGAAGAATGCAAGATAGATCTAGCACCTACACGCATGAGGGTGGACTTCCCTCGATGGGAAGATGGAGACTCGACGGGATGGCTTTCACACGTGGAACGCTACTTCCTTTATCACCGGACACCGGAGATTTCCATGATGGACATCACTGCCATCCACCTTGAAGGAGATGTTATACAATGGTATAATTATTTTGAGCACACCCACAGAGTCCTAACATGGAGGGAATTCAAGAGCGGGCTGTTGATTCGCTTTAGACTGATATAATACAAGAACACGAACGGCCAACTTATGAAGATTTGCCAAACCTCAACCGTGCAAGAATATCAAACTAGGTTTGAGCATCTTTCAAATCAAACTCAAGAGTGGTTTGAAAAATAGTTGTTATGGACGTTCATCGAATGATTAAAACTAGAGATCAAATGCGAAGTCAAGGCGTGACAACTGTATACATTAAGGGTTGCCATCTCCTTTGTCGAATCCATGAGGGACGGCTGAACAATGATGCTTGAAGGAACAAGATCATGAACCGACTAGCAACTATCAAGCCTTCATCCTCCCCTGATGCCAACCGAATCTTTCAGCCCAAGAAACTTATCCAAGAATAACTCCATGACAGATCCGTGAAGGACTTATGTTGGCATTGCAACGAACTTTGGAGCTGCAACCATCGCTGCAAAAAGGGGAAGCTTCTTAAGATAAAACTTATTAAAGAACCAGAATGAGAAGAGGAGGACCTCGAACATGAGGAGGAGAACACGAAGGAGGACCTGCAGCCAACCGATTGCACTACTCATGCTCCAACCAGTTATGTGAACCCGCAAATAATGAAAGTTCTAGAATTCCTAAAGTAGTAGCCCGTCACCATCCCTAGCAAGACTAGGAGCACCAACAACTTTATTAATAGTAAGGTTGATGCTCGATTGATGCTTCAAAATGAAGATTGTAGCAGGTTTGTGCTAGTTACAGGAGCCCTGCAAGCCAATCACGTGAGCGATGGCACGTGTGACAGTGTAATCTTTTTGCTTATGATTAATATTAGCATATTCACACATTATATTATTTATTGTATATATATTGTGATGTCCTTGGTTCTACGCAATGGGAATCAGATCGTGATGAGATCACGATAATGAGATTGATTCACCTTTAAACACGGATCCTAAATAATCTCGGTCATAGGTTACTCGAGAGGGACATTGAGATAACCGGACAGATCGGTGTACTATATACCCGTCCATATGATGGAGGCGGCTGGTCTCATAGCCACTTGTGTGGAGACACTAAGGACATAGTACAGGTGCTTATTGGAGAATGAGTTCACTGATTGATCCGCTTATGGAATATTATATGGTTAATGATACCTAATGGCAGACAATGATTCCATAGTCCAAGTTGTGTATCTGGTTCTTAGACTTGAGATACCAAGGATGTCTTGTATGAGTACAACTTTCTTTGACGCCAGACTTACAGGTTTGGAAAGTTTCAGATCTGATACAACTAGTTATCGGGATTAGTAGCCAACCTTATGAAGGTAATTAAGTGTCAATAGAGGATCATCCACTCTCGATATCACGAGAGGAATATCTCATATATGCTTGCTCAGACAAATCCCTAGCCAGGGTCATTCAGATTGAGAGAGAAAGAGTTCTCTGAGTGAATCTGATTAGAGCGAGACTATGACGGATTTTATATGTGGTCTGACGGTACCATGTCCAATATACGATCTCTAGGATATTAGTTGGATGAGGGATTATAAATACACGGTAACTGTGGACAGACAGGTCCGATGGATTTGGTCCCCCTTGTACCGTTTAGGGAATATGTCGTAGTGGCCTAGTACGTCCATAGTCGATGAGTCGAGTGAATTATTATGGGGATAATAATTCACTATATCAGAAGGAGTTCTGATGGGAGTGACTCATAGCCAGCTCAGTATCTGGCCTAGAGGGTCACACACATATGGTGGATGCTTCAGCAAATAGAGGATTGGATGGAGATCCAATTAGCCCCTATTCTCATTAGATGAGACTATATGCTAATGGGCTCCTTGATTATGAGGTCTATGGAGATTATTAGATAGAGATCTAATAATAAAATGTTAGTGGGTAATTGGATAGAGATCCAATATCCACTAAGGCAGAAGCCCTAGGGTTCTTTGGTGGCTCTCTGTAAATAAGAGGGAAAACTCATAGTTGATAGGCCACAGCTTTAGCCACCACCTCCTATTCTCCTCCCTTCCTCTGTGCAAGAGTTGCGAGTTCAGATTAGAGGAGTTTCGCTGTAGAGATTCATCGTGTGGATACCGCTAGAGAGGAGGACATTTGACCTCCTTCATCTTCTCCATCCGGATCTGGAATACATGGATATACAATCTCCCTAGGTAAAATCAATCTCTCACACATCATGTTTTTCCAGTTTTTACGGTTTTTCTCACGACCCCAATCTTTTACACGACGATTTGATCTGTATGGGAAACCAGTTTTTTATTTTGATTTTCGTTGCACATGTGATACTCCCGTTGAGGTTTCCCAACAGTGGTATTAGAGCCAAGGTTTTCGTGCGAAAGACTGGTTTTAAACTGCATATATTGAGATTGAATCATGTAGAATTATTCTACGCATTTTGTAGTGTTTTCGTAGCGAAGGCAACGAGGAGGAAGGGCGGCCAGCCACGGCCAGCCCCCATGCAGAGCCGGCCACCCATGGCTAGGCCATAGCAAAGGCCCCCTGTAAGGAGGCAACCGGCTGTGACCAGGGCCAGCCCGCAAGGGAGGCTGGCGCCGCTCGCGGGGGGCAGCAGCCCGCAGGGGCGGCGCCTGCGGGCACGGTCGGCTACGGCCAGCTCGTAGGGGCGGCAGCCGCCCGCGAGCACACTCGCTTGCAGCGTAGAGCCCACAAAAGGGGCTAGTTGTAGGGCGCCCGCAGGGGCGACAGCCGCCCGTGGGCACACCCGCTTGCAGCCCGGCACCCGCAAGGGGCTGCCACCCGCGGCCAACCCTGTCACCAACAGGGGCAGTGGTGCAGACCGTAGGGGTGGTCGCCCCTTGGCAGGGTGGCTGCCGGCGGGCAAGGGTAGCAGCGACGACGACCGCGACGCAGATGGGGCAGAGGGGTTAGGGCATCCTTTTGAGAAAAGGACGATCATGCCCCTTTAAATTTCAAAAATTCTAAGGAATGTCCTCGTGTACAGAATTTTAAAAATACCCTCAATAATTCTAAAAATTTTGAGGACTGTCCTCTCATCCAGAATTATGAAAATACCCTTGACAATTTTAGAAATTTTGAGCATATCCTGATTTCTAAAAAATAATTAATTTAATAGTTTAATTAATTATTATATAAATCTAGTAATCCTATATATGATGTGATGTACATGTGATGTATGATGTGGATGGATGATCATGAGCCAAGTGTTGTGATATGTGTAATTATGATTATTATTATTATTGGGTCTTGCGAGCATGTGTTTTTCTCGTTTATTGTTGGGCCTGCGTGCCTGTGATTATTTATAATTACATGGAGAGGCACAGCGGGAGTGTGGAGGTTACAGCAGGACCCACGATGCCGTGGTGGGAGATCACGACGCATGGTGATGCGACGATCCGACGGAACCGATGATGATGAGATCAACAATCACATGGTATGGAGATGCGCTAATGCACACATAGATCCTATTGTGAGTGATTAGGCCCATTGGCTCGGGCTTAATCATATTAGGTGACGGCTCATGATCATCCGGTGTGGCTTGCATATGTGATGTGTTATACACCTACTAGATATATGTATATATATTTGCATGCGATATAGATATATATTAAATATGTATGTGTGTGATACGACATATTATGAGACCGATACAAAAACCCCTCCTAAGATAATATTAAGTCGGTAAGCGTGAGGCAATAAGATTGACCCACGTGGCCTTCCATCATTATAGGAAGAAATTGAATCATGACATAGGTTGAGTTGGTCGAGTCCCTCGAAGCTCACCTATCTACGTGATCGAGATCTTGCCTACGACATAGAGATGTCACCGGTGACCTGAGGACATGGTATATTTGGTCGAGTCCCTCAA
Organism: Ensete ventricosum; assembly: GCA_029747655.1. Taxonomy (NCBI): domain Eukaryota; kingdom Viridiplantae; phylum Streptophyta; class Magnoliopsida; order Zingiberales; family Musaceae; genus Ensete; species Ensete ventricosum. The sequence goes on from JAQQAF010000005.1 coordinate 20,710,217, forward strand.
GGGCATATCATCGAATCAGACTCATCTTATAATGATGGTGATGACTTAACTGAACGTCATGGTTGGTCGAGTCCCTCGAGACTATGATGATTTAGAGGCTCAACATGATGGGAATCACAAGGAGTTGTGATTGGCAAGAGTTGCTTACCTTTTGGGCTTAGTGTAATTGGTCGAGTCCCTCGAGGTTGCATTAAGACGCCAATTGGATCCCGATCCCCACTAGGAGTCTGTCGGAGACTTCCGTCTCACGTGTCGAGGGTGTCGCGTGATTCGCTAAAAAAATAGTGGAAGTACATTAAGATAAAAGTCCATATCTTAATTAGTATTTTCTATAAAATCTTCATGTTATTTATTTTTTGCTATATCTTGTTTTGTCAAAAACATGTCGCTCACAAACCCCCCTACGTGGCATAATTGATACCAACTGCCTCACTGGTCCAAACTATACATATTGGCTCCGTAATTTAAGAATTGTTCTCACGACGGAGAAAATCACATACGTCTTTGATACAATTGTGCCCACGCCGGAAGAAGGAGCAAGCGAGGATAAGATCGCTCGGTATGTGAAGTACATAGATAATTTCACGTTGGCAAAATGTTACATGTTGGCCTCCATGACTCCTGAGTTACAAAGGCAACATGAGAGCATGGATGCAGATTCTATCCTTCTTCATCTCTGCCAGCTATTTGAGAAATAGGGAAGAACTCAAAGATATGAGATATCTAAGAGACTCTTCCAAGCCAGGATGACAGAAGGGACATCGATTGAGAACCATGTCCTAAAGATGATAGAGTGGATCGAGAAAGTCACAGGTCTAGGAATAATCCTAGAGGATAACCTATGTGTTGATCTTATACTTCAGTCTCTACCAGATTCCTTTTCTCACTTCATCATGAATTTTAACATGAGCAAGTTTGAGGTGACTCTCCTTGAGCTCTTCAATATGTTGAGGGAAGCTGAGAGTGCCATCAAGAAGGAAAAGTCAGTTCTCTATATTGGTGAGACCAAAGAAAAGGAAGGCTAGCAAGACCCTTAAGAAAGGCAAGGGCAAAGAAAGACCAGGTAAGGCAAAGGTTGCCAAGAAATACCCGGGAAAGGACAAAGGACAGTGCTTCCACTATGGCCAAGACGAGCATTGGAAGAGGAACTGTAAGGACTACCTTGCAGAGAAGGTGAGACAGAAGCTTCAAGCATATTCATGATCAGTCTCCACTTGTCAGATTTTCATGATAACACATGGGTATTGGATACCGGGAGTGTTTATCATATCTGTAATTCGTTGCAGGTTCTGGCAAGACCTAGGAGATTGGCTAGAGACGAGATGGACCTCAAGATGGGCAATAGAGCAAGAGTTGCTGTTGGAGAGGTCACCCTACATTTGCCTGGTGGAGCTATTATTGCATTAGATGCATGCTATTTTGTTCCCTCTATTATCAAAAATATTATTTCTATCTCTTGTTTGACAATTAGTGGATATAAATTAGTTTTTGAGAATAATAGTTGTTCAATAATTATGGATGATGAGATCATCACTAGAGGGACCCTTATAAATGACTTATATGTGTTAGACACTTCTCTAAATATCATGAATATAAATATGTCTCAGAGGAAAAGAGATGAGGTGAATAATACATATCTATGGCATTATAGGCTATGTCATATATATGAGGGAATGATTCAAAAGTTGCTGAAAGATAGATACTTAGATCCATTTGACTATGAGATATATGCAACTTGTGAATTTTGCCTTCGTGAGAAGATGACCAACTCTCCTTTTAGTGGAACTAGAGAGACAGCTACCGAGTTATTGGAACTCATACATAGAGATGTATGTGGTCCCATGTCGACTAAGGTTATAGGTGGTTACTCATACTTTATTACATTCACTGATGATTTCTCTAGGTATGGACACGTATACTTAATGAAGTACAAATCTGAGGCCTTTGAGAAATTTAAGGAATATAAGAACGAGGTAGAAAACCAAATTGGAAAGAGTATTAAGAATGAGGGATCTGGCAGATGGATGTTAAAATGATATTCTTCAATGGAAATCTCGAGGAAGATGTGTACATGATACAGCCAGAGGGATTCGTATCCAAAGAGAGTCCAGATAAAGTGTGTAGGTTGCTTAGATCCATTTATAGATTGAAGGAAGCTTCCCAAAGTTAGAACATAAGATTTGATGAGGTGATCAGATTTTATGACTTCGTTAAGAACGAAGATGAACCCTGTGTGTACAGGAAGATAAGTGAAAGTGCTATCACCTTCTTGGTACTATATGTGAATGACATCCTAATCATTGTGAATGATGTAGGAATGCTCTCCATAGTAAAGGTTTGGCTATCCAGAAACTTATTCATGAAAGACTTAGGGGAAGCATCCTATATTTTGGGGATCCGGATCTACAGAAATAGATTCAAGAGGATGTTTGGCTTGTCCCAATCCAGGTACATAGACTCCATTGTTAAAAGGTTTGCATAGAGAATTCCAAGAGACGTCTCATACCAATGAGACATGGAATATCACTTTCTAGGAGTATGTTCCCAAAGACTCTTGAAGAAAGGGCAGACATGGATAAAATACCTTATGCCTCAGCAATAGATTCTATCATGTATGCGATGCTATGTACCAGGCCTAATATAGCACATGCTCTGAGTGTCACGAGTAAGTATAGGCAGATCCAGGTTTAGAACACTGGAAGGCAGTAAAGTGTATCCTTAAGTACTTGAGAATGACAAAGGATCTTTTACTAGTATATGGAGGAGGTAGCCTCCAGGTTGAGGGCCACACAGACTCAAGTTTTCAGTCTGACATTGATGATAGCAAATCAAATTCAGGGTATGTTTTCACCATGAATGGAGGAGCAGTAAGCTGTAAGAGTTCCAAGCAAGATACTACTACTGACTCGACCACAGATGTCGAATACATTGTTGCAATAGAAGTAGCTAAGGAAAGGGTGTGGATGAAGAAGTTTATCAAGGATTTAGGAGTCATACCAAGCAACATAGAGCTGACTCCCATATATTGTGACAGTGACAGGGTGATAACTCTAACAAGGGAACCCAGGTCTCATCAGAATTATTCTGAGGAGGTTCCATCTGATTAGAGCAATCATTACATGAAAAGATATAGTAATGGAAAAAGTTTCATCCGAAGATAACATTGCAGATCCACTGACGAAGCCGCTGGCTCATATTATATTTAAGTATCACAGGGGTCTAATAGGGATCAGACACATAAGTGATTGGCTTTTGGTCAAGTGGGAGATTGCTGGCTACAGGTGCCCTGCAAGCCAATCACGTGAGTGATGGCACGTGTGACACGCTATGTGATCTTTTTGCTTATGATTAATATTGATATATTCTCACATTATATTATTTGTTGCATATATATTTGTTGTCCTTGGTTCTGTGTAATGAGAATCGGATCGTGATGAGATCACGATAATGAGATCGATTCACCTTTAAACACAGATCCTAAATAATCTCGGTCATAGGTTACTCAAGATGGACATTGAGATAACCGGACAGATCGGTGTACTATATACCTGTCCATATGATGGAGGCGGCTAGTCTCATAGCCACTTGTGTGGAGACACTAAGGATATAGTACGGGTGCTCATTGGAGAATGAGTTCACTAATTGATCCGCTTATGGAATGTTGTATGGTTAATGATACCTAATGTCAGACAGCGATTTCATAGTCTCATTTGTATATCTGGTCCTTAGACTTGAGACACCAAGGATGTCTTGTATGAGTACTCCTTTCTTTAACGCTTGACTTATAGGTTTGGAAAGTTCTAGATTTGGTACAACTGGTTATCGGGATTGGTGGTCAACCTTACAAAGGTAATTAAGTGTCAATAGAAGATCATCCACTCTCGATATCATAAGAGGAATATCCCACATGTGCTTGCTCGGACAAATCCATAGCCAGGGTCATTCGGATTGAGAGAGAAAGAGTTCTTCGAGAGAATCTGATTAGAGCGAGACTGACTGATTTTGTATGTGGTCTGACAGTACCATATACAATATACGGTCTCTGGGATATTAGTTGGATGAGGGATTATAGATACACGGCAACTGTGGATAGACAGGTCCGATGAATTTGATCCCCCCTTAACCGTCTGGAGACTATGGCGTAGTGGCCTAGTACGTCCATAGTCGATGAGTCGAGTGAATTATTATGGGGATAATAATTCACTATATAAGAAGGAGTTCTGATGGGAGTGACTCACGGCCAGCTCGGTATCAGGCCTAGAGGGTCACACACATATGGTGGATGCTTTAGCGAATAGAGGATTGGATGGAGATCCAATTAGCCCATATTCTCATTAGATGAGACTCTATGCTAATGGGCTCCTTGATTAAGGCCCAATTAGAGGCCTAAGGAGATTATTGGATAGAGATCTAATAATGCAAGGTTAAGGTTACTGGGTAATTGGATGAAGATCCAATACCCACTAAGGTAGGATCCCTAGGGTTTTTTGGTGGCTCTCTATAAATAGGAGGGGAGACTCATGGTTGATAGGCCACAGCTTTAGCCACCACCTCCTATTTTCCTCCCTCCCTCTGCGTAAGAGTTGGGAGTTCAGATTGGAGGAGTTTCGCTGTAGAGATCCATCGTGTGGATACCGCTAGAGAGGAGGATGTTTGACCTCCTTCATCTTCTCCATTCAGATCTGGAATACATGGATATATGATCTCCCTAGGTAAAATCAACCTCTCACACAGTGTTTTTTTAGTTTTTATGATTTTTCTCACGACCCCAATCTTTTGCACGATCATTTGATCTGCGTGGGAAACCAGTTTTTTATTTTTTATTTTTGTTGCGCATTTGATGCTCCTGCTGAGGTTTCCCAACAGTTTGATGTTAAGGTCGCCGACGGTCCAATTTTGAAGTGCGAACAAAGATGCCTACGCATGAAATTGATACTGCATGACCAAGAAATAGTTGTTGATTTCTTCTTCCTCCCACTCAATGATTATGGGGCCATACTTAACATCGTATGGATAACTATGTTATATGATGTTTCTTGAAATTAATTATGAAATTTTTCAGCGAAGGGAAACAGGTGATCCTACGCGGGAAACGCGAGAATGACGTAATGACGGTTTCAATGCAGCGAATGGAGAAAGTCTTGCAAAAAGTGAACAGCGGCTTCCTAATGCAACTCCAGCAAAAACATATGAGGAAGCTGACAAATGAAGACCCAACGGTATGACCACCGAATTATGATTCTCTAGGGCAAACCACCAGCAAACACTAGGCTATATTGGTATCCTCACCTCCAAAAATCTAAAATTGAGAGGATGGTAAATGAGATACTTGAAACGTAGGTCATTCGGCCAAATTGCAGCCCCTACTATTCGTTGGTGCTCCTAGTATGAAAGAAAGACTAGTTATTACTAAAGATCAATCACATTGCAGTGCATGTAAAGAAAAAATGGCCTCCTGACAAACTTTAGAGCAGAAAAAAATTTAAAGATCGAGCTTTCCTACACTTTCAGCCCTACCAACAAGAAATTCAAACCTCAAAAACGTAGTCTCTCTATTACTTTGGACCTTACAAAATTAGGGATCACATTAGAACAGTGACCTATGGATCGGATCTGCGTCTTAATTCAAAATTACAACTGATCCTCCAGGAATATCACTGCAAATGGAAGTTTAGAGAGGATGACTCAGCCTAGATCCATCCACCCGAACCCAAGTCGATGAGGAGGCCTAGTTCCAACTAGAGATTGCATGGCATCACAAGATCACAATGCATCACCATCCAGATACAACCACCGATGAAGAGATACAAGACAAAGCTGAACCATGGGATCGTGATGTGCCTACCTCAAATGCAACAAGGAAGCCTCATGACAAGCTACAAACTCGGAGCTGGAGATAATGGAGTCTCAACCACGAGGACAAGGCTGATTTAAAGATGGCGGGTCTGTTAGGAACCTAGTTGAGTAGGGTCCTAGTCGATTGAGTTGAGTCCTTAGATTAGGCTTGGTTGCCAACCTAGACCTGACATTAGGTCGGGTAGGAGGAGATTTGAGTCCGTTAAATCAGCCCAAATCCCAGTCGAGTTAGGATTCGACTGAACTGTAGTCTAGTTAGGAGTCGAAGTTTGATACGGGTCAGAGTCAACTAAGTTATGCATGTAATAAACTCTAAACCAGCCACCACCCCTGTTGAAGAAGTGGTCGACTAGGGTTAAAGGAAGAGTCCTCATGAAGAGGGTCTTCTAGCCGCCTCCCTCCACTTATTAGAGGTTGGCTAGGGTTAGGAGATGAGAGACCCATTTAGCTAGGACTCTTTCCAGGGTTGAATAAGAAGCAAATTAGGAGTTCAAAACCCCTATAGTCATTGGCCACATCATGGTTAGGAGTTGGCTAGGGGTTAGGAGTTGTAGAAGAGAGGGAGTCTTCCAAGAGTACGAGTCCTATTAGGAGTTACGGTTTTAAGTTCCTATATAAATTCATATAGCCTTCCATTTTTTCATCATCAATAGATTAAATTCATATTGCAAAAAATCTTAGAGGAGGGAACCCTTATAGAGTTCTAGAAGGTCGATCACCTATAGAGATCAACCCCAAGTTTAGAATCTGCAAGGGTTTAAACATATACATCCATCAATTGATTTCATCATCAAAATCTGAGATTCAACATAGTGGACATTGTAATTGATATTTTTATTTACATACTCAAAGTTATTTGTTTGAGTTATCCCATTGATATCTATGCATGTTTGTACTATAGTTGAATATAATAATATAATTGTTATGACAACATGAATTACATAGATCATTTTGGACTATATTAGAAAAGACTAATAGTGTTTGGTACATAGAAGAATTTATGATATTGATAACATACCACCGCTATAACTTGCATTGGTAGTCAGACTTAATATGGTATTATGTCTATTGGACTTATTACCTTATTTTATAGAATTTTTACGTTAGTGTAAAATATTTTTTTAATTTTTAAAATCTAATTAAGTATAATTATTTTTAAATAAACTTTTATTTTATTTACTTTAATTTATTTTTTTATATCTTACTAATTTATAGGTCAAGTGGGAAAATACTAGATTATGTGGTTTTGTCTAATTAAAGATATTATTATAGATATTATTAGATTTTGATTACGGTTATCGATTAATAGAAAAAAATTCAATTAATATGATTCCTTAGGAGATGACCTTCATGGAAAGAACTCTCCTAATTACTCATCATAGATCCTCTATTTATACCTATAAAAGGATAGAACCGCATAGGGATGAAACAACTTAAATGTATTTTAGAGATTATAGATCTTCTCTCATCTTGCCTTTTATCTCTAATTCATCACTAATAGCGATCCTTTGAAGTATATAAAGAGGAGAAAACGAGTCTACCTTTTGTTGCAAATCGATAAATATGATATATTGTTATGATATATTGTTATAACAATATCACTATAACTTTCAGACTTGATGATGGTATGCTTATATATTAGATAAATACTTTATGAATAATATAAAAAATATACATCATAAATATGATATATTGTTATTTGATTTTAGTTTCTAATATTAAAAAATTTTGTATAACAATAGCCTATTGCCATTTTTATTCAAACATTTGGATCATCCCTAAACCATTCACCTACCTTAGTAAATTGATACTATCTATTCAAACCAACAAATCACAAGAGGCTAATTGGAGGCAACAATACACAATAAAGCACATTAGGAGCTTGCTTGGTAAAGACTTACAACTTGCTATAAGAAAAAAAAAAAAAAAGGGGGACCTCTTTTACATCAAGTTCTTGAGATTTGGTCTTCTCCTAAATACTAGAAAGCCTCAAACAACCATGCTAATAGTAACTCACTGCTTATATTTTTAATACAATCTCAAACAATGATGCTTGAAGGAACAAGATCATGAACCGACTAGCAACTATCAAGCCTTCATCCTCCCCTGATGCCAACCGAATCTTTCAGCCCAAGAAACTTATCCAAGAATAACTCCATGACAGATCCGTGAAGGACTTATGTTGGCATTGCAACGAACTTTGGAGCTGCAACCATCGCTGCAAAAAGGGGAAGCTTCTTAAGATAAAACTTATTAAAGAACTAGAATGAGAAGAGGAGGACCTCGAACATGAGGAGGAGAACACGAAGGAGGACCTGCAGCCAACCGATTGCACTACTCATGCTCCAACCAGTTATGTGAACCCGCAAATAATGAAAGTTCTAGAATTCCTTAAGTAGTAGCCCGTCACCATCCCTAGCAAGACTAGGAGCACCAACAACTTTATTAATAGTAAGGTTGATGCTCGATTGATGCTTCAAAATGAAGATTGTAGCAGGTTTGTGCTAGTTACAGGAGCCCTGCAAGCCAATCACGTGAGCGATGGCACGTGTGACAGTGTAATCTTTTTGCTTATGATTAATTTTTGTATATTCACACATTATATTATTTATTGTATATATATTGTGATGTCCTTGGTTCTACGCAATGGGAATCAGATCGTGATGAGATCACGATAATGAGATTGATTCACCTTTAAACACGGATCCTAAATAATCTCGGTCATAGGTTACTCGAGAGGGACATTGAGATAACCGGACAGATCGGTGTACTATATACCCGTCCATATGATGGAGGCGGCTGGTCTCATAGCCACTTGTGTGGAGACACTAAGGACATAGTACAGGTGCTTATTGGAGAATGAGTTCACTGATTGATCCGCTTATGGAATATTATATGGTTAATGATACCTAATGGCAGACAATGATTCCATAGTCCAAGTTGTGTATCTGGTTCTTAGACTTGAGATACCAAGGATGTCTTGTATGAGTACAACTTTCTTTGACGCCAGACTTACAGGTTTGGAAAGTTTCAGATCTGATACAACTAGTTATCGGGATTAGTAGCCAACCTTATGAAGGTAATTAAGTGTCAATAGAGGATCATCTACTCTCGATATCACGAGAGGAATATCTCATATATGCTTGCTCAGACAAATCCCTAGCCATGGTCATTTAGATTGAGAGAGAAAGAGTTCTCTGAGTGAATCTGATTAGAGCGAGACTATGACGGATTTTATATGTGGTCTGACGGTACCATGTCCAATATACGATCTCTAGGATATTAGTTGGATGAGGGATTATAAATACACGGTAACTGTGGACAGACAGGTCCGATGGATTTGGTCCCCCTTGTACCGTTTAGGGAATATGTCGTAGTGGCCTAGTACGTCCATAGTCGATGAGTCGAGTGAATTATTATGGGGATAATAATTCACTATATCAGAAGGAGTTCTGATGGGAGTGACTCATAGTCAGCTCAGTATCTGGCCTAGAGGGTCACACACATATGGTGGATGCTTCAGCAAATAGAGGATTGGATGGAGATCCAATTAGCCCCTATTCTCATTAGATGAGACTATATGCTAATGGGCTCCTTGATTATGAGGTCTATGGAGATTATTAGATAGAGATCTAATAATAAAATGTTAGTGGGTAATTGGATAGAGATCCAATATCCACTAAGGCAGAAGCCCTAGGGTTCTTTGGTGGCTCTCTGTAAATAAGAGGGAAAACTCATAGTTGATAGGCCACAGCTTTAGCCACCACCTCCTATTCTCCTCCCTTCCTCTGTGCAAGAGTTGCGAGTTCAGATTAGAGGAGTTTCGCTGTAGAGATTCATCGTGTGGATACCGCTAGAGAGGAGGACATTTGACCTCCTTCATCTTCTCCATCCGGATCTGGAATACATGGATATACAATCTCCCTAGGTAAAATCAATCTCTCACACATCATGTTTTTCCAGTTTTTACGGTTTTTCTCACGACCCCAATCTTTTACACGACGATTTGATCTGTATGGGAAACCAGTTTTTTATTTTGATTTTCGTTGCACATGTGATACTCCCGTTGAGGTTTCCCAACAGTGGTATTAGAGCCAAGGTTTTCGTGCGAAAGATTTGTTTTAAACTGCATATATTGAGATTGAATCATGTAGAATTATTCTACGCATTTTGTAGTGTTTTCGTAGCGAAGGCAACGAGGAGGAGGGGCGGCCAGCCACGGCCAGCCCCCATGCAGAGCCGGCCACCCATGGCTAGGCCATAGCAAAGGCCCCCTGTAAGGAGGCAACCGGCTGTGACCAGGGCCAGCCCGCAAGGGAGGCTGGCGCCGCTCGCGGGGGGCAGCAGCCCGCAGGGGCGGCGCCTGCGGGCACGGTCGGCTACGGCCAGCTCGTAGGGGCGGCAGCCGCCCGCGAGCACACTCGCTTGCAGCGTAGAGCCCACAAAAGGGGCTAGTTGTAGGGCGCCCGCAGGGGCGACAGCCGCCCGTGGGCACACCCGCTTGCAGCCCGGCACCCGCAAGGGGCTGCCACCCGCGGCCAACCCTGTCACCAACAGGGGCAGTGGTGCAGACCGTAGGGGTGGTCGCCCCTTGGCAGGGTGGCTGCCGGCGGGCAAGGGTAGCAGCGACGACGACCGCGACGCAGATGGGGCAGAGGGGTTAGGGCATCCTTTTGAGAAAAGGACGATCATGCCCCTTTAAATTTCAAAAATTCTAAGGAATGTCCTCGTGTACAGAATTTTAAAAATACCCTCAATAATTCTAAAAATTTTGAGGACTGTCCTCTCATCCAGAATTATGAAAATACCCTTGACAATTTTAGAAATTTTGAGCATATCCTGATTTCTAAAAAATAATTAATTTAATAGTTTAATTAATTATTATATAAATCTAGTAATCCTATATATGATGTGATGTACATGTGATGTATGATGTGGATGGATGATCATGAGCCAAGTGTTGTGATATGTGTAATTATGATTATTATTATTATTGGGTCTTGCGAGCATGTGTTTTTCTCGTTTATTGTTGGGCCTGCGTGCCTGTGATTATTTATAATTACATGGAGAGGCACAGCGGGAGTGTGGAGGTTACAGCAGGACCCACGATGCCGTGGTGGGAGATCACGACGCATGGTGATGCGACGATCCGACGGAACCGATGATGATGAGATCAACAATCACATGGTATGGAGATGCGCTAATGCACACATAGATCCTATTGTGAGTGATTAGGCCCATTGGCTCGGGCTTAATCATATTAGGTGACGGCTCATGATCATCCGGTGTGGCTTGCATATGTGATGTGTTATACACCTACTAGATATATGTATATATATTTGCATGCGATATAGATATATATTAAATATGTATGTGTGTGATACGACATATTATGAGACCGATACAAAAACCCCTCCTAAGATAATATTAAGTCGGTAAGCGTGAGGCAATAAGATTGACCCACGTGGCCTTCCATCATTATAGGAAGAAATTGAATCATGACATAGGTTGAGTTGGTCGAGTCCCTCGAAGCTCACCTATCTACGTGATCGAGATCTTGCCTACGACATAGAGATGTCACCGGTGACCTGAGGACATGGTATATTTGGTCGAGTCCCTCAAGGGCATATCATCGAATCAGACTCATCTTATAATGATGGTGATGACTTAACTGAACGTCATGGTTGGTCGAGTCCCTCGAGACTATGATGATTTAGAGGCTCAACATGATGGGAATCACAAGGAGTTGTGATTGGCAAGAGTTGCTTACCTTTTGGGCTTAGTGTAATTGGTCGAGTCCCTCGAGGTTGCATTAAGACGCCAATTGGATCCCGATCCCCACTAGGAGTCTGTCGGAGACTTCCGTCTCACGTGTCGAGGGTGTCGCGTGATTCGCTAAAAAAATAGTGGAAGTACATTAAGATAAAAGTCCATATCTTAATTAGTATTTTCTATAAAATCTTCATGTTATTTATTTTTTGCTATATCTTGTTTTGTCAAAAACATGTCGCTCACAAACCCCCCTACGTGGCATAATTGATACCAACTGCCTCACTGGTCCAAACTATACATATTGGCTCCGTAATTTAAGAATTGTTCTCACGACGGAGAAAATCACATACGTCTTTGATACAATTGTGCCCACGCCGGAAGAAGGAGCAAGCGAGGATAAGATCGCTCGGTATGTGAAGTACATAGATAATTTCACGTTGGCAAAATGTTACATGTTGGCCTCCATGACTCCTGAGTTACAAAGGCAACATGAGAGCATGGATGCAGATTCTATCCTTCTTCATCTCTGCCAGCTATTTGAGAAATAGGGAAGAACTCAAAGATATGAGATATCTAAGAGACTCTTCCAAGCCAGGATGACAGAAGGGACATCGATTGAGAACCATGTCCTAAAGATGATAGAGTGGATCGAGAAAGTCACAGGTCTAGGAATAATCCTAGAGGATAACCTATGTGTTGATCTTATACTTCAGTCTCTACCAGATTCCTTTTCTCACTTCATCATGAATTTTAACATGAGCAAGTTTGAGGTGACTCTCCTTGAGCTCTTCAATATGTTGAGGGAAGCTGAGAGTGCCATCAAGAAGGAAAAGTCAGTTCTCTATATTGGTGAGACCAAAGAAAAGGAAGGCTAGCAAGACCCTTAAGAAAGGCAAGGGCAAAGAAAGACCAGGTAAGGCAAAGGTTGCCAAGAAATACCCGGGAAAGGACAAAGGACAGTGCTTCCACTATGGCCAAGACGAGCATTGGAAGAGGAACTGTAAGGACTACCTTGCAGAGAAGGTGAGACAGAAGCTTCAAGCATATTCATGATCAGTCTCCACTTGTCAGATTTTCATGATAACACATGGGTATTGGATACCGGGAGTGTTTATCATATCTGTAATTCGTTGCAGGTTCTGGCAAGACCTAGGAGATTGGCTAGAGACGAGATGGACCTCAAGATGGGCAATAGAGCAAGAGTTGCTGTTGGAGAGGTCACCCTACATTTGCCTGGTGGAGCTATTATTGCATTAGATGCATGCTATTTTGTTCCCTCTATTATCAAAAATATTATTTCTATCTCTTGTTTGACAATTAGTGGATATAAATTAGTTTTTGAGAATAATAGTTGTTCAATAATTATGGATGATGAGATCATCACTAGAGGGACCCTTATAAATGACTTATATGTGTTAGACACTTCTCTAAATATCATGAATATAAATATGTCTCAGAGGAAAAGAGATGAGGTGAATAATACATATCTATGGCATTATAGGCTATGTCATATATATGAGGGAATGATTCAAAAGTTGCTGAAAGATAGATACTTAGATCCATTTGACTATGAGATATATGCAACTTGTGAATTTTGCCTTCGTGAGAAGATGACCAACTCTCCTTTTAGTGGAACTAGAGAGACAGCTACCGAGTTATTGGAACTCATACATAGAGATGTATGTGGTCCCATGTCGACTAAGGTTATAGGTGGTTACTCATACTTTATTACATTCACTGATGATTTCTCTAGGTATGGACACGTATACTTAATGAAGTACAAATCTGAGGCCTTTGAGAAATTTAAGGAATATAAGAACGAGGTAGAAAACCAAATTGGAAAGAGTATTAAGAATGAGGGATCTGGCAGATGGATGTTAAAATGATATTCTTCAATGGAAATCTCGAGGAAGATGTGTACATGATACAGCCAGAGGGATTCGTATCCAAAGAGAGTCCAGATAAAGTGTGTAGGTTGCTTAGATCCATTTATAGATTGAAGGAAGCTTCCCGAAGTTAGAACATAAGATTTGATGAGGTGATCAGATTTTATGACTTCGTTAAGAACGAAGATGAACCCTGTGTGTACAGGAAGATAAGTGAAAGTGCTATCACCTTCTTGGTACTATATGTGAATGACATCCTAATCATTGTGAATGATGTAGGAATGCTCTCCATAGTAAAGGTTTGGCTATCCAGAAACTTATTCATGAAAGACTTAGGGGAAGCATCCTATATTTTGGGGATCCGGATCTACAGAAATAGATTCAAGAGGATGTTTGGCTTGTCCCAATCCAGGTACATAGACTCCATTGTTAAAAGGTTTGCATAGAGAATTCCAAGAGACGTCTCATACCAATGAGACATGGAATATCACTTTCTAGGAGTATGTTCCCAAAGACTCTTGAAGAAAGGGCAGACATGGATAAAATACCTTATGCCTCAGCAATAGATTCTATCATGTATGCGATGCTATGTACCAGGCCTAATATAGCACATGCTCTGAGTGTCACGAGTAAGTATAGGCAGATCCAGGTTTAGAACACTGGAAGGCAGTAAAGTGTATCCTTAAGTACTTGAGAATGACAAAGGATCTTTTACTAGTATATGGAGGAGGTAGCCTCCAGGTTGAGGGCCACACAGACTCAAGTTTTCAGTCTGACATTGATGATAGCAAATCAAATTCAGGGTATGTTTTCACCATGAATGGAGGAGTAGTAAGCTGTAAGAGTTCCAAGCAAGATACTACTACTGACTCGACCACAGATGTCGAATACATTGTTGCAATAGAAGTAGCTAAGGAAAGGGTGTGGATGAAGAAGTTTATCAAGGATTTAGGAGTCATACCAAGCAACATAGAGCTGACTCCCATATATTGTGACAGTGACAGGGTGATAACTCTAACAAGGGAACCCAGGTCTCATCAGAATTATTCTGAGGAGGTTCCATCTGATTAGAGCAATCATTACATGAAAAGATATAGTAATGGAAAAAGTTTCATCCGAAGATAACATTGCAGATCCATTGACGAAGCCGCTGGCTCATATTATATTTAAGTATCACAGGGGTCTAATAGGGATCAGACACATAAGTGATTGGCTTTTGGTCAAGTGGGAGATTGCTGGCTACAGGTGCCCTGCAAGCCAATCACGTGAGTGATGGCACGTGTGACACGCTATGTGATCTTTTTGCTTATGATTAATATTGATATATTCTCACATTATATTATTTGTTGCATATATATTTGTTGTCCTTGGTTCTGTGTAATGAGAATCGGATCGTGATGAGATCACGATAATGAGATCGATTCACCTTTAAACACAGATTCTAAATAATCTCGGTCATAGGTTACTCAAGATGGACATTGAGATAACCGGACAGATCGGTGTACTATATACCTGTCCATATGATGGAGGCGGCTAGTCTCATAGCCACTTGTGTGGAGACACTAAGGATATAGTACGGGTGCTCATTGGAGAATGAGTTCACTAATTGATCCGCTTATGGAATGTTGTATGGTTAATGATACCTAATGTCAGACAGCGATTTCATAGTCTCATTTGTATATCTGGTCCTTAGACTTGAGACACCAAGGATGTCTTGTATGAGTACTCCTTTCTTTAACGCTTGACTTATAGGTTTGGAAAGTTCTAGATTTGGTACAACTGGTTATCGGGATTGGTGGTCAACCTTACAAAGGTAATTAAGTGTCAATAGAAGATCATCCACTCTCGATATCATAAGAGGAATATCCCACATGTGCTTGCTCGGACAAATCCATAGCCAGGGTCATTCGGATTGAGAGAGAAAGAGTTCTTCGAGAGAATCTGATTAGAGCGAGACTGACTGATTTTGTATGTGGTCTGACAGTACCATATACAATATACGGTCTCTGGGATATTAGTTGGATGAGGGATTATAGATACACGGCAACTGTGGATAGACAGGTCCGATGAATTTGATCCCCCCTTAACCGTCTGGAGACTATGGCGTAGTGGCCTAGTACGTCCATAGTCGATGAGTCGAGTGAATTATTATGGGGATAATAATTCACTATATAAGAAGGAGTTCTGATGGGAGTGACTCACGGCCAGCTCGGTATCAGGCCTAGAGGGTCACACACATATGGTGGATGCTTTAGCGAATAGAGGATTGGATGGAGATCCAATTAGCCCATATTCTCATTAGATGAGACTCTATGCTAATGGGCTCCTTGATTAAGGCCCAATTAGAGGCCTAAGGAGATTATTGGATAGAGATCTAATAATGCAAGGTTAAGGTTACTGGGTAATTGGATGAAGATCCAATACCCACTAAGGTAGGATCCCTAGGGTTTTTTGGTGGCTCTCTATAAATAGGAGGGGAGACTCATGGTTGATAGGCCACAGCTTTAGCCACCACCTCCTATTTTCCTCCCTCCCTCTGCGTAAGAGTTGGGAGTTCAGATTGGAGGAGTTTCGCTGTAGAGATCCATCGTGTGGATACCGCTAGAGAGGAGGATGTTTGACCTCCTTCATCTTCTCCATTCAGATCTGGAATACATGGATATATGATCTCCCTAGGTAAAATCAACCTCTCACACAGTGTTTTTTTAGTTTTTATGATTTTTCTCACGACCCCAATCTTTTGCACGATCATTTGATCTGCGTGGGAAACCAGTTTTTTATTTTTTATTTTTGTTGCGCATTTGATGCTCCTGCTGAGGTTTCCCAACAGTTTGATGTTAAGGTCGCCGACGGTCCAATTTTGAAGTGCGAACAAAGATGCCTACGCATGAAATTGATACTGCATGACCAAGAAATAGTTGTTGATTTCTTCTTCCTCCCACTCAATGATTATGGGGCCATACTTAACATCGTATGGATAACTATGTTATATGATGTTTCTTGAAATTAATTATGAAATTTTTCAGCGAAGGGAAACAGGTGATCCTACGCGGGAAACGCGAGAATGACGTGATGACGGTTTCAATGCAGCGAATGGAGAAAGTCTTGCAAAAAGTGAACAGCGGCTTCCTAATGCAACTCCAGCAAAAACATATGAGGAAGCTGACAAATGAAGACCCAACGGTATGACCACCGAATTATGATTCTCTAGGGCAAACCACCAGCAAACACTAGGCTATATTGGTATCCTCACCTCCAAAAATCTAAAATTGAGAGGATGGTAAATGAGATACTTGAAACATAGGTCATTTGGCCAAATTGCAGCCCCTACTATTCGTTGGTGCTCCTAGTATGAAAGAAAGACTAGTTATTACTAAAGATCAATCACATTGCAGTGCATGTAAAGAAAAAATGGCCTCCTGACAAACTTTAGAGCAGAAAAAAATTTAAAGATCGAGCTTTCCTACACTTTCAGCCCTACCAACAAGAAATTCAAACCTCAAAAAAGTAGTCTCTCTATTACTTTGGACCTTACAAAATTAGGGATCACATTAGAACAGTGACCTATGGATCGGATCTGCGTCTTAATTCAAAATTACAACTGATCCTCCAGGAATATCACTGCAAATGGAAGTTTAGAGAGGATGACTCAGCCTAGATCCATCCACCCGAACCCAAGTCGATGAGGAGGCCTAGTTCCAACTAGAGATTGCATGGCATCACAAGATCACAATGCATCACCATCCAGATACAACCACCGATGAAGAGATACAAGACAAAGCTGAACCATGGGATCGTGATGTGCCTACCTCAAATGCAACAAGGAAGCCTCATGACAAGCTACAAACTCGGAGCTGGAGATAATGGAGTCTCAACCACGAGGACAAGGCTGATTTAAAGATGGCGGGTCTGTTAGGAACCTAGTTGAGTAGGGTCCTAGTCGATTGAGTTGAGTCCTTAGATTAGGCTTGGTTGCCAACCTAGACCTGACATTAGGTCGGGTAGGAGGAGATTTGAGTCCGTTAAATCAGCCCAAATCCCAGTCGAGTTAGGATTCGACTGAACTGTAGTCTAGTTAGGAGTCGAAGTTTGATACGGGTCAGAGTCAACTAAGTTATGCATGTAATAAACTCTAAACCAGCCACCACCCCTGTTGAAGAAGTGGTCGACTAGGGTTAAAGGAAGAGTCCTCATGAAGAGGGTCTTCTAGCCGCCTCCCTCCACTTATTAGAGGTTGGCTAGGGTTAGGAGATGAGAGACCCATTTAGCTAGGACTCTTTCCAGGGTTGAATAAGAAGCAAATTAGGAGTTCAAAACCCCTATAGTCATTGGCCACATCATGGTTAGGAGTTGGCTAGGGGTTAGGAGTTGTAGAAGAGAGGGAGTCTTCCAAGAGTACGAGTCCTATTAGGAGTTACGGTTTTAAGTTCCTATATAAATTCATATAGCCTTCCATTTTTTCATCATCAATAGATTAAATTCATATTGCAAAAAATCTTAGAGGAGGGAACCTTTATAGAGTTCTAGAAGGTCGATCACCTATAGAGATCAACCCCAAGTTTAGAATCTGCAAGGGTTTAAACATATACATCCATCAATTGATTTCATCATCAAAATCCGAGATTCAACATAGTGGACATTGTAATTGATATTTTTATTTACATACTCAAAGTTATTTGTTTGAGTTATCCCATTGATATCTATGCATGTTTGTATTATAGTTGAATATAATAATATAATTGTTATGACAACATGAATTACATAGATCATTTTGGACTATATTAGAAAAGACTAATAGTGTTGGGTACATAGAAGAATTTATGATATTGATAACATACCACCGCTATAACTTGCATTGGTAGTCAGACTTAATATGGTATTATGTCTATTGGACTTATTACCTTATTTTATAGAATTTTTACGTTAGTGTAAAATATTTTTTTAATTTTTAAAATCTAATTAAGTATAATTATTTTTAAATAAACTTTTATTTTATTTACTTTAATTTATTTTTTTATATCTTACTAATTTATAGGTCAAGTGGGAAAATACTAGATTATGTGGTTTTGTCTAATTAAAGATATTATTATAGATATTATTAGATTTTGATTACGGTTATCGATTAATAGAAAAAAATTCAATTAATATGATTCCTTAGGAGATGACCTTCATGGAAAGAACTCTCCTAATTACTCATCATAGATCCTCTATTTATACCTATAAAAGGATAGAACCGCATAGGGATGAAACAACTTAAATGTATTTTAGAGATTATAGATCTTCTCTCATCTTGCCTTTTATCTCTAATTCATCACTAATAGCGATCCTTTGAAGTATATAAAGAGGAGAAAACGAGTCTACCTTTTGTTGCAGATCGATAAATATGATATATTGTTATGATATATTGTTATAACAATATCACTATAACTTTCAGACTTGATGATGGTATGCTTATATATTAGATAAATACTTTATGAATAATATAAAAAATATACATCATAAATATGATATATTGTTATTTGATTTTAGTTTCTAATATTAAAAAATTTTGTATAACAATAGCCTATTGCCATTTTTATTCAAACATTTGGATCATCCCTAAACCATTCACCTACCTTAGTAAATTGATACTATCTATTCAAACCAACAAATCACAAGAGGCTAATTGGAGGCAACAATACACAATAAAGCAAATCAGGAGCTTGCTTGGTAAAGACTTACAACTTGCTATAAGAAAAAAAAAAAAAAAAGGGGACCTCTTTTACATCAAGTTCTTGAGATTTGGTCTTCTCCTAAATACTAGAAAGCCTCAAACAACCATGCTAATAGTAACTCACTGCTTATATTTTTAATACAATCTCAATAGGTTGAGTGAAGACACAGGCCCATGTCAAGATTCTTCTCACGTGAACTTACTTAACCTTAGTAGGTTGGGGCCAAGCTTGTCAAACCTCAACCCACGTTGAGAAAGAAGCATCCCCTACATGTAGGCTCGACCTAAAGAATCCCGACTTACAATCTTGTAAAGAAAAAAAATAGTTTTATTCTCCCACGAAAGATTCAAAACTTGGCCAATGACAAGTATCGATAGCCCATAAATGATTAGAGCAAATATACAAAAGATATAATATACAAAAGTTATACTCACTCATTCTCCTCCTTTTTTGTGTGATAAGAAAAGCTCATTACAAAAAAAAAAAAAAAAAAAAAAATTTGTGACACTTTGATATAATCGACTAAGTCAAAGTGTCTCGTCTTAAATCGGTACAAATGCAGATTTTATTAAATAGAAAATATTCGAAGCATCTAACACAATTAAATTATCAGCTTTTAAACATAACATATCTACCTAAGATTAAAGAGAGAGAGAGACGCTTGAAACAGTTGAGGTGAACAAAGCATCCACATTTGCAAGTGATCTATTTGTCTGATGCGATCGATCAAGCCCAAAGTATATATACCTTTTCGAGTATGATTTTAAAATAAAAAAAATATTTGGAATACCTACCCAATGCGTCCCCTTATATAATATGTTTACTTACCTAAAGAGATCTCTAGTGCTCAAGATAAAAAAGACATTCCAAGTATCCGTTTAAAGTATAATATGTTTACTTAACATAGAAAAATATTTAAATTATTTGATATAATCAAAATGTTTTATTTGTGAGTGATATCCCTTTAGGATAATCAAAACACTTAACATATCCAAAATATTTTAATTTTTATATGATGTATGTACCGATACCTAAAAATGTTCAAAGTGATCATTACGTTCAAAGCATCATCCCCTTTACCCATGATATGTTTAATAGGATGAAAAAATATTTGACAAGCTCAATATAATAATGTGTTCCCCCCTTTTGTTCGGTATGTCAGTCCAGAAATAAGAAAGCAACAAGAGTGCCATTTAATCATATTTAATACGTATCACAACGGTTAAAATCTAAAAATTAACATTGTACTCTGAGATAAAGAAGCGTATACATCAAAATATAATTCAGGTAAATGAAATTGATCATTATTTTCAACCAATCAAAACTTAACACATTAGAATGCAATCAACAACATATGCTAGACATGTCATGTCAGCATAGATACTTTTAAATTAACATAAATATTATATAACACAACCCCTCCATATATCTTTTAGTTTCAAAATTACAAAATGAATAATGAATAATACTCTTTAAGATTTTTTATGCTCGTAACAAATAAACATGTCCTGATGTGATCATGTCTCGATTGTTTTTACCTTTTCCAAGTGTGACAACTCGGAAAGTCAGATTACTTTCAACGAGTCGATAGTTAAAAATTGACCATATCACATACAAAAAATTCATTTACGTGTGATGAAAAAATCACGAGTATGTATTGTCATGGAAGTATGTTTAGCTGCAGTGGTAATGCATTAGTAGGACGTACATGATGGTGATTGTGAACTTGAAAAATACCATTATTCTCTGTTGTTTCCTCCCATTGGGAGGTACTTTTTTTTTTTTTGGGGATCGGAACCAAACACACCAGAAGCTCTTCTAATGGCATGACCACCAATTCTTTGGTCAAAGTTGATCCATCACGCAAGGGGTTCAGTCAAAGCGTGTAGGATTTCGTGGCATCCTTTTATAATTTCAATATTAAAAATATTTTTATATCTCCATAATCAAATTAAATCTTATAATTCTTCAAATTAAACTGGTTTTGTATCTCTATAATCAAATTTCTCTAGCTGAGAAATTTTCATGAACAAAAAGATGTGGAAGAGGTGCGTGGTCAAAGTTAAATGGCTCGGGCATTAGGCGACCTAATACGCTTCCCACTTATTTATACAGGGAAACATAATTTATGATACGGTCGTTCTCCATAAAAGATGAAGGTAAAGTGGCCACCAATTATATTTATTCGTTCTGGAAGCAGATTAAATAGAAATCTTAAACTAAGAATCAATTAAACAACGAAGATACCCATATGTAGTAGAAACAACCATATGTAGTAGAAACAAGAATAATAATTATAATTATTATACGGGGTATTAAATATAGGAAAAGGACAGCAACCGACCCCCACGTCCATTCGGATCGCCAACTCTTCTTCGACGACCGGACCATATCTCGCTCCTGTCGCTGTGAGCCACCACGTTCCGAAAGCTTTGAGTGGTCCCCACTTCGCTTCAATCCACGGCTGGGATCGCCGGCTCTGTCGAGTGCAACGTCCCACGTCATCTCTTCCCTTCTCCGCCCCGCGTCCGGTTTAGGTGCGCCCGCCTCTTCACTTCCACCCACTGCGGGCACCAACAATTTCTCTCTCTCTCTCTCTCTCCGAAGCGTTTGCGTTAGCGATTGGAAGAGGAGGGAGGGAGGCAGGGCGAGGGGCATTTCGGCTGCTTGCGTTTGCCCGGAGATCTCGGCCAGACCTGCTCCGACAGAAAAATTGTCCGGATTACATAGATATACATATATATATATATATATATATATATATATATATATATATATATATATATATATATATATATATATATATATATATATATATATATATATATATATATATATATATATGGCTAATGCGAGAGAGGGGAAAGTTGCGAGGAAAGGGCAGGTGAGTGGGTTTGGGGAAGAATGGGTCCATAGGAGTCCACTCCAGACATAGGTGATGAGGATGCTTCCTTCCGTTTGACCTCAGCAGGCTTTTGATTTGAGTTTTCTGACTTCTTCGTCGTAGTGGGCGGCAGCTTCTTCCTCTTGCTTTGGTGGATTTCGCGTTCTTCCTCCTGTTCATTTTTCTGGAACTCTGACTCGTTCTGTTCTTGGTTCCTCTGCTTTTTCTCTGTTTGCTCTCGTCGAATTCAGTTCGATCAAGAACCGAATTCTTCCATCCTGCGTTTCTGTTGTCAAGTTGATACCTTTGATTTTTTTCTGCGATCACAAACGAATTTTGCTTCATTAGATTCGCCTTCGTCGTTCCTTGAATTCCCTCAAACCTAAGCCTTTGCCCCCTCCCTCTCTCTCCGTGAAACCATAAATTATGTTCTGTTTCGGTGGCTGCGATCGATAGGAAATGCAAAAGAAGAAGACTCTCTGGGAATGTTCCTAAATATTACATTTTTGGGATCGCGGAACGTTCACGGATATCAGCATAATTCCTACAGCTTCCCGAGCCGCTTCTGAATCCTATCGTCGATCTCTTCGGATCGATATCGAAGCTCGCCCGGAGATTTCCCCTGTTTCCATTCTCCATGGGTTGCACGGGCTCGAAGCAGCTCCGCCGGCGCCGCGGGCGGAGCCCCGGTCATTTTGTTCGCAGCCACTCCGTCCCCGTCCATTGCGCCGACACCGCCGTCGCCCAGCGCCGGTACTGGGATGATCACCACGCCATGGCCCTCTCTTCCTCCACCCTCGGTTCCCTAGTGCTCCACCGCGGCGACCTTAGCTCCGACGACGAGGCCATGATGAAGATCACCAACGACCTCCCGACCGCGGTTCCGCAGGCCAGCGTCGCGAAGGAGCTCGGCCGCGCCAAGACCTTGTCAGAGGTGATCGAGCGCCGGATCCCGAAGACACCGACAATGACCCCGCCCAACGAGCCCGAGGTCATCAACGCCTGGGAGCTCATGGCCGACCTTGAAGACGCCAGCCCCCTCCTCCTCCCCGCCGTTGGTGTCAACCGCTCCTTCTCCTTCCACACCTCGTGGGAGGTCCGCCGTTCATCCCCGGATACCGATCTCTCGGGTAGATCCTCGTCGCCAAAGCCGCAGTGGATGCAGCTCCGTCCGGAGGATTCCGTCGTCTCGGATTTTGACCCAGAGATCCTGTCCTCCTTCCATAAGGCCCTTGTCGAGCTGTCCCCGCAGCATCAATTCTGTTCAATCCATCGACCAGCTGAGCCCGACAAGAAGGAGGAAGAAGACGATGTTGCAACAACACGAACAGCAGAGTCCGCCCAAGTGCCACAGCATCAATTCCGTTCCATCCGTCAATCTCCTGAGCCTGACAAGGAGGAGCCGGAGGAGGAGGACCAGAAGAAGAAGCCATCTCATGCAATAACACCACCGATAGAATCCGTCGACGGCCGCGAAGTTCCGAAATCCATCAGCATCGTTCGAGAAAGGATCGACGAGTTCCAACAGAAGATCGATGCTAGGAAGACTAGCAGCAACTCCGACGCTGCAAAGGTGGCGCCTACCTACAAATGCCCGTCCGGGGGGCAGGGAAAAGTGGTGCTCTATCTCACCAGCCTCCGCGGGATACGGAAGACATACGAGGACTGCTGGGCCGTCGGCATGATACTGAGAGGCTACGGCGTTCGCGTCGACGAGAGGGACGTATCGATGCATGCAGGATTCAAGGACGAGCTGATCGACATACTTGGACCAGGTTACGGCGGCAATGGACTGCCGAGGGTCTTCGCCGACGGGAACTACCTGGGCGGGGCGGAGGAGGTGCGGCACCTGCACGAGCTTGGGAGGTTATCCAAGTTGTTCGACTGCTGCGAGACGATGCCTTCGATGGGGAAAGGAGGCGGCGGCGATGCGGGGTGCGAGGGGTGCAGTGGCCTCAGGTTCGTCCCCTGCGACACCTGCTCTGGGAGCTGCAAGGTGTATGTGGAGGAAGAGGAGGAGCTCGGCGGGTTTCATAGGTGCCCGGAATGCAATGAGAATGGGCTCGTTCGTTGCCCGCTTTGCTGCTGATGCTGCACGCAGCGCCAAGTGTTGGACGTGTTGCTGCAATGTGTACAGTAAAAATATGGAAGGTGATGGGGAGCTACAGAGGTGAATAAAGCATGTAATAAGAGAAATTTTTTCAAAGATTCAATTAGCTTATTGTGTGTCTTCCATTTCTTCTTCTTCATCATCATCATCTTATGTTCTCTTTCTATTTCTTCATTCCATTTGGTTTTATGTGAGGAGACACAAATGGGATATATATATATATAATTTCATCTCTTCTTCTGGCAGTACTGGTTTGAAACCACAGCTTCTTCTTATTCTTGGTTGCTGGCTGGTGGGCCATACCTCACTCACTATGCTCTAAAGTCGCGGTCACTATAGCTCTTTTAAAGATGATGCTGCAACGGCAACAGCCAAAGAAGTAAAATTGAAGCTTCAGATAACTTCACACATGTGAATCATAAGACACGAACACTTTTTTATCTTGAAGTGGGGGACAAGCAAGCAGATGCTGAGGCAGGAGAAGGGGGCAATTAAGAGAAGAGAACCTTCACAAAAGATCAGAGCTGTCTTCCTCTTCTCCTATAATAATAATTTTCAGATTAGTGGGAAGCCATCAGAGGCTCTCAAGTAAGAATAGACTAATATTTATTTTATGTCCATTGGTCAAAATACGTACCAATTTATGTATAAAATTGTTGTATAATTTCAGCGAGAAGAATAATAAAATAGTAGAGAGGAGGAATACTTTTTTCAGTGAGAAGAATAATAAAATAGTAGAGAGCAGGAATACTTTTAGCAGTATACGGTGCTCTGGAATGAATCAAGAATACCTATTTATATTGATTAAAAGATAAAATATAAATATTTTAAAATATTAAAAAATCTATCACATCTAAATAAATCTTATCCTCATATAACCGAATCACATCCTCATCTAACTAGATTTATATTTAAATCTTTATCTAATCCTAACTACTTAACTTTATCTTAACTGCTTGGATTATTTCCAATACACCCCCTTAATTTAAATAGTTATAATTTAAAATTATTTTCAAAGAAATATTTTTTTCGCCAAAATTTTTGTGAAGACGTCAACGAGCTGATCTTCGATGTTGCAACATCGATGTTGCAGCGACTGTCTTATGTTTTTCCTCTGTCCATAGAACTTTTGACCTGAAATATTTTATCGTTTCTCTTGACATTTTTATCTTCGGTAGTCATCTTTAATAATATGATGAAGACGTTGTATTTGTATGATCAAATCTCTTTGAATGCGAAAGCTTTATTTTTTTTTTCTTTCTCTTAGCTTTCTTCACATCATCAGAAACTTCTATCAAATCTGTATATATACTTTCATTGTTATCCTTGGAGTTTAGAGCTTCACCCTTTTTCTATATATGTGTGTCATCAACATTATGGCCTGCATCATCTAAGATAGTTTGCATAGATCCACAGAATTTTAGATGATTATAACAATTTTTTTATAATGTTGATTCATCGGTAAGAGTAGCAAAATCTGAAAATAATAAGACAAACATTTTATTTTTTATCATCTTTGCAGTTGCTATCAATTTGCCGATTTTCTTATCATAAATCAAGTATTTTTCATCATAAAAAATAACATAATATATTTTTCTCATTAGTTGTTATATACTAATGAGATTTTATTTTAAATCAGGAATAAATAACACATCATCAATAATTTTTTTACCAGACTTTGTGTTCACAACAATTGTTCCTTTTTTCTTTTGCTTGAACCTTTTTACCATTTTTCATCTGCATAGTAGATTTGATCGAATCATCAAGCTTCTGAAACAGACTTTTATCCTCTGTCATATTATTACTACATCCACTATCTAAAAATCAAACAGATCTAGAATATTTTTAATCGGATGCTATAAAGAAAATACTTTCTTTATATCTTTTGTCATCATTATTTTCCTCATGATAGTTTGTTTGATTTTTGTTCTAACAATCTTTTTTAAAATATCCATATTTTCCACAATAATAACATAGAGGAATATTTGGATTTTTATTTTTGTACTAACAATCTTTTTCAATATACCCTATTTTTTTGCTACAAAAATATTTTCGAGTTTCTTTGTTACCTTCATTTGATTGGTCTTGTCCTCTGTCCTTTTGATCTCTCCCTTAAGATCTAATTTTTGAATTCTTTTTTTGATCATTCTTCTTATTTATCTTCATTTAAAAAATATGTTCCAAAGTTTTATCTGAAGATCTAATTTTTGTTCATGAACTAAAGAGATCACATTAATTCATCAATAGATAATGTACTTGTATCTTTAGCTTCTTCTATAGTAGTAGAGATCATATCAAATTTTGAAGATAAACTTCATAAAAAAATTTCTACTACAATTTGATCTTTTATATTTTTACCATAAGACCTCATTTGATTCACAATATAAGAAAATTTTGAGAATAAAACAACAATCGATTCCGAATCTTTCATGATAAGAGTCTCGAATTCACGATGAAGAATTTGAAGCTTTAAAATTTTTACCTTCTCTGTGCCTCCAAACATATTTTTTAATATCTCCCAAACTTCTGTTGATGTTGATGCCATCATGATTCGGGAAAATAAAAAATCATGCATGATCATACTCAACAAAATTATTTTCTACCAAATTTCACAATCCTTATGAAATAAATAAAATTTTTATTTTAATAGCCTAAAATTGATAATTAATTCTTCCTTTTTTTTTTATTGATGTACTCCTTTTGATTTTCTTTTGAATTAGGCTCTGGTATACTATTGATTTTTCTGCAGAACTTCAAAGAGAATAAGAAGAGAATATTGTATATAGCACCAGGAGTATTGTCAATCAACAGTCTACAATATTCTGGAATGAACCAAAAGTATATATTTATATTGATTAAAAGATAGAATACAAATATTTTAAAATATAAAAAAATACATCAAATCTAAATAAATCTTATCCTTATCTAAACTAATCACATCCTTATATAATTACTTAACTTTATCTTAAATTACTTGGAGAACATGTCATACCATTTATTTCTTTGAAGCTTCCTTCACCTCGTTGCATTGGTTTCAGATCTCTATCCATATCTTCTATCACCAAAGCCTCCAATTTCTTCTTTTATTATGTCAGTACTTCTTTAGGGTAAATCACTGTCTTATTCCATTACTCTCCACCAATAGCTGCATACTCTTTTATCTAACATAAAACTACTGCAACCTAATCAACTTAATGTGTGAAGTATTCTTCTGGTTTTTTGGTTGGCATGGTCCATTGATTCCCCCCTGAGGCATCTCTAAGAGCAATAACCATGCTGTTGTCAATCTCTATGTCCTACCTAATCTTCAGAACTCTTCAATTTGTTGGCATCAGTTATAACCTCTTCTTACAGATTGAATATATAAGCCCCAGCCTCATGTTTCAACCCATGAGGAGTGCAACTTTAGTGAAAGTATAAGTACACTTGTAAAATGTATATAATTTTACATGATAGCGGCCATTTTTCCAACAGAAGAGAATTGGTCTAGAGAAATTTAGGATCTTTGTATACACATAGAAATCGTTACTTCGGATGGGAAAAAACAAATGTAAGTAAGCATTTTTTTTCAAGAAAAGAAGACATGTTTAAAGAAAGTGGCTGCACACAAACATGCAAAAAGAAGATATATATATATATATATATATATATATATATAAGCTTGAATGAAATTTTGAGAGAAGCTTTTTCTTACATTTTTATATAGAATGGATTAATTATTCTATTTTAAAAAAAATATTTATATTTATTAGGATTGGTAAGTATTTTTATAAATTACAATTAAATTCTAGTTACATGGGAGGTGTCCTAATTAAATTAAAACTCCTTGACGAATCAGGATTAGGATTCGGATGAACGATTCAAGTTGGAAGAATGCTTACAGAACTAGGATTTATTCTTATAAATACACCTTAAGTCTTGAGATTTTAATGAAAGGAGAGGACAAGACACTTAGTGGTTTCTTACTAGAAGTAATGAGAATCACATCTTCGGGTTTGGGTTAACTCAGGATAGAGTGATTTTTCTATCTTAATTTTTTATATATTAAATAATTTAGATTTTATCTGTTGATATAGGTGAGAGTTGCTGAACCACAAGACATCTTACGTCGAGATTTTGATATCGTTTTTATTTGTTGATTTTTTTATATTTACTTTTGATATTTTCGAGTTTTCCTCTTCTCCCAACAATATCTGATGTCATTCAGGTACTCTTGCATGCACTTAGTTATGCCAAATTCTCTTCTAGCAAGTTGGTTTATGGAGGAAGGAATCAAATATATGGAGATTGACAAAAGAGAAAAAAAAATAAAAGAAAAACTACAGGAAGAAGAATTTTGACCTTTAGGGTTCTACAGCAAGATCCAAAATTTTGTGGCTGAAGCCTTTTCTCAATCATAAAAAGAACTTTATGTGACTGACAAAAAAAGGTACTCTTTTGTAGCTTTCACTGATTCATAAAAGCCATGTTACCAGAACATATAATGGCTGGTGACAAAGTCACAAGAAAGATAATAGAGATACAATCCAAGCCACAACAAAAGAAAAAGTTTTGACTGTAAACGAGATCGACCAGTATTCGTATAACCACTGAGAGCTAGTAGTTGACCTTCACTGTATCAGATGAACGAGATAATTCACATGAGAAGGCTTCGGATCACCGCGGTTTGAGCGTTGCTGCTGTCGGTCATGGCCAGCAACTGTGCGAGCCTTCCACTTAAGCCATCCACCTCGCGCTGCAAACTCCTGATATGGTTGCATGCGTCTTGTAGGACCTCAGCTGCCGACACCTATGGCGACAACAGACAGTAATCAGCAGTCCATACCGACGGATCGAGTACTTACATCAAGTAATAGCTTTGACCGTATGATACCCTATCAGTGCTCCGAATTCGGTACTCAGGTAGCAAAGCTTGCAACTTGGCCAGGAGGTCAGCGATCTGCTCGTCAGTGATCCTCGAAGAGGTCGCCTGCGTCGAGCGAGATCTCCTGCTTGCCATCTTGTTCGCTATGGGATGCAGTCTGTCAGAGGAGAAGTCGCAAACCAATCAATATATAGGTGGTGAGTGAGGAAGAGACAAGTGCAAGTGTGGGTGCAACGCTATCACTTTGTTGCGGGGTTGGAGTATGAGAAACGAAGAGGATGTCATACAGCGAGAGAGAGAGAGAGAGAGAGAGAGAGAGAGAGAGAGAGAGAGAGATATAATGGTACGAAGTACATACATGTTTATATATATACCACACGGTAATGGATTTTGTCAATATGTTGCAATCTAAATTAATATAAAAAGTTTGCTGCTAAAAGAACATCTGAAATATGCAATGGAGGCAACATCATCATCTTGAGAAGCTTCTCCTGCTGCCGAACTCCAACATGTTGTGCATGCTGAGTGGGGTGGTCCTAACGAGACTGTGGGAGAAAGGGAGAAGACTGCACCTTGTCTTGATGACACTTTACAGATTGTAAGATAAGAAGCATCGATCTGCTGCGTATATTTTGCCTTTAAAGAAAGCTTCAGCGTTGAGCAACCCAAAAGATGTGCACGAGAAAGAGAGAGAGAGAGAGAGAGAGACGATGCAGTTGCGGTTCATGTGGTGGTCGCAGTTACTTCCTTCAAGCTGCTTACGAACACAAAATATATTAAAGACATTGCGAATAAGATAAGATTTGAACACAGCACACGGACGTACGGGGTCTAAAGGAGGAGGAGAAAGAAGCGTTTGAGAGTGCAACATCACCAGTTAAAATGATGGTGCTTATAAATTATACCTTTCATTCTTTCCTCTTTCTCCCTCCAGATAAGTCGGCAAGGGGGGCAGTGAGTTCCGTCTCACTGTTCCAACAACAGCATGATAATAAAATCCAAAATGATGATGCATCGAACACTCCGTATCCGAAAGAACACATCGTTGTCGTAGTTCTTCTTCTTCTTCTTCTTCTTCTTATTTTGTTCCACAGCCCTAACTACTATTATGTCATGTTGTGCATCAAAATGAAGATTCCAGTAACTCCACTTTCCCTCCGGATAGATGATTTAAGTTGCTTTGTTTTGACGAGCTACTTCCGCAGTAGAAAATTATAATTTGAGTTGACCCTAACGAGCCAGGTGTTTGTTTAAATCAGCGAAAGGAGGCGGCGACTCCTCCCCCCGGGGGGAGGGGGGGATTGGGTTTGGGGGGATCTATTCCATCGTCACAAGGCCCCCGGCCGAAGATATCGGTGGATACGGCGGAACGCAAGAAAACATCACGCCCGGGTCCCTTGATTGCTCCGGCAAGGGGAGGATGACATCAAGGGGATGGCCAGGGCTTCGTCATCCCCCTCCATCTACAGCTGCGGGGACAGCAAATGCTAACGGAGGTCGTCGTCGCTGATTTGACTTGGGATGACAAAAGTGACTAGGGCCTTCGATGGCGTCATCGACACCCAGCCCTTGAG
The DNA here is from genome assembly GCA_029747655.1 of Ensete ventricosum. Taxonomy (NCBI): domain Eukaryota; kingdom Viridiplantae; phylum Streptophyta; class Magnoliopsida; order Zingiberales; family Musaceae; genus Ensete; species Ensete ventricosum. The sequence continues at coordinate 20,740,877 of JAQQAF010000005.1, forward strand.
GTATTCGATCAAATGCCTCACCCGTCTGTCTATTCATGCACTTGCAACTCTTGCTCGAGCGTCCACTCGAGTTCCTCCAAACTACCAACCATTTCCGATGGCTGGCATCGCTAGATATTTTGATGATACTTTCTATTCCTTTTGTCTTGCAGCATATGAGGAGGGTGGGTGGGTGGGTGGGACCCTATTGAGGTGATTTGAGGTAGAATACAATCCATTCTTATTTACTGAAGAAGGATGGATGTGTGTGCTACGTGGAGCTTGCTGACGCCAGTCAACGGATGTGTTATTTGTCACCGCCATCAGGTGAGTTACCGACTCAAAACGCTTCAACTCCATGTTAATGAATGACATCAACGCCGGGTTAGCCCTACATACAAACTTAAAATATCTTCTGTTATCTTTGTGTGATGGCGTTATAGGCACCGGAGATGTGTTTGGTGATTTGTGTTGGACCCATGCGCTGGTCAATCTGGGCTTAGACATGACGGAGAATGTGGACTCCTACGTTGGTTGGGCCCTCAAACTTATGCCACTATACAAACTAAAATTAGACGAAGAATTAAGTTAAACAAAGTAGCGAGCTTCCAACTTAATGATGGTGTTCGATGTTTTTCCATCATGTATGGTGAGCATGATCCATTTCATTTAGACTCGAATCATTGAAATCAATCCAACGAAACATAAAGAGTATATGCATGCATTTGCCTTCACTTGTTACTTAATGTTGTTCTCTTTTTCGATGACACTACCTGCATTTATAATCTTAATCACCCTTATGTTTTTTTATCAAATCAATTGTCTGAATGTTTTTTTATTCATTCATTAAAGATAGATGGTGTTAGATTATGTGGTCCTATTTAATTAAGTAAGATATATTATGAATATGATTAGATTCTGATTATGGTTATTGACGAATAGAAAAGAAGTCCAATTAAAATAAGATTCCTTATAAGATGTCATTGATAGGAGGAACTCTCCTAATTACTTATCTTAGATCCTCTGCTCTCGTCTATAAATAGACAAGACCTCCTAAGGATACAAAATGGGGGAAGAAAAAAGATGATGAATGATTATGAGAATCACAAAACACCTGATATAGTTGAGAGATTAGAGACCCTCTCTATCTCCATTTGTCACACCCTTGCTTCCTCCATTGTCAGCAACCCTTGCTTTACTGTATCTTAATCTCAAATTGGGACTTCTCATCATTACGCTCATAGCCCAGACTTAACTAACTGATAAGAGGCATCCGACTACGACTATTACTATTATACTACTAAAGGTAAGAAAAGGAATTGAAACCAGTACGAGCAAGATTGACTACCTATCCCAGAAGACTGAGTAGGTGTATCAGGGAATCCAAATTCTACTGAATAGAATTACATATTACTAACGTGAAATAAAATTGTGTATCAATGAAATGATAAGAAAAGAGAAGAAGGTGAGTGTAGTTCTCATTATAGATTGATATTGCATATCTTGGATCCGATGATAATACGCTCGCAGATTAGATAAAAGTTTTTTCTGAATAATAGTATTAAAAGGTTAACATCGTAATAATCCTTTTAGATCCATTGTTATTTGATTTCATATTTTGAGATTAAAAATTTTCCACATTACATATAGTATATTATGAATTTTATACTAACAATTGGTATTAGAGCCATGATTTTAAAATTAAATATTTTAGATCTATTTGTTAGCATCTTTTGTTCGATAAAAGATGTTAATTAATTTTTATTATTCATCGATATTATTGATCTATTTTTATATTTAATCTATTTTATTATTGTATAGCCGCGGCCGCGCATAGGCAGCAGCCGCGGACAGCGTCCGCGGCTGCGGTGAACAGAAGGTTCGCTGCGGTAGCACCGCTGCAGAGCGGCGGCCGCGGCTATGCGGCAGCGGTAGCCTGCGGGCAGAGGCCGCACTTAGGCGGCGTCCACGCGTGGGCAGCAGCCGCGCATAGGCGGCGGCCGTGCGCCCGCCCACAGGCGGTGGGCTCGCAGGCGGCGACCGCCCGCCAGTAAAGGCAGTGGCTGCCGCGCGCAGAAGTGGCGCCCGCCGCAATAGGGGTGGCTGCCACGCACACAGGCGGCGACTGCGGGCAGAGGCGGCAGCACCTACAAGGCAGTGGCCTCCCACGGCCACTGGCGGCGGCTTCGGGAAGAGGCAGTGCCGCGCTCGCCTGTAGAGGCGACGGCCGGGTGCGCAAGGGGCGGCGGCGACATGCGCAGGGGCTGCGGAAGGGAGTTTAGGGATTTTTTTCTTTTCCAGAAAAGATATTTTTGCCCTTCGGAATATAGGAATTCCGAAGTTTGTCCTTTTCTTAACTTTTAGTTAATGCCCTTGATAAATTTGATATTTCCCACCATATCCTTTTGACAGTTATGCCTTTTATAAAATTTTGTAATTCAAGGTTATGTCCTATCATAAAATTACAGTTTTACCCTTATAAATTTATAAAATTTTGATCAATATCTTTAATTATAAAATTGAACAATATCATTTAATTTTAATTGAATTTTATCATTATGACTATTTATTTGATTTAGTTATGATCAAATTTAGAAAAGTTTAAATTTTGATCAATTTTGATTTTAATCAATTTTGATTGATGAGTTAATTGGATTGATGCTTAACTCAATTATGAGCTTACCCAGTTAAATAAGGTTGACTGGTATAATAGTTTATTGATGGTTTTCTCATATGATTCATTAATTACATGTGGTAAATAAAATCCAATTATTGTTCTTGGATGTTTATTTGGTTATTCACATGTTTATCTTGATATTATGAAATAATATCTTTCTTTCACATAAAGGTTTTTCATGATTTATGTATCATCATGATTACAGTTATTATATAAGTTTTCTTTATGCTGATCAATGTTCAATAATTATTTTGTTATTATTTTATTATTGAACTGCTTCAGTATAAATTAGATAATAAAACTTGTTGAATATTATTTATAATTCAACTCTCTAAGTTTTATCTAACTGATAGCTACCAAAGTAGCCTGAGATGATAGACTTATGAGATGTGAATTATAATAAATGTATTGTATTTATAGGATATTTTACACAGTATTTTATATTCTTGTATTGATCTTATAGCCACCAAAGTGATCTGGACCAATAATTTATAAAATATATTATGAAATTGATCCTAAATGATATAAAGAAATTAATATTCACAATGGCACACATAATTAGAAGATTAGATAATCCCATAGGAGAATCTATTTCAAATAATTATGTGATGAGGTAGAATGATACTGTTTTGGATATCCTTAAAGTTTAGGATTATATACCCAAAGGTAGTAGTAACCCTATTCCATAAGGATGGTATCAGTCTTCTATAAATAATTTTATGTGAACACTAAATATGTCAATATTTCATCCAAAGGTAAAATAGAGATGACATCAATAGTTCAACATTTATTAAAAAAAAAACTCAAGGTATTACATTATTACAGTGGTACTTCCTTTATTATATTCTTATAATGTCCCTATATCTTATCTGAAATAAATGGCTTGAGCATATATAATTTGTATTGAGTGAGTTAGACCTTGAATATATTCATTGAAAAGGAACACTGACTTAATTATTGAAAGCTCTATGGAATAAATATTTGATATAATTAATTGGGAAACGTCTAAAAGACTTAATATTATGATAATTGCTAATAACATTTAGACTTCAATACAGTTTACAACTAGTGCATAAGAATATTTATAGATCCATTTAAATTTACTGATAAGTCATTAGAAGAATTGACTAAGAATGATAGTATTTGGAGAATTTAAGATTATGTCTTCAATATAGTTGATAAAGCTGTCAGCAACATTGAGCATGATTGTAATTGAGTCATTTCTCATAATTTATTATCTTTCTTCTTAGTTTGACTCATTTAAAATTTAATTAAAAATAAATAAAATTTAAATAAGTTAACTAGTATATGTGTATAGGAAGAATAAAAAATTAAGATGGAAAATACTCATAATATTTTGAGTACTTCTTAAGGAGTGGTAATAATAAAAGAAAATTGAGGCATAAGCCTATAGTAATAATAAATACTATATAAACTCATAAAAGAAAAATTCTTCACAATAAAGTGCTACTTCTGTAGTAAGGAAAGTTATATGAAGAAGAACTATAAGATTTGGTTTGAAAGAAAAGGTGTAAGTCTGATCTTTGTATGGTTCAAATCAAATATTATAGAAATCATTTTCTAATACTTGGTCAATTGATTTTGATGCTTCAACAAATATTACCAAATAATATAAATTTATTTTAATATATAAAAAAATCTAAAAGAGAATAAAATATTCATCATTATAGGGAATTAATT